>CM074725.1:196773274-197348274 GCA_037306005.1 Rhinophrynus dorsalis
ATTAGTAAAAAGCCAGTATGTAAAATCTAAATGTAACAATACTTGGTTAGGAAAAAGTTCCATACAAGGAATGTATAAATGTGGGACTTGCAGTGTTTGCTAGTTTGTGAATCAGACAAAAAAAATTCTAATTACAATGGTACACAAAAATATGTAATTAAGAGTTTTATAAACTGTAAAACAGAAAGGGTTATTTATATATTAACCTGTCCATTCAACATGATATATGTTGGCAAGACATTAAGAAGAAGGATATTAGAACATAAACGAGATATAGAGAAACGTAACATTGAAAGTGCTGTCGCTAGACATTTTATGGAATGTCATGATGGAGAGATCCAAGGTTTGCGAGTTGCTGGCATACATCATGTTGCAAAAGGTATAAGACATGGTGATATTGACAGAACTCTTTTACACACTAAGACTAAGTGGATATACACTCTGGGAATGGTATCTCCACAAAGTTTAAATGAGGAGTTAAAATTCAACATGTTTCTTTGAAAAAGGGAGGTCAGTCCTTGTATTTCAAACTTCCTATTTAAAATGCTTATAATGTATAATTGAAGGATATTAATTGAATTAGTTAATTGTTGTAAATTTATCTGTATGTATTATACTTCTTTTAAAATGTTTGGCTCTGAAATGGTTAATAGATAGTGAGATTGATTTATGAATATGAATACACCTGAAAAACAAAGGAACCATGGGAATTGACTTCCGGTCGTTCTCATTTAAAAAAGGTTCTCATGCACTAGTTGGAATCAGCCTTAACAAAGTCCTTGTAGCAGGATGAGATGCGTTGGCATATCTACTAATTATATGTGTTTGTGAAGGAGACCATAGTAGGACTTTATGGTGAAGTGTTTATGAGCAATCAAAAGCATGAAAATATCTTGAATGGTGAAATATTGCGATGATGGACTACAGTTTGTGAGAGGCGTAGTGGTGCCTTTAAGAAAATCTGACGAAACGTCACAGTTGCTATTGAAGCATTGAATAGGGTGAGAGGTGCTCACCACGGCATGGAGGACGCCAGACTCAGCTGTTGAACACCAAACCATAAATATATGTCACTATCTATATATATATTGCTACTTCTCTGTTGTCCAATACAGGTTACTGGGAACTCTGGGTAGGCGATCCGCCCCTTTAATTGTAGGCAGGAACAATTCTAGAACTGTATGCAGGGTGTGGAGCCTACCTTCCCTCCTTGGCTGCAGCTAGCCAAACAGCTCCAGAAAGATTTGTTCCTTGGTGAAGATAAAACAGGCAAGAGAACAGTTCTGCTATAGCTTTAGAAGTTTTTTATTTTTCTGTTAGAAATGGAATACCACCATTAGGTGGATTGCCGTAACTGACAATGCTCTTAGATGTGGCTAGCTCAGTGACCACGTGCTTTTTGTGGACCTTAAGCCCTGGGGGGAAAATCTTGGCTACAAGTTCTTTCCTCAGGAGTTGGCCGCTGAGACTTCTTCTTTAAACCTGGTAATCTGAAGACAAAGCTGCAGGAAAGGCAACCCTTTGAGTGCTGCAGGTCCACATGTCCCACAGTGCCCCTCTGCACAGGGGTTTTTCATTTGGAGTTCCTATTGCATCCTCCTGCACTCATTGGGTCTATCTGTATGTTTGTTGGGTGTCTGGAGCAGGTTTATGTGGTATTTAACCCTTTAGCTGCTGGTTTTGCATTCATTTTTTTCTAACACTTTTCCTACTGGTTCAGTGTTTTTGGGCATTCTAACATGTTCTAGTGATGTTTCATGTCTTTTAGTTTTACACTTTCAATTTTGTTAAATTTGAGTTCCGCTCCTTTAAGGTGCGCCTTACCGCATAGGCGCCATTGCTTCATTCGCTTATGGGACTGTACAGTTTGGGACCTATCTCTGCAACCATCTGCCCTTGCTCTATCATCCGGTTCATGTTTGTAGTGTGTTGGGGGGCTCAGGGGGCTTTGAACATTGTTTGGGGTAGTTTTCTGGGAAAACTACATTTCCCATGAGTGCTTGCTTCGCGAGCTCATTTCTGATTGGCTCCCACCATGGCAGCCATTTTGTGCTATTTCCAGAACGAGTATCCTACGCAGGGCTTGAACTCTCCTTCTGTCCTCTGCTGATTAACCCTTTGCCTGCCAGTTAAGTCTATTTTAGCGATTTCTGGGGTGAAATTTTAATCCTACGCACTGTAATTGGGTGATTTCTTATACAGTAAGGTTATTGACACTGTGAGAATGTCTATACCGTTGGAGCTTGGGGCCAGACTTAAGACTAAGGATGCTGGTGTCTCTGTATCCCCTATTGCGCATTGCTCTTCCTGTCATTCAGGGTTACCTGGAGAATTCTCAGGTCATTTGGGACCCTTGGCTGTTTTAAATACCCTAAACATTCCCTTAGTGTAGGAGGTTCCTTCTGACCCTTCTGATGTATTTCAGGAGCCTAAAAAGTCCCTTACTTGCTTTCCACCTAACCCCACTCTTGACCGCCTTGTGTCCGAAGAATGTAAGTCTCCGGACAGGAAACCTTCTGTCTCCAAGAAATTTGCCAAGCTTTATCCCTTTTCTGAGGCTGCGCTTGTTCAGTGGGTTCATCCTCCTAAAGTGGATGCTCCTATCTCCAGGCTATCCAAGTCTACTGCCTTGCCAGTGTCTGATGCGTCTGCTCTAAAGGACTGGACTGACAAGAAACTTGAGGTCTCCCTCAAGTCCATCTTTGCCACTGCTGGTTCTGCCATGCTTCCAGCATTCGCAGCAGCGTGGGTGAACAGGCCATTGCGGTCTGGACTGAACAGCTCACTTTTGCTGTCCGTCAGGGTGCTCCTACTTCGGATAAGTTGCGCATCCTTGCCAACATTTCTGAGGCACAGCACTATGTTTCTGCTGCCTTATTTGATGCCATCCGTTTGGTGGCTAGGGTTTCCACAATGTCTGTGGTTGCTAGATGGGCTCTTTGGCTTAAGATCTGGTCTGCTGACTCTGCTTCCAAGAAAGCATTTGCTCTCTTTACCTTTTCAAGACACTTCTTTGTTTGGGCCAGATCTTAAGGATCTGATCAGTGGTCGTCTGTGCACACCTTTTCGAAGCATTACCGTGTTGATGTGCTGGCATCGGCTGACGCCAGCTTTGGGAGGAAAATCCTGGAGGCAGTTTTGCCTGTCTAGGATTTTCTTCGGTTCTTGGTGCTTCCTTCACTTTTGAGCCCCATTGGCTCTAGTTCAGTGTGCTGTGTAACAGTTGGGGTGTTGTTACCCCTGTTCAGTGTCCATTGACACTTCATTGTTTGTTGGGCTATCGCTGATCTTATGCTTCATATCTGCTCTGGTGACTCTGGGGGCCTTGCGTCTTGTCCTTGCGTTACTTCCCGCCTCTGGGAAACTCAATGGTTGGACATCCCAGAGTTACCAGTAACTTGTATTGGACGACAGAGAAAAGAGGATTTTAGTCTTACCTGTTAAATCCTTTTCTCTTAGTCCATACAGGTTACTGGTCTCCCACCCTGTCAAGGGACCATGCTTGGCTCTCCTGTGGCAGACCGTGGGGGGTCCTCCGGGGTCATGCTCACAGGAGTCTTCTTTCCCTTCTACTATCTAGTCAATAGTTAGTGTCTCAAATCTTTCTGGAGCTGGTTGGCTAGCTGCAGCCAAGGAGGGAAGGTAGGCTCCACCCCCTGCATACAAATCTAGAATTGTTCCTGCCTAAAATCAAAGGGGCAGGTCTCCTACCCAGAGTTACCTGTAACCTGTATGGACTAAGAGAAAAGGATTTAACAGGTAAGACTAAAATCCTCTTTTTAACACAACACCATACAATCTATATTTCCACGCACAACGGATATATCAATGACATAATGTGAATGCATTCACTTAGTTAATTTATATTAGATATGTTCGCTCGGATCTCTGAGCGTTATGGATACAACTGCAGTAACCCAATTGAATTCATCACCACGTGTGCACTTATTCCGGCTTAGATCAGGGTACTTTGTATTTAGCAGCTGAGTTGGTTATTATATCCGTTCAGAGACTTTGATGTGATGTGAGATGAACGTGTTGCTGTTTTTTGTGATGGTCACTTATTATTATCTGAGGTGACTGCATGAGAGACGGTGCCAAGATTTGGTCCCTCATTACACTGTTCTCAGTTAGTTTTGGCAAGAGTTGCTTTATGCAACTGATTAAGTGTTTTTAATTGGTCATGGTTTGTGGTTTTTGGGGAATTGAGGTAACGTGTGAGGTGGTCACTGTAATTTAGATTACTATTATTTTTTATATTTTGATTAAAATGTGATATTTCTGTACAACTTGTGAAGTAATTTATTTTACTGGTCGGAGTGCTTAATTAAATACCTAGCTATTTTTCTTTTCTTTTCGTTTACCTTCTCTTTTTTTGTTTTCTTTCTTATTCTTTTTGTTTGGAGTTTATTTATAGGTATATAGCACCACTATATATGATATATATGGTTATGACCAATATTGTAATTTAATTATATGTACTCCCTCTAAAATTATATATTTTTTGGTTAAACCCTTTGTGTGTGTTAGATTCCCCTCTGGCACTCAAAAGGGATAAGGGGTGTTGCAATGCATTTTTTTGCAATGCATTCCACATCCCTTTTGTCCTGGAACTCAGGTTTTCAGACTTCATTACCAGGTCTGTGAGGACAGAGGCTGATTCTCTAGCTTGTTGCTTTCCCTGGTAACCCCACCCATTTCCATCCCAGTTCTGCTTACTCCCACCTTCTTATGCAAACTTTCCTGACAAGTTTCAGTGTAAACCTTGCCTTGCCTTTTCACCTCCTGATCCCACCCACCTTGATTAAGCCCCACCCACATTATGACACTAATGTGTCATTTGGACGCTACCATTCCCATCCGTTTTTGATACTTCGGGGGCTTGGGCTTGAAGTTTACCGAGTATGTTAATGGGTTTAAGGTCTAAATACATCTTAAAATGACTTTTCCTGCTGATTAAAACATGGCATGTGTCTGTGTGCATGAGCGTGCATCTCTGTACGTGCATGTGTATGCGTCTGTTAGGATCGCCACCTTTTACTCTTGCCAGCACTGACCAGAGGCAAGCTGTTTTGTGCTAATCGTAGCTCAATACTCCACCAAAATGGCCCTCTGTCTAATGAGTTTGACACCCCGTTTTAACCCTGTCATTGCTAGAGAGGCCTCCAATGCCCTTTTAAATTCTCATTTGCCTCCTATGGTGCTTTTAGTTCACCCCAGAATTGCACCTCTTTATCTTGCTGTACGTGGCCCTAAGTGCCAGTGAGTGCAGGTTTTCAGGATATCCAAGTTTGAGCCGAAGCGGATCAATCAGTAGCTAATTGAAAAGGGGAAATTCTATGGCCAGAACATCCAAGTTGTTGTTTATTTTGCAGGAAGAAGCTTGGAGGATGTTCTGTTTTTTCTAATACTTAATTTGTGTATATTTACTTTTATATTTCAGATTTTGGAGTTAGTTCATTTTTAGCAACAGGTGGAGATGTCACCAGGAACAAAGTAAGAAAAACTTTTGTCGGTACGCCTTGTTGGATGGCTCCTGAGGTCATGGAACAGGTACGTCATGGTATTGACCCTGTTACGGTTAAAGGAAAATAACTAATTAAGTACAAGTAACTCACACTGTGTTGCAATACATTGGACACCACTTTGGCACTCGAAGGGTTTAAATTAAATGAAATATAATATTCATAACTGGGAATTATCAGAATCTGCCCTGGAGACTCCAGTTTTTGCTGCTCTTTACCAGTCTCTAGGGCAGAGGTTGATTCTACGGATGGTGGGAGTTTCTAATGAAACTCTGCCCACTTCTGCTCCTTCCCAGTCTGTTTCTCCCACTCCCCGCCCACTTCCCCTCCTTCTCCAGCCTATTTATCATATGTTTTCTTCATTGAATACGCTCCACACCCAACCTTTTTTATGCAAATTGTGTCATTTTTCTCCCCCAGCGGCACCACAGGACTCCCCTTTCTATGGAGTCCACAAGAAAAAGTTCCCAGGCATAATAATATCGTGCCATTCATAAATATGTAAGAAAATATATAAGTAAACATCCTCATATATTTATAGATATTTAAGGTCAATACACAAAATTAGAATGTAAAAGAAAACAAGCAGATACAATAAATTAATATACACAGTGATAAAATAATAAAAGCTGAACAAGGACATTTCTTTTAAGTTTTATCTAAGAAATGAAACACTTTATGTCTGTGTTACAATATAATATTTTGCATAAGAGCAAGTCATATATTAATATTATTATTCATTTAACACATTGGATGCTAAAGATGTCTTCAAAACATTATGAAGCAATGCATTGGAGATATCTGTAGCACTGAAAGGGTTAAGGCCAATACTTTAGTTTGCCACATATTTAATTGTAAAGATGTCCTCTATCAGCAGTTATTTATGCTGGCTTTTATGCCTTTTGCATCACCACTAGTTTTGTGCTGACGCGTTTTCCAGATGAAAACTAAATTAAAAGCATTAGTCACGGATCTCCAATCGTAAAGCATTGCTTTAACACGCCAGGATAATGACTCCAGCCAGGCAGATACATATCATTGCCTTCTGGGCGGGCACACATTGCAGACTATTTAATGCTAAGTTTCAGAAGCAATTTCTGTTTCTTTGGCATTCCAAGGTTGTGACAAGGTCAATGATAGCCCATCTCTTTACTCTTCTGTAGTTGTTTACTGGTTGGGGATTATAGAAGCAGTGGGGGAGGAATTACATCCAGTGTTATCCTAAATGTTGTTGCACTACAATTCCCATCTTTCTCAGTGTTATTATCCTCAATATAAGAGTTATTCTAGAGTCCACACAGAACCCTTTTAAATTGTTAGCTGTGCCCCAAGAGCATTGGGAACTGAGGACCATATTTTTATAAGCAAACTGGAATTATTCTGGAGTAAACCAACTGCACCATAAGGGGCAAATAAAAATTCCTAAATTCACATTCACTTGAAAAAAACTTTTTAATCCCTTGAATGCTAGAGAGGTTGAGACCTCTTAAGTGTTCATGGGGTTTAAAGCCCAATTTAATTTAACATGAATGTGTATTAGTCCCTATGGTTCAATTGGTTTATTCTAGAATAATTCCAGTTTGCTTTTTTAAATATGGACTTGAGTTCATGTCTTGAAACTGCTCAGTGGCATTTTTACATTTTTCTAGCAATGAGCAATGCACAATTTGATCTGATACTACAGGTCAACTTTACCTATTAAAACTGGAATCCAAATATAAGATTACATTGTATTTTAGAAGGACTTTCAATAAAAATAAAGATGCACACACACACACCACAAAGACACCACACACACCACACAGATGTATACTACACAGACACACACCACAAAGACACAGGCCACACTCTCACACACCACAGATGTATACTACACAGACACAAACCACAAAGACACAGGCCACACTCACACACACACACACCACACACACACACACATGCACACATCACCATACCTGGGAACTTTTTATTGTTGTCTCTCCAGAGGGGAGTCCTCTGCTGTTATGGGTGGTGTGAAGAATGATGCGTATCGCATCAAAAAGGGGCGGGTCTTAACGCGAGTGCTGGGGAGAGCTTAAAAGAAGGCTGGGGGAAGGAGCTACACGGGTGAAAAAGTGGAAGTGGGTAGAGTTTCAATAGAAACTCCCCACATCCAGAGGACTCAGCCTCTGCCCCGGAGTCCCGGTAAAGCAGTGTCAAAACCGGAGTCTCCGGGGAAAATCCGGAGAGTTCCCAGGTATGCACATCACACACACATATACGCCACACAGACAAACACATACATAAAACACAGACAAACACATACACGCACACCACACAGACAAACACATACACACGCAGACACACCCACAAACCACACAGACACACACAACACAGATGTATACTACACAGATGCACACCACAAAGACATAGGCCACACACACACTACGCAGATACACACCAAACTCATGAACACCACACAGACACATGCCACACACATACACACACAGACACAGACATGCACACATAACACAGGCATACACACACACCACACAGACAAATGCATATACACACACCACAAACACACACAGTAACCATATAATGGGTGTCGGAGGCTATTTTATCACCTCTAATTTTGTTTCTCATTTTTTTAGGTTAGAGGTTATGACTTTAAGGCCGATATATGGAGTTTTGGAATTACTGCTATTGAATTAGCGACTGGGGCAGCTCCATATCACAAATATCCTCCAATGAAGGTATAATATTCAAAGAGAAATGTATGAAGCAAAGTTATTATTGCAAGCATTACTTCATTATAAAAAAAAAAACTACTACAGTTACGGTGTGGTGAATGTATGTATATGCCAGCATAGGTCCACTGGCATTAAGCCCCATCATCAGAGGCTGTACTTCAGGGGATGTCCTAGAGCCATACTCCTCAGTATTAGTCCTCGGGGAGCGCCAGCATGTCAGCTTTTCATTATATCCCTGCTTAATCACAGTTGAACAATCCGTTGATTGCTCATTGTGATTGATCTGCCTATGCTTGACTAGCAATATCCTGAAAATCTGCTCTGTTTATATGCCCTGAGGACTGGAGCTGTGAATCACTGCCCTAGAGCCTATGATTGCTATAGTGCATATCAGTGGACAAAATGCACTCTAGTTAAGACTGAGGCTTCCCCCATGGCATGCACAGGAAAATGGTTACACCAGTGCCTCTGCTCCTTATTTAATTCACAGTAATAGGTAAATCATAGAAGACGGTAATGCCCTGAAATGCCCATAGACTGCCCCATCCCCCTCTACTCTCAGCAAGCAATATTAGGGTGGACATTTTTGGAGTAAGTAGTTTTGTACATTGATATAATGCAGGCGTTCAAACCAGTTACTTGTTTAGTGTGGGACTGTATTAGTAATTCTCCCAGTATTTTAAAATGAGGCTGACCAAAAATAGGGAAATTCAGTTATCCGCCCATCACATGGTAGATAGGCAAGTGATCCAGTCACCAAACAATTAACAAACTGAGATGAAAAACCAATGATCAACTTAATATGCACATGCATGTGGATTTTGTAAGGGCTTATCTTCTGGAAATGAGCACTTAGTTCTTAGGCTTTTTCCCTGAGGACTTGGTCCTGTTATTCTTAGTTGATTCTCTGGTTTTCTAACTATGACTTTGTGCTTGTTTCACCTCCTTCTGCCCCAACTCTTGGCTTGCCCCTGTTTTATACTTGAACTCAGCCTGCCTTGATCCTTTGGCCTGAACTTGACCTTGCCTTTTGCACTTCAGGTTGGCTTGACATTTCTCCATTTAAGAGTCCCCTCCACTTATTCTTATTTCTTGACTTGTGGGTGTGTTCATCCTGGTCTAGCCCCTGCTTGCTTGGGGTTAGATGTACGGCCTTATGGCTGACACCTCTACTTCAGTGCTGAGCTTAGGCAAGAGCACACCTGCTTCTGACTATGACCCCAAGCCTTGCTCTCAAGTAGAGCACTCTAGCTCTGTTAGCCCCTGCCCTGCTGCGAGTACACTGCCACTGGTATCCAGTCCTTGTTATCAGAATGACACACAGTTTCCTATGCCAACCTACAGAATTGTCCTTCAGTAAAGGAAAGTTCTGATCGTCTTAGATTCTATTTCTATTGTTTGCTTTTTATCTGCATTTGCTTGTATTCTGTGCTGAAAAAGCTGTCTTCTTCTGAAATTATCTTTTATGTTACTCAAGTGAAAGCTAACACATAGACTCTTTCATAAAGACAACAGAACTGTAGGAGCCCCCTGACGCAATTTTGACACCCATGTTCTTACAGTCGCCTTCTCCTGCATTCCACTGATGATCCAGATGCAGGTGGAATATGTATATGGTAGCTGGCCCCCCAGCTTATCAGCTGGTGCCTATGTGGATCAGCTGTTCAATGGAAGTTGCAATCAGCATTGTGCGAAAGGTCTTCCGGTATCTCCATAGGCTACTGTAAGACAATCCTTACTATATCTTTCCTGCACTAGTGGGGTAGAGCAGTGGAGATTCAGCATGCTGGACTTTAGTCTGTTCACATGAGTAATAGTCTCTCTTGGTAAAGGCATCATAGCCTAGCATAGGACCTTTCACAGCTGACATCACCAGCGCAGTCTATGTGAAGATAAAGAGGGGGTCTGTTTGAACCTGTTAACCAGCAATTGATTATATAGCCTTAGTTTCCTGTGTTTTCTTATTGTGTTTTTAGGTCTTAATGTTGACCCTGCAAAATGATCCTCCCACACTAGAAACAGGAATCGAAGACAAAGAGATGATGAGGAAATATGGAAAATCATTTAGGAAACTAATTTCATTATGTCTACAAAAAGATCCATCAAAAAGGTAAATAATGCAAGCATCCTTATCCCGATGAATCATCATTCAGTCTCTGATTATTATTTCTCAAAAAAAAAACTGCGTAACACACTGACTGCATTCATGTGCTGTGAGGATGATGTACAACTGGAGAACATCTGGAGTAAACCATCTGCAGCAAAGGGGGACACATAAACATGCAGATTGATTTAAAAAGTGTTTCTCTGTCGTCCAATACAGGTTACTGGTAACTCTGGGTAGGCGATCTGCCCCTTTAAGTAGGCAGAAACAATTCTAGAATTGTATGCAGGGGTGGAGCCTACCTTCCCTTCTTGACTGCAGCTAGCCAACCAGCCCCAGAAAGATTTGTTCCTTGGTGAAGATAACACAGGCAAGAGAACAGTTCTGCTATTGCTTTAGAAGTTTTTTATTTTCCAGTTAGAAATGGAATACCACTATTAGGTGGATTACCATAACTGACAATGCCCTTAGATGTGGATAGCTCAGTGACCAGGTGCTTTGTGTGGACCTTAAGCCCTGGGCGGAAAATCTTGGCTACAAGAAAAGGAAAGTTCAGATGTCTGCTCTCTCTGTTTTCTTTCAGAGGTGCATTGCCATCCTTCCTGATGTCAAGGTTTTCTTCCAGGGCGCTGCTCATACTCATTCTACCTTCAAGGTTCCTGCTCCTCCATGGGATCTTAACTTGGTTTTGGGTGTTCTTCAGCACCCTCCATTTGAGTCTTTGGCTACTATTCCTCTACGCCTGTTGACATGGAAAATGGCCTTTCTCCTGGCGATTGTGTTTGTCCGCTGTGTCGCGGAGTTACATGCTCTGTCCTGTAAACCAGCCTATTTGGTTTTTCACAAGGATAAGGCGGTGCTTCTCACCTCTCAGGGGTTTCTCCCGAAGGTGGTTTCGGAGTTCCACATCAATCAGGAGATTGTGATGCCCTCTTTCTGCGTGGTATGTTGTCTCAAGTTTTATGTACATCGCACTGAGTCTATCAGACAATCAGACGCAGTTTGTCATTCCTGAGGGTCCTAGGGCAGGAAGACCTGCATCCAAGGTGACTATTGCTTCGTGGATCAAGTCCACTATTCATAAGGTTTACGAGCTGAGGAAGAAGCCTGTCCCTTTTAGGGTCACGGCTCATTCTACTCGATCTATTGGGGCCTCTTGGGATTACAAGAATCAGGCCTCTGCTGATCAGTTGTGCAAGGCTGCCACTTGGTCATCTGTGCACACCTTTTCTAAGCATTACCGTGTTGATGTGCTGGCATTGGCTGACGCCAGCTTTTGTGAGGAAAATCCTGGAGGCAGTTTTGCCTGTCTAGGATTTTCTTTGGTTCTTGGTGCTTCCTTCAGTTTTGAGCCCTGTTGGCTCTAGTTCAGTGTGCTGTGTAATAGTTGGGGTGTTGTTACCCCTGTTCAGTGTCCGTTGACACTTCATTGTTTGTTGGGCTATCTCTGATCTGATGGTTCATATCTACTCTGGTGACTTTGGGGGACTTGCGCCTTGTCCTTGCCTTACTTCCCGCCTCTGGGAAACTCAATGGTTGGACATCCCAGAGTTACCAGTAACCTGTATTGGACGACAGAGAAAAGAGGATTTTAGTCTTACCTGTTAAATCCTTTTCTCTTAGTCCATATAGATTACTAGTCTTCCACTCTGTCAAGGTACCATGCTTCGCTCTCCTGTGGCAGACTGTGGGGGTCCTTCGGGGGCATGCTCACAGGAATCTTCTTTACCTTCACTATATAGTCAATAGTTAGTGTCTCAAATCTTTCTGGAGCTGGATGGCTAGCTGCAGCCAAGGAGGGAAGGTAGGCTCCACCCCCTGCATACAATTCTAGAATTGTTCCTGCCTACCCAGAGTTGCCAGTAACCTGTATGGACTAAGAGAAAAGGATTTAACAGGTAAGACTAAAATCCTCTTTTTCAGCCACATGAATGCTAGAGAAGTTCTTCTAAAGGGGTTAAAATCCCCATGTAAAGGGATAATATTGTGTAATTCGGAATAAATATTGGCACAGTCTATTCTGTTGAGTAAAACAAGGGTATTCCATCTGCTGAGAGATGTTTTATTCAAAAGACATTGCAGCTCAAACTTGCACTTTTTGAGTGCAGTACTTCCATGGCCTGAAAATTTATGGTGGTGCTGTTGCTACAGTAGTCTGTGAACAACAGTTGTCAGTGAAAATGGGGCAAATGTACAAATTTGCCAGTGCAACCCCAATGGCATTAGCCTCTAACATGAGCGGTAGCACTTCAGGTTATGCACTAGAGAGTATGACCACAGTAGTGCACACTAGTGGACAATCTCCGCCATTGCACAGCATGTGCAGAAAAATGATGTACATTCATGACTTTTCCTGTACATCTTCTTTATTACATTGCATTAAACAAGACATAGAGGAAAGGAAAGCCCAGAAAGTCCTTACATTGCCCATTTTCACAAGATTTAAAGGGATAATAATGTTTCACAAAAAAAGCAGCTCCAATTAATTTAGTATTTGGGCCATGGAGAGTGTTATTTCAGTACTGTCAGAGTTGTAGTTCAAGAGTAATTGAATTATAAAATATCCCCCTACCACCCCTTTTACTGATGTAACACTGCTCACCTCAGAGCAGCAAGACTGTCCAGATGGATCACAGAGAGGAACAATCTTCAGTGAGCATAAGAAAACATCTGTCAAGGGGGCAAGGTTTTCCTTATGTTCACAGTAAGAAGATTGTCCCTTGCTGTGACCTGTCCGGTCAAGTGACCAGATTCCACATCTGAGGGGAGGTGGCTTACATTAGGGGGGAGGGGGATTCTTTATCATTCAATTACTCTTGAACTACAACTCTGACAGTATTGAAATAACACTCTCCATGACCCAAATACTATGAAGATTAATTGGAGCTGCTGTTTTTGTGAAACATTTCTATCCATTTATTACTATTTTACATGTAAATCTTTTCTTCCTTATACAAATGTATTGCAGTTTCATAGAACCTTGCATGATCAGTCTTGCAAAAACTACCTTTAACCCTTTGAATTCCAGTAGTGTATGCTACACATTGCTTTTTAACCCTTTGAATGCCAGAGGGGTACGCAACACATTGCACTCAAAGGGGTAATGAGCTGCACATGCCTCTGGCACGCAAAGGTAAAATGGTGGCGTCCACTGTATGCTAAAATAAACATTGCATGCAGCATTTTATTTTTTAGCATTCATGGGGAATCTGGACCTGACTGCCAGACTAAGCTGGATAAAATCTCTTCTGTCTGAAACAGAAACAACAATATTACATAAAGTAGCAGATAAGAATGTGGCAGGCAAAGAATACTGGAACTGTACAGAGTTATCACAAGCTGTTTTTATTTAATGTGTTGCAGGATTATTCACCCTATTCTGTGTTAAAGGGACAGCGTCCCCTCAAAATACTTTTTTATATGTACTAGCACTGGGGGTGGCCAAGATCAAAGGGAAAGTATCACTCAACCCTTTGAGTGCCAGTGGAGTGTGCCATGCATTGTGAAGCAATAGATTATATACTCTTTTGGCACTCAAAGTATTAATAGGAAAATATATATTTTATTGGGCTGTTCCTGCTAAACAAAGCAATGGTACTAATGCAGCTGATGGATATTTAATTGAAAAATTATTTCAGTGTATCAGTGTCTATCTATCTATCTATCTATCTATCTCTCTCTCTCTCTCTCTATATATATATATATATATATATGTGTGTGTGTGTATATAGCAATATCAGTACTGAAGTCACAATCATTTCAGTGCCAGGGGTGACCAATGAATTGACAGGTAATGTGTTGGGCCCCTATAGCTATCTATCTACCTATCTATGTGTTGCTTAGATAGTGCTTAGTTGGTACCTAGGTGCTGCTTACTGGTGCTGCATACTAGGCTATGTTACATCACTTATGTGACATTGTCTTGTGTGATTTCATTTAAAAAAAAAATCAAAATAAAAAAAAAACATATTTCTTATTTTTCCTTGGATGCCGTTGTGGTGGTCATATGATAATAGTAGTTATTATTGCAGTCAACAGTAGGAAATACAAAGCAGTAAGTCTTTCAGAATCACATCCAAATAAAGGTGGTAAAAGGAGATCTATGAGTGTACCCGTGCCTTCTGCTAATATCATACCGGGTTCCGTCAGCCGGCCAACGATTGGTCGAGTCGCGCATGCGTGTTCCGTGTTTCTCAGGCATTTCCGGGTTGCTGCAGTGTGCGGGACAGCCTAACGTCACGTGTACGTAGGCCTATATAGTTGTGGGATGCCCTGAGCTTAGTGCTCAGTTATTTGAGTTCCCCTGCGTCTTTTGTCTCGGGGTTTTTGTTTTTCCTGGCGTTTCCAGTCCCTCCAGTGTTTCTGGTTTCTTGTGTAGCCTTCTGTCCTAGCCCCTGGCTATTTATTTCCTTTTGGCTAGTTTGTCCCCTCAGTCTCCAGGTCTGCTGGCTGGTTTCTTCAGTCCTTCCAGCTTGTGTTTTTTCCCTTCTGTCCTCGGTCCTGCGTTTTCTGGGTTTTTGGGGAATCTCTGGGGGCTTTTGCCCTTAGCAGTCTTGTGTTCTCTCTCTCTCTCTCCAGCCTGGCTGGTTCAGTTCATCTTCTTATCTAAGTTACCTCTAGCAGCCTGCTACCCTCTGTGCTTATCTTGCCCAGAGACGTTTTCAGGCTGCTTACATTCTTCAGTACATAATAACTGAGCTTTCACGTCTTTGAAGATGGAAACAGGCGTGGTGGTGGATGCTGTCAATGCCCTGGGGAGCCAACTTACCCAGCTAACACACTTGGTACAAGAGCTTCAGTTGAATCAGAACCGGCTACAACAGCAATTGTGTGACTTACAGCCGGCAGCCTCTCCCCCTCCCGCCGCACCTAGCTCCAACGGATCTCCTGAACCAGGAAGTAAGGTACAGCCTCGACTCAAACCTAGAGTCCCACTACCAGATCGCTTTGATGGGGACAGGGCTAAATACCGGTCCTTCATCACCGCCTGCGAGTTGTTGTTTTCTATTACCCCGCATACTTACGCTACTGACTTTATTCGAGTTTGCATGGCTATCACCCTCCTCTCTGGGGAACCCCAGGTGTGGGGACATCATCTTCTACAAACAGATAGCCCTGTGCTTGATTCTTGGGCGTCTTTTCAACGCTCTATGGAGGCGTTGTATGACGACCCGTTTAAGGCATCCTCAGCCCGGGCTTCTTTACGCACTCTAACTCAGGGAAGACAGCCAGTGGAGGAATATGTCACCGAGTTTCGTCGCCTTGCTAGTGATTCTCGCTGGAATGAGGCTGCACTTTTAGACCAGTTCAGACATGGCCTGTCTGAATCCCTGAAGGATGAACTGGCTAGAACCAACCTACACACACGATTGGAAGATCTGATCCATTTAGCTATCCAAATAGACCGTAGACTTCATGAAAGACTGCGAGAACGACTCGTGATGCCCTCTGTACCGGTACGTTGTTCTAATCCTGCTCCGTTTAGTCTGACTGAGTCCCCCTTGGTCTCTCCCAAAGAACCCATGCAAGTAGGAGCGGTGCGGGTCCCGATTTCCAAGGCGGAAAGGGAGCGACGTATGAATTTAGGGCTTTGTCTTTACTGCGGTAGTACCAACCACGTCCTCCGAGCCTGTCTGGTGCGTCCCCGGAATCGTTCAGGTACTCCACACGGTTCTAATGAGGTTCTTAATGTTACTGCTGGCTCATCTCTCGCTAACCTATCCATTCCCATTGTATTACAGTGGAAAGACCAACGAAGTGAGACGACGGCCATGATAGACTCTGGGGCAAGTGGCTGCTTCATTAATCGGGACTTCGCCATTTCTTTGGATATCCCTCTCTACTTATTCCTGTGATCCTTGGATACCCGTGGTTGTTTTCACATGATCCCCACATACTTTGGTCCTCTTCTACCATTACCTTTACATCTAATTACTGTAGGAATCATTGTCTTCCCTGTATCTACTCAGCAGTCCTGTCCCTTCCTAACACTTCTGTGTTGCCTAGTCACTGTCAGTCATTTTTGGATGTGTTCGACGAGGCTCAAGCCGCCACTCTGCCTCCTGTCACGGCAGAAATAACGATACTGGAGTCCGTACTACTTCACCAGAGCTTTATTAGGAAACACACATACAGGCAATGGTACAGTAAAGTACAATGCAACACGGGTGGCAGCAATACTATTCTTCTGAAGTACAAGGAACTGAGCCCCAATGATAGCTAGGAAGGACTCGACTCAGGTCCGCACCGGAGCTCCACTACCGGCCCGCAATCGCACCGCCAATGGTGTGAAACACCCGACAGGTCCACACCTGTACTAACCAAGGTAGGAATGCCCAACAGGTCCGCACCTGTACTAACCAAGGTAGGAATCGCCCGACAGGTCCGCACCTGTACTAACCAAGGTAGGAATCGCCCGACAGGTCCGCACCTGTACAACAAAGATAGGAATCGCCCGACAGGTCCGCACCTGTACTACCAGAAACCAGGATCGAGAGGCCACTAGAGCTACCAAGGTTCCCAACGGCTATCCCCTGGAGCGTTTGTATGCTGGTTGCGCAGTTGACAACCGCAGGCCAACCAAGGTAGATAGCGATATAAAAGAATGCAAGGGAAATATGAAACCCCTGAGCAGTAGGTCAGATCCCAGAGGCAACAGGACCAACCAGCGTAACACACAGAACAGGAAATCAGGTAAAGCCAAACGTCAGCACCAGAACGGATAGTCAGCCAGGCCCGGGTCATTCACAGAGAGGGTAGTCTACCAGAGCCGCAGATTATGCACCAGAATGGTTGTCAGACAAGCCAATATCATACACAGAGCGGATAGTCAGAACAAGCCAATGGTCATAACCAGAACAGATAGTCAGTACTACAACCTCCCAACCTCACTGGACACCACGAAAGGGCAACTGAGAGTAGTGTCCAGTGGGTTATAAGGACCAGCCCCCAGGAAGAGGAGGAGACCAAAAAAAAGTGTGCCTGTCCCTTTAAATACAGACACGCGTCTAGCTGGACGCGCGCCAAGGCACACTGAGAGCCCGCCGGAAGAGGCTGCGGCAGGCTGCAGAGAGGAACGGACCGCAGCGCCGCTGACACAGAATGCTGGCGAACCAGCAGGTAAGGTAGCGGTTGGCTCGGCAGCCGCCGCTACTGTAACAGTACCACCCCCTTAAGGGTCCCTCCTCCGAGGATCGGGGCGAGGTTTGTCTGGAAAGCGGGAATGAAACCTACGAATCAGTCTGGATGCGTGCATATCTCTGGAAGGGACCCAAGAGCGTTCCTCCGGACCATAGCCCTTCCAGTGCACCAAATATTGTAAACTCCCCCTTACCCTCCTGGAATCCAGTATACTTTGCACCTCGAATTCAGCATGGTCCCCCACCTGAATAGGAGCCGGGGGACTGGAGGCAGAAGTAAACCGGTTACAGGTTAAAGGTTTCAATAGCGACACATGAAAAACATTATGAATGCGCATGGTAGCGGGTAGCTGTAATGCGTATGCCACAGGGTTGACCCTCCGAATGATGCGAAATGGACCAACAGGCTTGGGGACTTTCACGTCGCTCACCCGGACCGCCCGTCGCCGGAGTCTGTCCGGAGGCCGTCCATTCGGGGGGGGAGTAATTAGTCGAGTAGCTCATGCGTGCTTCGTGTTTCTCGGGCATTTCCGGGTTGCGGCGGTGCGGGACGGCCTGATGTCACGCGTACATAGGCCTATATAGTTGTGGGATGCCCTGAGCTTAGTTCTCAGTTATTTGAGTTCCCCTGCGTCTTTTGTTTCTGGGTTTTTGTTTTTCCTGGCATTTCCAGTCCCTCCAGTGTTTCTGGTTTCTTGTGTAGCCTTTTGTCCTAGCCCCTGACTATTTGTTTCCTTTTGGCTAGTTTGTCCTCTCAGTCTCCATGTCTGCTGGCCGGTTTCTTCAGTCCTTCCAGCTTGTGTTTTTTCCCTTCTGTCCTCGGTCCTGCGTTTTTGGGGTTTTTGGGGAATCTCTGGGCGCTTTCGCCCTTAGCAGTCTTGTGTTCTCTCTCTCTCCAGCTTGGCTGGTTCAATTCATCTTCTTATCTAAATTATTTCTAGCAGCCTGCTACCCTCTGTGCTTATTTTGCCCAGAGAAGTTTTCAGGCTGCTTACATTCTTCATTACAGCTAAAAAAGTAAAAGGTGGTGTGATGGTGAAGATAACAATATTGCAATGTCTTTCACGCCCTCCACAATGACATCTAGCCAGTCAATCAGTAATTGTAGTGCCCCCCCGCCAGCCTAGTAATGGAGACACATGAAGGACAAAATCATGTGATATAAGCAGAGTGTGCAGGTGTTGGCAAGTCCACATTCAGACTCTGACAGGGCTAAAAATCTGATGCTGATACTGATGTTGGAGTCAAAGATGATCATAAAAAGGTTTTCCACCAAGCATCTTCTTACTTGGAAATTCAGGCTGTCCTTCCTTCCTATTATTTGTTCAGTTTCTTGGAACTTTCCCCCAGACTCCAACAAAGCTGATGACTTAGAATATGTTGTTCAGCACAGATACTCCTCCCCATTTGCTTCATCAGATACTGAAGAATTACAGAATAGCAATAAAAATAATGTGCAGCCAAATTTTTTTCTGTATCTGAAATGAAAAAGGTTATTGTTCCACTTCTACTCTGCAAAAGAGCAAAATGTCTGCTTTTAGGCTCTTTGAGAGAGTAAGTGGAATAAGCTGTAAAGATGGTCAAAAATTATACCACCCCTGTCATCATCCTCATCATCACCTCTTCCTTCTAATTCCACCCAGTCACGACAAATTCCACAGAGGGCAAACTCAAGTAGTAGTACTTCTGCTTTTATGAAAAAAACACCTAGTCCCTATACTAGTGTTCATAGCTGGGAATACTCCAGGTTTTCCCCGGAGACTCCATTTTTTGCTACTAATTACTAGGTTTCTGGGGCAGAGGCTGATTCTCTGCATGTGTGGAGTTGTTAATCAAACTCTGCCCATTCTGCATCTTCCCAGTCAGTTCCTCCCACTCCAGACACACTTCTGCTCCTTCCCCAGCCTATTCCTCCTACTCTGGCCATGCATGTTAAGCTCCACCCACTTGTGATTAAGCCCCAGCCCTTTTTTGCTGCAAATTGCATCATTTTTCTCCCCCAGCTGCACCACAGGACTCCCCTCTGGGGAGTCTACAAGTAAAAGTTCTCAGGTATGCTCGTGTTGTTAATGATACTACTGATAATAATTGCACTAATATACACTCAGCATCTAGCTTAGGACTAGAAGTCTAGATAATGGAAATGCTTCACTCAGCATGTAACAAACAAATATATTTATGAAGCTGAACCATAGATTTGAGTGGGATAAGCTCCAATAGGTCAGTGATGGTGTTAGCACTGACCGGAGGACTCCAAAAAGTAACAAAGGCATGCATAGAGTTGCTGGTACTGCTTTTTTTTAAATATGTCTGCAGGGAGTGGGACATCTTCTGCATCAGTATATATCCCATTCACCCATTTCTTTTCCTACTGTTCTAACTGCTGCTGATGATGAGTTAGAGATCTGTGTAGGTGACCACCAGTATCAAGTCACCCCCACCACCTCTGCCAACACTATTAAGATCACCACTCCCACCACCACCAGTTCCTCCGCCATTACCATTATTATCTCAATGACTAGCAGTCATCATGGTAATTTGAGTAGACAGATAAAGCTCCTACACAGACCAATGTTCCACCAACCAAAATTTGCAGACTGTGTTGAAAGGACTCAAAAATTCCACAACAGTCATCCAAAAGTGTGTCAGGGGAATGACAACCTTGCCAAAATATTGGGGGCTGACACGTTGCTTTTTATTTTTGTTGGAACACAGGTTTTAAATTTCCCAACAACCATTATTCCTATGGATCCTGGCAATATCTACAATGCTTTGCGGCGCAATGTGTTGAAGATGTCTCTAGAATCCAAGGGGTTATTTCTCCCAGATCCACTCTAACGAGATGAGTATAAATAATAGCATTTTTTAGCATTACTGACATGTTTCAAAACAAATAACTTTGAGTAAGTAAAACAACTATCTAGTGATTTTCCTTTCGAGAAAAACAAGGGTCAATTGGTGTTCAAATGGCAATATATTTTAATAATTTAATAAAGGAACAGCAGCACCTGGTGACCAAACAGAAAATTGCTGTTCAACGTTAAAAATAAAACAAGTTTGAGCTGTATATTTGTTTTATTCAGCAGAAAAATCCCTATAAAATATATATTTTTTAAATATTTCTAAATCAAACAATGGATATTTGCCTTCTGGTGTAAAGCTAAAAGAGTTATAAAAGGTGAAATGCTTCATATAATGAAGGAAAATTGGTATTTTCTATTGAAAAGAAATTGTACAGTAGTGCGTAAAGAGGCAGTAAGATTGCTCCCTGAGGCTCAATGTATTCATTTATGTCGCATTCATGGTTCAAGGTATTGCTTTTACTTCACTTGTAAAAGGATTGGATTCATAACATTGAAAGGGTTGGCCTAGATTTTAATGCATACTTTTTTTAGCTTATGTATTGGTTGTGACATTATTAGCATGAATTTCCTTAACCCCTTGAATGATGGAGAGGTCCAGGGTAGTTGCTAGGTTCTCAAGAGATACAGGGATTGGGCCAACCTAATGCATTATTAGTACATTGTGCGGCCCAGTTGCACCATTAGTAGAAGGGAGATTAGCACCATTACATGCCAAAAGCTGGCAACGAGACACAAAGCTTTAACCCTTTGAGTGTCAGAGAGGTATCCAACATATTGCAACCTGGGGTGGAGTGGGAGCCCAGACAAACCAACAGTGGAGTAGGTCAGGGTTCTGTACAGAGACCCCTTATTATCTTCTGTGTGTTCATGTTGTACCATTCAATTCAGTGAGCCATCCTGTGCTGTTTCTCATAGACCCTCTGCTCTGAGCTTGGAAGTTCAACACAGCTGTTCTATGGTGACCGCACACCCGAACCAGTAGTTTATGTTTGAGAGCCACAGACTTCTGGTTTGTGTTCCAAAAGATGGGAACAGTTTTCTGACCCACCCGGATGGCTGTAGGAGCCATTTTGCAGCTACATAGGGAGGTTCCAGGTTTTTTTTCTAATTCTGCCTTCATTGAAGCATAGGTAAAAGATGGTACCACGTGAGCCATTTTACTAGTAGAGTAAAAGCTATACCTATATTGTCCAGCTGAGTAACTTTAGAATGCAAGCTTTCAGGACAAATCAGGTTTCTTGATCGGGCATGTAAGAATGAAGGCTGGAGAATACAAAATGCATGATATAGGTTATACACTCATTGAAGCAGTCTTAGTAAACCATAATAATTGCCCTTTAATCATGAACCCGTTGAATGCTAGAACCCCTGGTGTCTAGGAGAAAATGTGTCAGACTTCCAGCTATATCTCTTGTTACTGCACCACACTGACATAAAGGAAACACTGTCCCAGATAACACTCCACACCCACCTAACCTCTGAACCTAAAGGGTTATAATGAGATGCACAATGAATTCCATCAAATCAAAATGTAATCTTCAGCCCCTCAATATTACAAAATCAAAAACTCGCTAATCCCTCCAGGAGAATAACAGGTATCCTTCTCAAAAGCCACAAATGCAAAAATGTGTATTTGCACACTGAATTAAAGGGATAGTAATACTTTGTTTTATCTTTATTTTGTAGGCATTAAAAAAACATGAAGAACGATATAAGTCTTATCTCTCAAACCTTTATGGTTTGAGAGATATTCACAAGCAAAGTTTCCCCTCCCGCCCCTTTTACCTAGTGTAAGCCATCTCTTCTCTGATGTGGAATCCAGTCCAGTCATAGACCAGACAGGTAACAGAAGGGGACAATCTTCTTCCTGTGAGAACAGTGAAAGCCCTGCCCCCCTTGACAAGATTTTCAGGTTTTTCCCTTATCTTTATTGAAGATTGTCCCCTCTCTGCAGTCTACCTAGGCACCTCCCTTCTGATCTGGCTGAACAGTGTGACATCAGTAAAAGGGGCGGGAGGGGGGCACTTTGTCATTGAATTACTCTTGAACTACAACACTGACAGAATTGAAATAACACTCTCCAAAGTCCAAATACTATGATTATTAATTAGAGCTGCTTTTATTATGAAACATTACTATCCCTTTAAGTAACTGGTCTGTGTTGTTCTGCCAGTATGACAAAAAGTTGCACATTTTACATTTGTTCTAATCAAGAGGATAATTCATTTGAACAAAAGCTATCTATGCCCTAACTTCTAAAATCTCCTTTGAGTGGCAGAGGGGAACACAACGCATTGCTTTTCAGTGCATTGTGTACCCCTCTGGCACTCAAAAGATTAATATAATTCTGCATTACATGATTGCTTGTAGTGACAGCACCACAAATTGTTTTACTCTATAGGGTGAATGTAATAATTTTGCATTTTAAAAATGTAAATGCAACAAAATGTCCAGTAATACATAAGGCTAAGCTATATTGCACCAACTTTGCATTGTCATAAGTCATATTAACCTAGAATAATTTATATTCCTATGTACACCATTCTCATAGCCACAGTGATAAACATGTTTAGTCTTTTCTCTTTTCACTAACAGGTTTTCTTTTTGTTCCTTTTGCTAGGCCGACGGCAGCAGAACTACTAAAATGTAAATTCTTCCAAAAAGCTAAGGTAACATTTTATATATACATATAAACACACATCTATATATATATATCTCTATATATATTTTTTAATATAAAGGTTAATATACAAAGAAAAGGGTGATATGACAGACAGAACTTGAGACATCACTTTTCAACCTCACCTACTATGTAAAATACTCAGTGAGGCTGATGTACTAAGATAGTGGCACAATTCTAGGACAAACCAACTATACCTTAGGGAAGATAAAAAAAATTCTCCAAATTCCCATGAAGTAAATGATGCTTTTAACCCCTTGAATACTAAAGAGGCCTCCAAATCATTACAAAGCAGTACGTTGGAGAAAACACCATTTAATTCAATGGGAATTTTAATTTGTTCCCTAAGGTGCAGTTAGTTTGCCCCAAAATTGCATTCATTTACTTTCAAACAGTATAGGTTGTTGTACTAAGAGGAAATTGTGCAACTTTAACCCTTTGAGTGCCAGAAGGGTATCCAAAGCATTGTTTGTAATGTGTTAGATAGGCCTCTGACACTTAAAGGCTTTTAAGGCAAACCAACTGCACCACAGGGGACAGATAAAATTCACATGGATTTAAACAGGGATTTTAACCCGTTCAATATTTTGCAATGTGTGGGAGATCTCTCTATCATTCAAGAAGTTAAAAGCAAAAGCCTCATGTAAATGTTTGCAAATTGTTGGGATATTTATTTGCCCCTATGGTGGACATGATTTACTCTGGAATTGCACCATTTCTACTTAGTGCATCAGCCTCCATATGTATTTATAGGGTTAGTAATGTCCGCTTATAATGTGATGCTATATTGTAGATATTAAAAAAATAAATGATATGGAGCAAGTTTTGTCTCTCAAACCTTTATGGTTTGAGAGATATAACTTTTTAAACTCCCCCCCTACCTCCCCTCGCACTGACATCATCTGTATAGCTGACAGATGGAGATCCTGGTCCCAGGACCAGCTGGAGGCTCTTCAGCAGAGCCAAAATACCGCAACCTAAAAAGAAATATGTCATTGGAACGATCTACAAAGTGTGCTTGCAAAGCAGGCACACTTTGTAGACCATTCCAATGAAGTATTTATTTTTAGACTGCACTATCTCGGCTCTGCTGAAGAGCTGCCTCGAGTCACACAACTCGAATCTCCTTCTCTCCACTTTATAGCTGACATCAGTGCAAGGGGACGTAGGGGGGAACTTTAAAAATATAAATGTTTGAGAGATGTTACTTGCTCTGGATTAAAGTTTTTCAAATATATAAATAGCAAAAAACTTAACAGGGAGTGTATTGGACTTTTCAAAAAATGAGATGGGTGAGTTGATTAGTGAGGGTAAGGAAAAGGCCAATGTTTTAAACACTTTCTTTGCATCAGTATATACAAAGGAGCAAGGAATGGTAGAAGAGCCTCAACAAGTAACTAATAAAACAATACAATTATCAGATATTGGGTTAACTCAAGAAGATGTCATGGGAAGACTGAACAAAATTAAAGGGATAGTAATACTTCGTTTTAACTTTATTTTATTTTGTAGGCATTAAAAAAACATGAAGAATGATATAAGTCTTATGTCTCAAACCTTTATGGTTTAAGAGATATTCACAAGCAAAGTTTCCCCTTCCCGCCCCTTTTTCCAGTGTAAGCCATCTCTTCTCAGATGTGAACCTGGTTGTAAGACCAGACAGATAACAGAAGTGGACAGTCTTCTTTGTATGAAAAGAATGAAAGCCCTTGCCCCCTTGACAAGCTTTTCAGCTTTTTCCCTTATCTTAATTGAAGAATGTCCCTCTCTGCAGTCTACCTGGGCACCTCCCTTCTTATCTGGCTGAACAGGGAGGGGATACTTTGCTTGTGAATATCTCTTAAACCATAAAGGTTTGAGACATAAGACATATCATTCTTCATGTTTTTTTAATGCCAACAAAATAAAATAAAGTTAAAATGAAGTATTACTATCCCTTTAAGACTGACAAAGCACCAGGTCCTGATGGTATACATCCAAGGGTTCTTGAGGATCTCAGTGTAGTGTTAGTAAAACCCCTATATTTACTTTTTAAAGATTCTCTCACCACAGACTCAGTGCCACAAGACAATGTAGTGCCTCCGTTTAAGAAGGGAACTAAAACAGAACCTGGAAAGTATAGACCTGTGAGTTTGACCTCTGTAGTGGGAAAGCTGCTAGAAGGGATAATAAGGGACTATATTCAGGATTATAACACAAAAAATAAGATCATTAGCAGGAATTAACATGGTTTTATGAAGAATTGATCATGCCACTCTAACTTTTTCTGCTTCTATGAGGAAGTAAGCAGCAACCTTGATAATGGCAAGGTAGTAGATGTAGTGTATCTAGACTTTGCAAAGGAATTTGCAAACACAGAAGGCTGGGGTATAAAGTAAGGAAATCGGGGCTAGGAGATAACCTTTTCAATTGGATACAAAACTGGCTGAAGGATAGGGAACAATGTGTGGTTATAAATGGACAAATCTCGAATACAGTTAAAGTGGAGAGTGGAGTACCTCAGGGTTCAGTATTAGGTCCGCTGCTTTTTAACATGTTTATAAATGAACTAGAAATAGATATAGAAAGCAGAATATCAATATTTGCAGTTTACACTAAATTATGCAGGGTAATTAATTCAGAACAGGATATTTGCCCTCTACAGAGGGATTTAAATAAAATGGCAGACTGGGCAAACAAATGGAATGTGAAGTTTAATGTAGGGAAGTGTAAAGTCATGCATTTAGGAGGAAATAATCTCAAGGCTACTTATAAACTTAATGGAATCATTTTAGGGGACTCATTGCTAGAGAAAGGCCTGGGTATCCTTGTCAACTACAAACTTGGAAACAGTGACCAGTGTCAAACAGCAGTAGCAAAGGCAAACAAAATCCTGTATTGAAGCAAGAGAACATTATTTTGCCATTGTACAAATCATTGGTAAGACCTCACCTTGAGTATGCAGTGCAGTTTTGGGCACCAGTTTTGAAAAAGGATATACTAGAACTAGAGAGGGTACAGCAAAGACCAACAAAATTAATTAAGGGAATGGAGGACTTGACGTATGAGGAACAACTAGACAAACTTAGTTTATTTAAAAGACGACTAAGAGGAGACCTTATCACATTTT
This sequence comes from Rhinophrynus dorsalis, assembly GCA_037306005.1. NCBI lineage: Eukaryota > Metazoa > Chordata > Amphibia > Anura > Rhinophrynidae > Rhinophrynus > Rhinophrynus dorsalis. Next base: position 196,799,428 of record CM074725.1, read on the forward strand.
ACAGTAAGGTCTGTTAAATTATGGAATTCCTTGCCCAAGGAGGTGGTTATGGCAGATACCATGGATAAATTTAAGAGAAGATTAGATACATTTATTTCAAAAGGGAACATACAGAGTTATACTTTTTATTAGAAGGCAGATCAGGAAAGTCTGATAAAGACTAACTTATTTGGTAGCAGGAAAGCTATAAAATTCTCAGTCATTGGGGTAGGAGGCAAAGGTTGAACTTGATGGACTTGTGTCTTTATTCAATCTAATTTACTATGTTACTATATCTACAATATAGCATCACATTATAAGTGGACATTACTAACCCTTTAACATCAGTCTATAATCAAATGTTTTCAGTTTAGATATATGTGTGTGTATGTGCATGTGTGTGTCCAGATCACCTGCATATTGTCTTAGAAAAATAACCTACTGAACACTATGGGGGAGATTCACTAAATGGTGATAAAGAGGTGATACAGTAAAGATAACTTCTCCAGTTTATCACTTCTCCAATTCCTATGGTATTCTATAGAGCCTATGCACTAAGATCTCCAAAGTTGGACAGATCTTAGCGCATTGGCTTGGAAAAGAGATATCACTGAAGAGTCACCTCCATTTTATCGCCTCTTTACCACCACTTAGTGAATCTCCCCCCTGAGAGAAGAATACAAAACATTCTTAGTATAATTTTAAGAGCTGTTCCTAAAATTTGCAATGACGGGTCATATATATAAAAAAGTCAAGTCAAGTTTATAGAAATGTTTATGTGAGAATATTCACAGAAACTATTTTACTTCTCATACATAACTTATACACTATCACTATATACTTCCATTAAGAACGAGTTATACCCACCGTTAAGACTGATTCACAAAAAGTGCCTTTATTTTTGGAACAATTAGCAATTTTCCTTATACGTACGTTGAGAGACATTTCTTATGCCAAGACCATTTCTACTCCACGTTTCAAAAAAGTCGACTGGCTGTAAATGTCGGTAAACGTTTATACATATACTTTAGGTCTATTAGGACCGTATGTTCAAAAGAAAAGTGGGTGAGTTCTGGGGCAAACTGTTTGCGCTATTGGGTAGAACTAAACATTCCCAAATTTCCCATTCATTTAAATGGGGATTTTAATCCCTTGAATGCTAGAGAGGTATCCAACTCATTGGGCTGTCTCTTTCGAATAACATCATTATTGGGATGTTTATCTCACTGGAGAAATTATCGCCTTTTTATCACACTTTAAAGTGTGATAAAAAGATTACAATATCTCCCCTCCCGGATTTTCTTACCACACCAGCCTCATTGAGTTCTTCTGTTTTTTTATTTTACAGAATAGAGAGTATCTAATTGAAAAACTTCTCAACAAAACACCAAATGTTGCCCTTAGGGGAAAAAAGGTAAGCTACTACTTTACGTGCCTTGAGAAACTGTTTAACACATTTTCATGGAAGATATATGTTTATGAGAAATGCTAAACAAATCCTGTTTTCTTTCTTTTCTGGTTTTCTTTTAACATGAACATTCACCGCTGGTCCTTAAAGGGACACTCATAAGCACTCACAACCTGCTTAATACTATGCTTGTCTGACAAGGTGCAGGTTTCTTTTTCTCAAGTTATCTGCGGTCTTGTGTCACTGTTTATTGGAGATGGCGAAGCTGGACTTCTCTATACTTTGCAGTGCCTTCCTTCAAGACCGGTGAAGATTGTGCCTCTGTACCCTCACTGGAGTCTCTATAGATGGTGGGCCTATCCCCCATCAGTGGGTACATTCACTAAGTGGTGATAAAGAGGTGACAAAGTGGAGATGACTTCTCCAGTTCAATTCCTATGTTATTCTATGGAGCCTATTCACTAAGATCTCCAAAGTTAAAGAAATCGTAGTGCAGAAGCTCCATAGAATAACAAAGGAATTGAAAAAGTGATAAACTGGAAAAGTCATGTCCACTTTATCACCTCCTTATCACTGTTTAGTGAATCTCCCCTGTGATGTCATGCACAGCTCTGTTATCGAATGGCATTGTGTTTTCTAACACATTTTAACCCAGTTTGAGTATAGTGTGAGGTTGTGGCAGGCTGGGTAACAGGGTTAACTTCGGTTAGAAGTGTAGTGGCTTGGGAAGTCATACGAGGGGCAAGGGCAGAGCATTGGAGTGCACTAGAGCCTTCACCCTGTCTCTCTAGTGTCCCCAATCCCCAGAATGCTGCTATTAATGCTTACAGAGGAAGCAAGCAAAAACAAATTCCAAAAAGTATGTTTTATTTCACTTATATTTGCAAGAAATGCATAAAGAGCCCATTACATATGCTTTAATATATTGCATTGTCTAAGCGAACTGGGGGAGGAGTGAGTGGTCCTCCAAAGTACAAAGCTTTTCATATTAATTATATGTGGGTAATATCATGTACATATCTTGCTTCAGTCACTTAAACACTTGTAAACTACAGATGTCTCCAGTGTATTGCAAATCAATGTTTTGGGGATGTTGCTAGAATCCAAGAAATCAAAGCAATTATAACACTTTATTTATCTTTAATTATTTTAGTACTATGCATTAGTTGGTTTAATGTCTTTAATTCTGCGGTCTCACCCTGAATCAGCTATTTTAGTTACTTTTTTGCCTTGATATTTAGTGACTTGTGCTCCCCCTACCTACAGCCTGTATGAAGAGTGTGTCTCTGAACAGTATTTGCAAAGGATCAATGTACGACTACAGTTCATTTCTAAACCAGATGCTGAATTTGATTTTCCAGCCCTATGAGTGCTTAATGCCAATTTACTAAGCTGTGTATGCTGAGGATTCTCCCCTTACTCCTTTGAGTGCTAGGAGGATATCCAATGCATTGGATACCCCTCTGGTACTCCAAGGGCTAATTCTGCTTGCACTAAGGAAAGGGCAATGAAGCAGTCTATGGGCATTTTGAGTGTTCCTTTCCTGTATGCCTTGATTAACTCTGTCTATTGAACTAAGTGTAGAGGGGATGGTGTGGCGTTGTATCATTTTACTGCATATGCTTTGAGTGCTTTGCAATGCATTGCACACCCCTTGGACACAGGGTAATAGTTTTTGTTTCCGCCAGTGGGGTGGAATAAATTGATATGATAAGGATGAATAATCATGCAAATTCTTTCAAAATAGAAACTCCCATTGATGAGAGGACTTGGACACATGATAAGTCCCCTTTAAGAATAAAGAAAATGGTGCATTTTAGAGAAGGCTAAAAACATAGTGTAAACTTTAATTTTTAATTAAAATTATATTTAATTGATAAGCATGCTCTAATTAGTAGTGATTTCATGTCCATGGAGGCAGACATGCAGGACTGTTAGAAGCCAACCCACTGAAGTCTGCCTAAGAAGACTCTACTGGGAGGCGTTGAATCGAGCAGTCCTGCAAAAGGAATCATGTCTGCCTCCATGAAGATGATAGCTAGTAGCAATTAAATATTTATTTTGTAGAACTAATCCACGCAGGGTTGTTTCGGAGTGGCCACTGGGATTTTTGCCCAGGTTAAGGTAAGTGAAGGTTTATTATATTAATGTTCATTTATCCCTTTAAGAACCAGACAGGTGTGCAGAAGGTTAATGTTTCATCCCGTTCAGCTGTTGAAATACATAGTATAGCCATGGTGTCTGTTGTGTAGGTTAATGCTTTCCATTGCCTTGGGCCATCTGTCTGCTTTCAAAAATCATAACCATCATAGCATGAATCTGTGTTATCAACACACCCAGCATGTATATCCATCAGTCTTGGAAATGGAATTAAATGAGCATCTTTCCCAAACAATAAAATAAATATAATAAGTATGTTATGGAATATGGTGTGCTCTAACCATTCTATTAACCCCTTGAATGCCACAAAGGTCTCTCATGCATTGTAAAGCAAGACATATCTGATCTTGGGCACAAAAGAGCAGAGGTCTAGTTCTGGAGCCGTACCATAGGGGAGTTGGTCTGCCAAACAATGTATTAGAGACCTCTCTAGCACAGAAGGGCAATGCGTTGCTCATGCCTCTGTAATTCACTTTCTGGTTATTTGTACTGTTATAACTTCTGAATAAAACAACTGACAGCAGTGGGAGTGACCTTGTTTTACTCAGCAGGAAAAGCTCTATAACATCTAGGTTTTCTTGGAAAAAAGTCTACTGCTCCTTTAAACGTCTCATTTAAGACAATGAGTTGTACTTGTTCCCTGTGGTGCTTTGGAATTGCTCCTCTTTTGTGTGTAAAACATAAGTCACTGAGTGTTGAGTTCATAATATATTTATATGTAGGTTTGTGCTGTCCAGCTCATCTATATTTTGGGTTGTTGTTTATAGATCCACATGATGGGCCAAATCATTTAAACAGTGATGTTCTCAGACTGGATTTGGGACAGGCCAGATCCTGACCCCCCTTTAGGCAAAGCAGACAGAGCTTATGGATGCCTTCGATGTACCAGACACTAGGTTACAGGAAGTTAAAGCTAAAATGTAAATAGATAAATGTGTACTGGGCTTTGAATGTGGGTAAATCCAAATCAATGAGTTTGGCCATTTTGCTTTATTGAGAGCCATGCATTTAGATACGGGTTTGCATCAGAAGTGGGCAACTCAATGACACCGTCTGACTTTTGTAGACTACAACATCCATCATCCCCAGCCAGCCAACGGAGACAGACATGATTCTGTTGCAGGACTCCTGGATTCAACTCCTCCCAATGGACTTCTTAGGCAGCCTTCAGTGGGCAGACTTGGGCTTGTAGAAGTCCTTCATGTCTGCCTCCATGTACATGAAATCCACTACTAATTAAAGCTGATGGAAATTATACTCCTCAAAAACTGTAATACTTCAGTTTGCCACCCCACTGTTTTTTTGTTTTTTTTTTTGTTTTGTTTTTAATGTGTATTAAAGAAAAAGAGAATCAGCATTGAGCATTACAGTGGAACTAATAAGGAAAAAGTACAGTGTTCTGTTGATGAGAAATATAAGAGGATTTTGAATAGAGTGATGAGGTATAAGAAAAAGGAGTGGGATGGGAAATAAAAGATAGAGAGAACTTTGTCAGTGACTCACCACTCCCCAGAAAATGTAGTTGAATAATGAATTGAAATCGGACAGCTAGAGGGCATTGGGAGTATCCTTAATTTACTTATCTGGAAAAGGCCTACTATATGTATTTTTCATTAAAAACGTTTAATAGGCAAGAAATCAGCATGGACACTAATGGTGGGATGCAAGAAACGTGCACATGCGGTAAAGGCATTGTTTCCTGTGCAAACAGATATTGCGCACCTTCTAATGCAGGAAGCTTTATACCGGAAGCTTCTTGGATTGCGCATAAAAAAAATGAGCTTTTACGACAATACTACATAGACATATAAAATTGTGTGCAATAGAACTTCCTGCATTAGGCACATTTGCTATTCCAATCAGACAGGTTTATTAATCCTGACCACGGCCACAAAAAACAAATGTGTAGCTGTTCATTAACTTATTCGCTGGTGATTTTTACACTTGAAATAGCGATTGTGCATGTTTCTTGCATCCCGCCATAATAATCTATTATGTATGGATTGGTTCCATAAAATTAATCTTTATTATTTACTACTGGATATCATGTCATGGAAGACATGATTCTTTCTGCAGGCCTTGAGAATTCTGAACTCCTTCTACTTAGTTGGAGAATCCTTGAATCATGCATAAGTGAGTCATGTCTGTCTCCAATAATATTATATTCAGTATGAATTATGGAGAACCAATCTATGCAGTATTGATTAATTGTGGCCATTAGCATTTCTGCCAGATTAAGATAAGTCTGGGTTAATGTTCAGTTAAAGGGATAGTAATGTTTCATAATAAAAGCAGCTCTAATTAATCATCGTAGTATTTGGACTTTTGGAGAGTGTTATTTCAATACTGTCAGAGTTATAGTTCAAGAGTAATTCAATGACAAAGTGTCCCCCTCCTGCCCCTTTTACTGATGTAACACTGCTCAGCCAGATCAGAAGGGAGGTGCCCACGTAGACTGCAGAGAGGGACAATCTTCAATTAAGATAAGGGAAAAAGCTGAAAAACCTGTCAAGGGGGGCAGGGTTTTCATTGTTCTGATAGGAAGAAGATTGTCCCTTGCTGTTATCTGTCTGGTCTATGGACTGCATTCCATATCTGAGAAGAGATTGCTTACACTAGGTAAAAGGGGCGGGAGAGGGAAACCTTGCTTGTGAATATCAGGTTTGAGAGATAAGACATATCATATTATCCCATTTAAAGCAAGAGATGTCTCTAAATCATTCTTCATGTTTTTTAATGCCTACAAAATAAAATAAAGATAAAACGAAGTATTACTATCCCTTTAAGGGAGTAACAAATGTAAATCCAGCCCTTCAGACATCCCTTGTGGGCCATAAATGGTCATCCAGCTGAATGGTTTATTGACTATCTGCTTTGTATCTTGAAAATTCATATCACACCTCCTTGAGCAGTCACAGCTTAGTCATTGCACACCCACACATCATTTTGGCAGAGAAGTTAGTCATAATTAATTTGCATAATTTCTTCTGTGTTGGAACAGGATAAGAAGAGGGCCTTGATTAATTAATGGGAGAACTGCCCATTTTATGCATTATGTAGTTTGCTTTTGTTCATTCACTCATAATTCAAATTATGGATCTATAAGTTTCTGCAAATAGCCTCACCTCATTTTCTATATTTATGTTAGTTCTTGGCCATTGATCTCTGCTTTATGATTGAAAAGCAGCTTTTTTTGTGTGTATTTTCCCCAATCATATAAAACAATCAATTTCCTTTTCTCTGCATCAGGGCACAAACAGGAGATCTTACATACTTAGAGCTTTTTCACATGGCACACAGAACTGTCACATCCCCTGAGACAGTTCTGTCTCCAGTCTATCTTTACTCACCTCTCTCCTGCTTTTCACTGCTGAATTGGAGCTCAGTGGAGGTGTGTCTGATGGCTGATGTTCTTGAGCATGCCACCAACCATATTAATGACTGACAGCCAGATGACCCGGATGTTCATTAGATGTAATAAAGATTACAACCTCCAGCACTGCTAGTGTGTTAGGCATGACAGCAGTCTGTTTGGCCACCTTATAGACATTTCTTACTGCAACTCTACTGCATTCCCGAGGGAACATAGTGAAGTTGCTGTGTGCTGCATTTCAGTGCGTTCATGCAGGAGAAGGTGTGAAAGATGCCATAGTCCAGTGGTTCTCAACCTGTGGGTCGGGACCCCTTTCGGGGTCGAATGATGATTTGCCAGGGGTCGCCTTAAACCATCAGATATTTATATTTAGATTCATAACGGTAGCAAAATTACAGCGATGAAGGAGCAACGAAAATAATTTTACTGTTAGAGGTCGCCACAACTTGGGAAATTTTATCAAAGGGTCGTGGCACTAGAAAGGTTGAGAACTGCTGCCATAGTCCATCATGATACCTTTCACAATCTAGCACTAAATTATCCCATTCCAAGCAAGAGATGTCTCTAAATCATTGCTTTACAATGGACATATCTAGTATCCAATGAGTTAAAGTAGTAGTGTTTGCAATGCACTACACACCCTTCTGGTCCTCAAGGAGTTAATGTAAAACATGTGTTATACAGAGCTGTTCCCGTTTTGTAAAATAAGGATACTGCCACTGCTGGTCTTTTTTTTTTCATTCAAAAGTGAATAGATCTCAAACCTATTTTTTTCTCTGTTACCATCAGTGCCAACTAGTGTCCAAAAGGTAATTTTTTTTCATAATGTACTCTATAGGAGAGGTTGAGTTACTGATTAGGTGCTGCATAGTAAGAGATAAGAACAGCGCCACCTGATGAGTACAATAGGAAATTCATAAATAGATAAAAAATTAAAAAGTAATATAAAAAATTAACCAGAAAAAATGGTTTGAGTCGGAATAACTTCTGAATGAAAAGTTTCCCAGCAGTGGCACTACCCTTGTATTACTCAGCATGAAAAAAAAAATTATAATATATTTTTTTTCATAAAAAAGGTTTATCGTGCCTTTAATGTAGAAAATTATGATCATTTGCAGTTGTTGAATAATCTCATACAGCCAACAGAATGTAGTGTAATTTATCTGAGAGAAAGTGGGAAGTTAAGCTGGTGTTTTCTTGCTTTTTCGCTCTTAGTAGAGTTATTTAATACAAATAATAAGAGCTCAGTGTGCCTTGATCCTCGGAGACTTGGTAGGCTGAACTCCAAGACTACAAATTCATATCTATTCACATGAAAAGCCTGATTGATAATGAGTAGTTGCATTCATGGAGTCCAACAAATGTGTTTCTTAGGAATACTAGTTTATTAAAGCTATTTCTGCCTTGTATCATTAGAAATGCATTGTATACAATGAGTTCACTGTTTGCTGGAACCGTTCTTGAAATGACTTTCTCTTTGCTAGTACTGGAGCCTTAGGTGTGGAGGAGCCTGCCGGCTTTTCCCATTGGTCAAAACAGTCAACTGTTTCTAATCACTCAACAGACGTGCTTATAACCCAGCACCATGGGAAAAACCAGCAGAATACTAGACCATATAAGAAGAAGCATTAGTAACAGAAAAAATGGCCATAGCCACGTTATACATCAATAGAACACCTCTCCAGGAGTACATTTCTGGTTCATGGAGAGGGTGTTCTAATATAGTCAGCTATAAACCACATGCGGGAGTCAATTCTGTAGTTTTAGGCTTACTTTATTACCCAACATCAATTTAGTAAAGTACATATGCCAAACAAAATATTACCCCTTTAACCTCTTAATCCTTTAAATCTGAGCTTTATTACTAAAAGACTACACTTAAAGGGTAACTATGACCCCTATACAACTTAGGCTTAAAAGTAAGTTTATAGAGCGACTAGCTGGAATACTATTATTTTTTTATTATTATTATTTGTTTGTTCGGCCAAAATTAAACTTTTAGAGATGATTCTGTGCCTTCTTTCTCAATAGACTGTGGTTACAGCTCTGTACCACAGTCTGTCACTCTTCCTCCACTCCCCTCCCACAATCCAGCCACCTCTGATGATGGTGGCTTTCTGCCTGTAAGCTGGAGCGCTCTCATTGGCCAGATAGCACTCCAAATTACAATGAGAAATCCTCTGTCATTGGAGGAGGCTGGATTGTGGGAGGAGAGAAGAGGAAGAGTGACAGATTGTGGTACAGAGCTGTACCCACAGTCTGTCCGGGAGGAAGGAACAGGATCATCGTTAAATGTTTAATTTTGGGCAAACAACAAATAAAAAAAAGACAATACTATTCCATCTAGTCGCTCTATAAACTTACTTTTGATCCAAACTTGTATAGGGGTCATAGTTCCCCTTTAAGTTTTCTCCATTTCTAGCAATTCTTAAGTGGGAAGTGAGTATGGGTTTAGGGTGAGTGCTGAATTCAGCAAGGCTAACTTCCTCTTTTCTTTACATTACAAGTCTTAATTTCTCATGTAAGAACCTTTCCTGACCTGGGGGGTTATGCATTAATCACATACAACACAGAACTCATCAGCTCTAACTTCCAGTGGATGGATTCAAGTATAAAAAATCAAAGTCCTTTCACAGACATATGGTGCAATTTCCATGTTTCACAATCACCTTGCAATACCGTTTAAACAATCTTCACCAACGCAGAAATACAATATTGCTATGGGTGTGAGTCAAAGAGCTTCTCCAAAACTCCATTAAATCCATAAATCCAAAACCAAATAGAACTCGCACAACCTTAAGTATATGATGTAAATGATAAAACCAATATAGTTTTATTGGTTTTATCATTATACTTTATATGCTTAAGGTAGAGCGAGATCTTTTTGGATTTGGGTTATGCTTTAAGACATGATAAAGCGGAGAGGACTTCTCCAGTGATATCACTTCTCCAGTTTCTAAGTAATTCTATGGAGCCTATGCACTAATATCTCCAAAGTTGGAGAAATCTTAGTGCTTTGGCTCCATAGAAAAACATAGGACTAAGCAGTCGTGTAACAATGGGGGTTGCACCTGTGACTGGGCCCATCACTCCAGGCCCGGCGGCCCCCTGAGACCCCAACTAACAACAAGGTGAGGTCTGTGCTCTAGAAGCTGAGCGGCCTCTTCGGCACTCTAGTAATGCAGAGCACCGGGAGATGACATCATCTCCCGGCGCTCTGCATTACTGAAGAGACGACGCAAGGGAGCTCCAGCTGTAGGGAGGCACAGACCTCTCCTGTCACACCGCTGGACCACCAGGGAGGTAGGAGCTTGGAGGCAATGTGGAGATTGGAGGCAATGGGGGAAGCAATGTGTTGATTGGAGTATTGGGGGCAATGGGAGAGCAATGTGGAGTTTGGTGGCAATGGGGGGGTCAATGTGGAGACTGGGGGCAATGGGGTAAGCGATGTGGAGATTGGGGCATTGGGGGCAATGGGGGGGTCAATGTGGATATTGGGGGCAATGGGAGAAGCAATGTGGAGATTGGGGCATTGGGGGAGCAATGTGGAGTTTGGTGGCAATGAGGGGGTCAGTGTGAGGATTGGGGGCAGTGGGGGGCAATGTGGTCGGGAGGGGGCCCATGGCAATTTCTGCACCAGGGCCAGTGGCTTCTAGTTATGCCTCTGGGGCTAAGAGAAATGAAATAAATGGAGAAGTTGTCTCTGCTTTATCACCTCTTTATCAAACCTTAGTGCATCTCCCTTCCCCTTGTGGACAAATATAAAGGTCCAGGTGTGTACTGAGTTTAGTCTCTATGGCCCATATTTATACCAACTAACTGGAATTATTCTCAAGTAAATCAGCTGCACCATAGCGGTCAAAATGAAAATTCCTAAATTACCATGCACTTGAATATAGCTTTTTAACCTCTTGAATGCCAGAAAGGTCTCCAATGCATTGTGAAGCAGATCACAGAAGAGAGATCTACATTTTATGGCTACCATAATTTTCTATCTACTGGGCAAAAGCAGAACCCATTTGATACTATTCTGAATTATCTAATTTGTGATTGATTTAAAGTGATAGTAATGTTATGATTAGAACAACGCTGCAGTGCATCCTTGTAGTGTATACAGCTGATCACTGACATTAGTAATGCTGAATTTGCTTAAAATAATATTATACATTATCCCCCCCTCAGTATTGTGTCTGCAGATATTGTTGGGGCATATTCCATGAAGAAAGGAATGTGTAACATCAGTGGTACTGCTCAAATAGGGTTGCTACCTTTCCTTCAAAAAAATACCGGCCATGGCATTCCCTCCATAGACTTAACATTGGACAGAAGCCAAGTTTTTACCGGCCTGCCGGTAAAATACTGGCTGGGTGGCAACCCTATGCTCAAACTGTATCAGACAGGAATCATGTCTTGTCTATAGTAGAAGAATGAAGAAATACCGCACCAGTAGTGAAGAAGATAAAACCAGCTTTAACTTCTTCACTACCGGTGCGGTATTTCTTCATTTTGCTGCAGTGTATATGGAATTGGGACTCCTTGCCAGCACCGTAGTTTTGAGGTTTGAAGGTGGTGAGTGTCTCTATGCTTCTTGGATCGTGTGTAGAGTGATTATATTTTCCTTTGCGTGGCACCTTTGATCTTTTCATCAAGCATTGTCTATAGTAGACCCAGAGAATATTCTGGCTTTCTTTCATAAGTGATAATATTAAAATTGAATCTCATTGCAGGCTAGTCAATGTGTTAAAGCACTGAAGAAAAATAAACAGTGATCACTCAAAAAGTTACCAGCCTTCACGAGGACTATTAGGATCACTGTCAATTAGCTCTGAAAAAGAGCTACTCTAGCATAAAGCTTACTGGAGAGACGTATAATCAGAAGGGATGCTATTGATATTGACTGATGTATTGTCAAGAAAACATTCTGATGAGCATTTCACTTTAACATAGCTTCTTCACCTTAACACAGCTTGTAAATGCATCCACATGAATAAGACAGTGGCTCATTAACCCTTTGAGTGACACACAAATAGTAAAGCTGCATTTCAGCATGCATATGAGCTATTGTTGAAGTGGTCATTGCAAAATCCTAGACCTGGAGAAGGCAAGGCAGATTCATGGAGATGATGAAGTATTTGTGGCACATTCACAGAGGTGAAGGCGAACACATTTTAATGCATATGTTGTGATGTTATTGACACAAATACTCCATCATATCGCTAACCTAGCCTCTTATTGACCCCTGCTTGGAGCTGCTAAACTTTGTTTTTGCTTAAACAGTTGTAGTTCAAGAGTAATTTAATGATAAAGTATCTCCCTCCCGCCCCTTTTACCTAGTGTAAGCCAATTCCCCTCAGATGTGAGATCTGGTCTTAAGACCAAACAGGTCATGTGAGCATAAGGAAAACCCTGCCTCCTTGACAGGTTTTTCCCTTATTCTAATTGAAGCTTGTCCCTGTCTGCAAGCCATCTGAACACCACCTTTCTGTTCTGAGGTGAGCAGTGTTACATCAGTAAAAGGGGCAAGAGGGGGATACTTTATCATTCAATTACTCTTGAACTTCAGTTCTCTCAGTATTGAAATAACACTCTCCATGGCCCAAATACTATGAAAATTAATTGGAACTGCTTTTATTGTGAAACATTTCTATCCCTTTAATGTTAATAAATTAATCTCCGGGGACAGAAGAGTTTCTTTTCCTTCCCACCCTGTTCCTTCCATTTCCTGCCCACTTTTCCTCCTTCCCATCCTGTTCTGCCTACTTCCCACCCACTTTATGACACAAGGATAGCAAGCTCCACCCACCCAATTAATCCCCATCCCTTTAAGACACAAATTATGTAATTTATATCCCCCTGGTTGGTAGAACATGAGCCATCTCCAGGGACTAAAGGGGAGGATGTTCCCAGGCCATTACTTAACAATATCTCTGGTGCGCAATTTCTAGGGCAGATACACATGTTAAAAAACATAGTTGTCGTTTATTCTGATTACTTGGAGAGCATCATTGTAGCTAATTATGTGACTTGTATCTGCCTCCTCCTGATCAGAAACAGCAGTCAGGCAATCGGTTATGACAGAGCTTTCCCAATAGACCTCCATTTTCCCTCAACGTCAATTAGTCTCTATAGGGAAGATTCAAGCATTGTGTTGTTTACATCGGGGTGGTGGGATAAAATCTTTAGCTATTTATGTAATGGTAGTGGGAGAGATAAAAATAACAAAAAGCAAATAAAAATTAGAACAGAGAAAATAATATATATATATATTCACAATGTAAGATATGAACTAAACTAAAGCTGTGAGCAAAGTTGAATAGGATGTAAAAAAATGTAATGATTGTTTCCCTTTAAATGGATAAGGCAAAAGCTCGTTCAGCAGAAGAATTGGGATATGAAATATATTAATGGAAATAGAACTACCATCTGTCTGTACTCCATGAGCTGGAATCTAAAATTACTGTATAGTAATTGTTAATATAATGTAAGTGCATTCTCATGCCAACAGAGGGCACTGCAGGATTTCTGTTTAGGCTGTACTGCTAAGGTGCAGCATTTTCTGAATCTCACACATCATGATACTTTTAACAAGACAGCACATTTTGTAGCATTTTCACGTGTAATGTTAGCATGTATATTTTAAAAAAATAATTATGTATTATTTTCTCAGATTTACAGGGTGGTCATATCAAATATTGATTTGGTTTAGATTTTTTTTTTCTGTTCACTCACTGTCATTTTGTTAATTGATAAATATAAACTATTAACATGTCTATTTTTGAAAGCATTCTTACTTTACAGCATTTTTTCATACCTGCTTAAGACTTTTTGGATTGTTCTGTATATATATAAATTTTTTTTTTTTTTGCAGGTGAATCACAGACAGGTATTATAAATGTGACATTTTGGTCAGCACTGAAGCCTTTATCAAGATACACACACACATTCACACACATCTTAGGCAGGTTTGAAGATTTGAAAAAAATTCTGTATAGTAAGAATGCTTTTAAAAATAGACAAGTTAATAGTATATATTTATCAATTAACAAAATGAGAGTGAGTGAAAAGAAGAAAAATCTAAAACAAATCAATATTTTGTGAGACCACCCTTTACCTTCAAAACAGCTTCAATTCTTCTAGTTACACTTGCAAAAAGTCAGGGATTTTTGAGGCATATAGTTAGGTGTATGATTAAACAATTATACCAAACAGGTGCTAATATTAATCAGTTTATTATGTAGGTTGAAACACAATTAATAACTGAATCAGTAATAGCTGTGTATGAAGAATAAATCTGAGTGAGGAACAGCCAAACAGCTAATAAGTAGATGTTGCTGAAGACAGTTTAATGTCAATAGTCATACACCATGGCAAGACTAAGCACAGCAACAAACAAGATACAAGATAGTTATACTGCATCAGCAAGGCCTCTCCCAGGCAACATTTTCACGGAAAACAGGGGTTTTAGTTGTGCTCTTTTGAAGAAGCACAAAGAAATAGGCAACTTTGAAGACCTTAGACGCAGTGGTCGGCCAAGGAAACTTAGTGAAACAGATGAAAGATACATCATGCTCAGAATTGGCAGAAAACAGTGGGATTCTGGTACACCCAACTGTTGTCTGGAGAAGTCTGGTAAGAAGTGGTCTTCATGGGAGACTTGCGGCCAAAAAGCCATACCTCTAACATGGAAACAAGGCCAAGTGACTCAACTATGCATGAAAACACAGGAACTGGGATGCATAAAAATGGCAGCAGGTGCTCCGAATTGATAAGTCAAAATTTGAAATATTTGGCTGTAGCAGAAGGCAGTTTGTTCACCAAAGGGCTGGAAATTTGTACAAGAATGAGTGTCTGCAGGCAACAGTGAAGAATAGTGGAGGTTCCTTGCAAGTCTGGGGCTGTATTTCTGCAAATGGAGTTGAGGATTTGGTCAGAATTTATGGTCTCCTCAATGCTGAGTACAGGCAAATAGTTATCCATCATGCAGTACCATCAGGGAGGCATCTGATTGGCATCTGATTGCAGCATGACAGTGGTCTCAAACATACAGCCAAAGCCATAAAGAACTGTCTTCAGCCTAAAGAAGAACATGGAGTCCTGGAAGTGATGGAGTGTCCCCCACAGAACCCTAATATCAACATCATTGAATCTGTCTGGGTTTACATGAAGGGAGAGAAACTACTGAGGCTGCCTAAATCCACAGAATAATGTAGTTAGTTCTCCAAGATGTCTGGAACAACCTACCTGTTGATTTACTTAACAATATGTGTGCAAGTGTACCTAGAAGAACTGTTTCTGCTGTTTTGAAGGCAAGGGTGGACAAACCAAATATTGATTTTATTTAGATTTTTGTTCTGTTCACTCACTATCATTTTGAATTGAAAAAATAAACTATTAACATAGCATTCTGCATACAAAGCATTCTTACTTTACAGCATTTTTTCACACCTGCTTAAGACTTTTGCACAGTATTGTATATATTACACGTTTATTGTCAGTGTGGCAGCCTGTCCAAACAGGCCTTCCACAGACAGAGAAGAAGGCCTACATATACAGGCCAAAACGTTGACAACAAGCTTGTAATTTTTACACTTTTATAAGTCCAGTGTGTGCTCTTGCTTCTTATTTTTATGTATCTATCACCAGCACCCAGGCATTAGACTTTTTCCCCCATAAATGAGTGCTTCCTTTTGTAAGTGCTTCATTTTGTAAGTGCCAACATCCTATGACTATATTATATATAGTAAATATATGCATTAAAAAAGCACTATAGACGTTTCTGCTTGCTCAGGAATCTTTATCAAGATATGACACAAACAAACAAACAAACAGATTAAATATAGAATAACCGGATGTACCGACCCTGTTTGTATTTGACCACATTAAAGCAATCTTTGTTATCCAAAAAAACACACTGGTGCTGCCCTCTTGTTTCTATTTTATATTATCACCCATTGGGACTGTGTACCCAGGTATTTTCCATGAAGAGTTAGTGTTTCCACCACCCATCCTTGACACACACACACACATATATATATATATATATATATCCATTAGTGGCTACCAGCAGTTGATGAATATTTCAGCCTAAGTACATGCCTTACTATCTTTTGTATGGTATCAGAGCTTAGTATACGCAGACTGAATCTCTAATTAGTTGGCTAGTGCTTGGTAATTTGCAGAGAAAGTAGCGTCAGAATGAATATAAAAATCGCTAATATGTAATAAGGTTAATATTTGTGACCTGCTTTACTGATTTCGGGACTGTCAACATCTTTGTAATATTGTGAAAATCTTTTAATGGAAAACTGTACAACTGGAATAGAAGAACTTGCTGAGGATTCTGTCCCTCATTCATCAGACAGTATATCTATTTACTGATTTTTGCATTTGAACTCTGTTACACTCTATAACCAAACAGTGATACATATTACATTCATAAAAAGGTTTCCATGTCCCATAAGAATATTGGGTGGAGTTCTTTTTCTATGAATAATCTCAATCAGCCTGATAAAGTCTATTGTTTAATTTTGGAAGTGATAAATAAATACTGACCTAAAATGGTGAATAGAATGTAATCAACTTCTGTATGAAGAACTCATACCCAAGTAATAATTTCTGTTAAATACATTAAAAGACACCTTGAGGGTTATTCACTAAGTCATGATAAAGAGGTGATAAAGTGTACATTATTTCTCCAGTGATATCACTTCTCCAGTTCTTATGTTATTCTATAGTATCTATGCACTAAGATCTCCAAAACGTAGGAAATGTTAATGAATTGGCTCCATAGAATAACATAGGAATTGGAGAAGTGATATCATTGCAGAAGTTATCTCCACTTTATCACCTCTTTATCACGCCTTAGTGAATAACCCACCTTTTGATTCGGTGGCATTCCACTTTAAAACTTTGGGCCCTATATTAAAAAGAAAAGTATTGTAGTTCTGGGGCAAGCCAATTGCAGTATAGGGGACAAATACACATTCCCTAATTGATTTAAGTAGGGCTCTGAACATCTTAAATTCTCGAGCATTCAAGCAGTTAAAAGCCCCATTTAAATCAATAGGAATTTTCATTTTTCCCCTATACTGTAGTTGGCTTGCCCCAGAATTTGAACATAGTAAGATTTTTGCGCTAGTAGCACTTCATAAATCTGGCCTGTATCGAGCAGGAATGGCCAGAAGAGGATGATCAGGAGGTTTAGTCCAACAACATGTATAACAACTGCCCTCAGAAAGAATATAAAATTGCATTGTAACATGATCATTGCTCGTTTTGCTACTAAAAACAATACAAAAGATTAGTGTGAGGAACTCTGACAACTTAGTAATTACTGGCAGTCTGTCTAAGGGCAAGTTGGCTTCTTATGTTAGATTCCAGATCATGCAATCAATGAACTGTGTATTATAGTGCTAATTAGTCATCTGTACTGTTGCAGATTTTTTTTTCTCTACATCACATTTTCTCCCAGTTGAAGTGGGAATAGAATCAATGTGTTAATTATAGCTCTTTACTATTTTTAATTAGCATCACCAGGAAGAAAGCACGAGGCACTTCACCTTATCAATAAAAACATAATTTATTTTCAACATGCAAAAAGCAACATATTTGACATTTCAGTGGCTAAACTCTATTTTCATCGCTTGTCAGAGTAGCTTTCAGCTACTGAAACATAGGGCACATGGCTCTGTTTTGTGTTTTGCTAATAAATAGAGTTTTTATTGATATAGTGAAGTATTTTGGGTTCGATTCAAGTAGAGCTGGTAAAAGCCACAGTAGGGCAAAAGTCAGTTCCAGCTGGTAGACACACAGTTGTACCATCTGAATTTGGTTGTACTATCAACCTACCTATGATTAAGTGTAGGCGGGTTGTGGGTTTCATTTTTGTCCACTCTTGTCAACAAGATCATTTCCAAGCATGGATTCGCTTTTAAGATTTGTACAATAAAGGTTGAATTTTATAAAGAGGCTGGTCTGCGATCTGGCTGTCAGCAAAGAGCGGGTCTCTTAAGCACTGCTTCCTGTGTCTTGTTGCCTGTGGAAGTCTTTTGCAGATGCTGTTGTGAGTAACTCCGGATCTGCAACTGTCTTTAGGCTTGGGTGAGTTAGTGATTGCTTATATCTGAAAGCATTTAGCAATTGTAGTAGTAACAGTTCTTTCTCTGCATTGCCCTACCAACATGAACTACAACGAGCATTGGGCACCAAAACATGACTTGCGGCCCTACGGTCGTTGCATTTTTTTATTCCCACAATGCACGCTAAATAGCCTTAAAATTGTAAACATCAAAGGAAACTAGCTAACTCTTAATGTTTGACACAGTGTCAAACATCGAGAGCGAGCTTACAACAGTCACCCCCCACCCTCCTAAACACTAACCCTAACAGTACCCCCCCTGCCCCTATACTACAGCTAACATTAACGATAAAGTTAAAAAATACTAGCTCTAACGTTATCCCCTGACCCTTGCCCCATAGATGTAACACTTACCTGGAAGTCTGCAGTCCAGTGGGGTCTTCTTCACCCTATTATTCCTCTTTTATTCATCTTTTAGACTTCTTCTCCAAGCTTCTTTCGTCTTTTGTTTGTTCTTCTTTACTTCTTTCTTCTTGTTTTTTTGTCTTTTTCTGTAAATGTAGTTTTCTCTCTATAAAACAAGATGCATTACATCCAATTAACCCATAAACTGTCGCTGTCACCGTTGTCGTCACCGCCACTGCTACCAGAAGAATTAAAAAAAAAATGTTGAACCTTTCGGGCTGTTGCCCAATCCAAACCGAGGGAAATTTGAACAGATACTTGCTTTTATATGGGCAGTCTCTGTTCAAAATGGTTCCCACACTCCCATTGGCTGAGATGTGGGGTTACACAGGCCATGGAACGTGGCCTGCAGTAACCACAACTCCTATCCAATCAGCTTCTAGCTGGAGGGGTCACGAATACACACTTCCTCATCTCTTCAGCTAGCCAATCATTGAATAGTCGCACTGCCATCCCACAATTCCATGACATGCAGGGCCGTCACCGTTGATGTGCAGGACCGTCACCGGTCCTTAATGTGATGGTCCTGGCATGTCATTGGCCCTTAAGGGGTTAAATGTATATCTTTATACTACCTATAATTTCTGATTTTTGTTTTACAAACTGGTTAATAGTTTTAGACATATTTGATTTAGTAGTTTGGAAAACTAATGTCACCAGAGCTTTGTTCTCTGTCTTAATATGTATAGTTAATTACTCTCATGTCCAGAAAATTAGCATTTCTAACAAAAACAATGCTATAATTTGTTTACTTTGATTCTGCATTCAAGGTTCACTGCAACTTCCTGTGCATAGTTCAGGGTGGGCATCTTGAAATCACCCATCTGTTGTTGGACTACAATTCCCATAATCCTCTGCCAGTTGAGTGGGAGTTGTAGACTAGTTTAGAAACAGATTGGGTCAGCAGCATACCTGGGAACTCTCCGGATTTGCCCCAGAGACTCCGGTTTTGACATTGCTTTACCGGGACTCCGGGATAGAGGCTGATTCCTCCAGATGTGGGGAGTTTCTATTGAAACTCTGCCCACTTGCGCTCTTTCCCCCTGTGTTCCTCCTTCCCCCAGCTTTATTTTACATCTGAGTCACACCTTTAATTCCTGCCCCCCAACTCACGTCAAGCCCTGTCCCTTTTTGATGCGATTAGCATCGTTTTTCACTCCCCCTATGGCAGCAGAGGACTCCCCTCCGAGGAGTCAAGAATTAAAAGTTCCCAGGTATGGTCAGCAGGCCATCTGCCTCTGAAATAAGCTTATTTACAACAATAGGAAATATTTCTCATCATTGTGATGTCTCTCCTTGATCTGATGGGAGCAGTAGATTGCAAGATATTTACTAACTTTAGAATTATGTGTGGGTCTCTCTCTGTGGCTGATAAAGTTTACTTTATTGCTTGTAGATCAAGCTAAACTAATCATCGCAGCGCACTGATGCAAACCTTTTATTGGTCCCCCTAATATAAGAATATTTTCACAGATGCATAACTAATAGACTTGGGGGCAAATGGGAAGCCCTGGAATGCCGGCAACATCACAACTGCACCGTTTACACATTTAACCTTCAGAGTGCCAGAGAAGTGTGAAAAGCATTGCTTTGCAATGTGTGGCATATACCTCTAGCTTTCAAAGGGTTAAAAATGAGTGACAGAAAAAATTTATACTTTTTAGCTACGTTCTAGGCTTTATTCAGGAAGATAAAAAAGGTAGAATTCCAGAGCAAACCAATCGGCACCTGGGGAAGAAATTATTATTTTTGGCCGATTTTAACCCTTTGAATACTAGACAGGTCTCCAATGCATTCTGTGCTATTTCTTTTTGAAAACTCTATAACATTCAAGAGGTTAAAAGTCCCATTCCAATTGTTAGGAATTATGTGCAATATTATTTTTTCCCTTTGGTACAGTTGACATGTTCAAAAATGTCACATCTTTCCTTTCTGTACATGGCCTTTAGGGCTGTATTCAGTTAACTAAACAGGATAAATTGTGGAGGAAACCAAATGTACCATGGGGGACAAATACAAATTCCCACTGATTTAAGTGGGACTTTTAACCCCTTGAATTCTAGAAAGGGCCTCTATAGCATTGCATCTTAATGTTTTCAAAACCTCTGTGGTCTTCAAGAAATTAAAAGCATACAGTGTAATTCCCATACACAATGCAATTCCCATAAACAGTGCGATTCCCATACACAATGCAGTTCACATACACAGTGCAATTCCCATACACAATGCAATTCCCATAAACAGTGCAATTCCCATTCACGGTGCAATTCCCATACACAGTGCAATTCCCATAAACAGTGCAATTCCCATGCACAATGCAATTCCCATACACAGTACAATTCCCATACATAATGCAATTCCCATACACAGTGCAATTCTCATACACAGTGCAATTCTCATACACAATGAGATTCTCACACACAGGGAAATTTCGTCAGCCAATTCTGACCAATCTGGTCAACCAGATTGACTTGTTATCACACTGTATGATCAGCTACAATTGAAACCCATACACAGTGCGATTCCCATACATATTGCAATTCCCATGCAAGCCCATACACAGTGCAATTCCCATACACAGTGCGATTACCATGCACAATGTAATTCCCATAAACAGTGCAATTCCCATGCACAGTGAAATTCCCATACATAATGCAATTCCCATACACAGTGCAATTCTCATACACAATGAGATTCTCACATACAGGGAAACTTCGTCAGCCAATTCTGACCAATCTGGTCAACCAGATTGACTTGTTATCACACTGAATGATCAGCTACAATCGAAACCACACTGTGCATGGGCACCTTAAGAGTTGATTATTGCAGTCTTACCTGATTACCAGGAATCATGTACCCTGCAGAAATACCAAGCACAACATAGCAAAACAAGAAAAAAGGCTCCAAGGTACTATTTCCACTTAAATGTCTACCAAATTATTTTACATGGAAACCAATTAAAACAGGCATAAACTAATACTCCCTCACTTTACACTAAGCTATATTAGCTAGTTCCTCCATAGGGTATCATTAGTGGGGTCTCCTAGACAAGGCATCCTAGATGATGTTAGCCTCATCTATAGACCCACTTCCACTACTTACATGGCCCAACCACTAATCCCTTGTATAGAACATAACTTTAGCCTGTAGCATGAGTTCCCAAAACTGTCCTAATGAATCTCTAACAGTCCATGAAGGTTTTATTTCTCTGCATCAGCAAAGATGACACAATGAAAATGACTTCACCTCTGATTATTTCACATGTTATGAAAGAGGGAAATCATTATATTTGCTGTCCATGATACTTGAAGAAAGTATTTGGAACCAGATTAAACCCTTGTATGACAGATAATGTAAGGAGTAAAATAAGCTATGGTTGTAAAATATAGGGTGGCCAGAATTCCTTGTGTTTCAGGGGTATTCCCCAGACTGTATTTGTCCCTGGATATGTCCTTAGATGCCTTCACTTCCGTGGCCAAGCCTGTACACAGCTTACTTCCTGGAATTTACCCTCCCTCCTTCCCATAATCTAGGAAAGGAAGAAATAAGAATAAAATAATGGAGGGGTGTCAGGTCCCTCCTGATGTACCCCCCCCCCCAGATTGATTGATTATTTGATTGCGATAGGTGATCAATACTACCGACCTGAAATTACTCACTGCCTTCTTTCCCTCCCTCCTCAAGCCAGTGTACTCCAAACTTCTGGGCTGAGTGGGAGGACCTTGAAGGCCCATTCACCTCATTGCAATGTGGGCCTCTAAGAACCAACAACTCAAAGTGAAAGTTCAGAGAAAGTCAGGTTGAGGATGGATGAAATGAGGGAAGCAAGGCAGCAAGTGCTTTCCAGGTAACCAATATTGATCTTCTACACCATTTTATAGGCCATCAATTCCAGGGGATTTATCATCATCTTATTCCCGTGCCTTTTTTCACTATCCACTGGTAGTCACCGATTACACATACACTGCAGGGCACATACACTGCAGGGCACTTTCTGAAATTCCAATCTTGTTCTGTTGGTCACTGGTAGCCATAAGACTACCCATACACTGTCTGCTTCTCCAGCAGATTGTCTCTAGCAACTGTTCCACTCCTAGTCACTTAAATTCAAATAGAGTGCTTTCTCAGCCTTGTTCCACTGGTAGCCACAGAACCACGTATACAGTATCTGCTTCTCCAGCCATCAGGGCCGGCGCCACCTATAGGCGAGGTAGGCGCCGGCCTAGGGCGCACATTCTCTGAGGGCGCATCGGCCCCCGCCACTGCCGCTCACCACATACTGCCGAACTAAAACAAAAACGTATGTTTCAGTGCCCTCCCTTGGCTGGCTATTTTTTTAATGTAGCACAACGATACCTGTTTCTGTCTCCCCCTCCGCTCCTTCAATCCTGGACCAGGATTGAAGAAGCAGAGGGGGAGAGAGAAACAGGCATCGCTGTGCTACATTAACCCTTTCAGTGCCAGAGGGGTACGCAACGCATAGCTATGCAATGCGTTGTATACCCCTCTGGCACTGAAAAGGTTAATAAAATAGCCAGCCAAGGGAGAGCACCGAAACGTACTCACTGGGGAAGAGAGAGATGTGCACCGGGAAGAGTAAGTGGAAGGGGGGGGGATAAATAGACGGGGAGAGAGAGAGTCAAAGGGGGGATCAGCAGTCAAGAGGGGGATCAAGAGTCAGACGGGGAGAGAGAGAGTCAAAGGGGGGATCAGCAGTCGGGAGAGGGATCAAGAGTCAGACGGGGAGAGAGAGAGAGTCAGAGGGGGATCAGTAGTCAAGAGGGGAAGAAAGTCAAAAGGGGGGAGAGTCACATATAGAGAACATAGACTCTGTCACACTGATACGCATATAGAGAAGCACACACACATACTTACACACTGATATTCTTACAGAGACTCACACACACTGACACACTTATATACATATAGGGAACACACACTTATATACATACAGTAAACACATACTGACACACATATACACATATAGAGAACACACACACAAACTGACACATATAGGGAACACACTGACACTTAAACACATGCAGAGGCGGGGCATAAATGGGTAGGGCACAAGGGGTGGAGCCAAGGGGCAGCAAAATTAGGTTTTGCCTAGGGTGACAAAAATCCTTGCACCAGCCCTGCCAGCCATGCCCCACTGGTAGTCATAGTCTCATTATTTCATTTAAAAAAATGTGATCACTTTCTGTGCAGGGGTATATCTACTGGCAAGTAACTACTATACTATATAAACTTGTCATTACAGCAATGTATAAACTGGAAAAAACTGGCCAAATTACCAAAAAAGTGGTTATTACAAAAATGTATAAAACTGTAAATAAATAGACACATTTGTTTATGTACTTGAGCATTACAGCAATATATAAATTGGAACTTACATTGGACAAATTACTATATAAACTCACATTATAGTGATTTGTAAACTGGAAAATACAGGGGCCATATTACTTAAAGTGTTAAAAGCCACAGAAATGTGTTATTTGTTGCATATGCCATTGGCGTGTAAAAAGGTACACTAACCTTGCACTACATAGTCAATCATTATAGCCCTACATTGTAGTAAGGTTGTTTTCAGGATTTAAAACATGTCTGGTATTCAAAGTGCAGAGGTAGTAATTAAATTCCAAATAGATAGTACAAGTATTTCTTTTTCTACTTTTACAAACTCCATCTCAGAACAAGATACCAGAGTAATAACCTCGCATGGGTACACCAAAATAATTATAAGGTTATTTTTTGAACATTTGACTATTGTATAAGAATACCTGGTTATTAAAAGGTGACCTTGTGAACCTTTGCAATTTTATTCCTGCCAGCAGTGCAACAGACCATTGCATATTAGAAAGTACTAAGTCTGTCCACAGAACAAAAAGGTTATTACGTTTGAACATACGCCTACTCCAGGGACATTAAGAATAAGGGAACTGTGTGTGTGTGTTAGGATGAAGATGGGAAATATTCATTTCACTAAGCATATGAAAATGACAATAGCACAATATATTTTCTGTTTAACAAACATTAATATGCTTTATTTCTGAAATGATGATCGTAACGGGCAAAACAAATCTTTATTAACCCCATGTGGACCAGAGGGGTTCACAACACATTACTTAGCAGGGTACTGTGCAACTCATTTGACCTCCAGAAGTTAACCCTTTGATTGCCAGAGGGATACGGAACGCATTGCTTCGCATTGGGTTCCATACCGCTCTGACACTCAAAGGGTTAAAACCAAAGTTAAAGGGATAGTAATACTTAAGATGTAAAAAAATATATGTTGTAGGGTTTATGTCCCTGAATAAAACAAAGGTACTCCCACTGCTGAGAAATATTTTATTAAAAAATTATAACAGCTCTCACTTGAATGTTTTAGGTGCAATATCACAGTAGCCTGAAAATTTACAGTGGCGCTGTTGCTACATCATCCTATGGAGATTTATGGTCTACTGTAAATTTTCAGGTCACTGTGATACTGCACCTAAATAATTCAATTTTGAGCTGTTATAATTTTTTAATAAAATAACTCTCAGCAGTGGGAGTACCCTTGTTTTACTCAGGGGGATAAACCCTACAACGTATATTTTTTTACATTTTAAGTATTACTATCCCTTTAAGTTCTCAGCTGAGTGAAATCCAGGAAATTCAAAGTTAAGGTTCTGCAAATCATACCTCATTTCCTCCTCCTCCTTTGTTGATTATGTCACAATTGACATCATCAGTTGCATCATTGCTAACATCACATATGACATCAGAAACAAAGTAATAAGTAACATTAAAATCTTTACAAAAGAAACTGATATCTGCAAAGTACAGGAAGTGTGCAGTGTTACAATGCATCTCACTGAGTCACAGAAGCAATGAGAGAGTTAAAGTCCTACTCTGATCCTTGTCATTCTTTAACCTCTTGGGTGATATATACATTTTCAAAACATTACTTTTGCAATGTATTGTAGATGTTTCTACTACTACAGGTTTAAAGAATGAATAGGATCAAAGTGACTGTACATTTTTAAAATATATAAAAAAACCAATACCCTATCGCTAATAGAAATACCACCGTGATCAATAATCAGAGAGTATCACAGACAGATGCCTAGGTAAAATATCTTTCAAGAATTTATTGGACCAAAAATAAGAGATGGTAAAATGTACTAAATCTAAGTGGCACTATTACTCCGCCCCTCTCTCAAAATACAATGTTTCTATATCCTGTAATTTATAATACAAACATTCCACCTTCCTGAAAACGAAAGGGAAACAAACATGGAACAGTAATACAAAATGCACTTGATAAAATTGTAATTATTCTACCACCTTCACACAGCACAGCGGTTCAACGTACTATACACTACCAATTTAGACCCACCGCTCCTGCAGGAAGAAAGGAAGAATTAACAGCGGAGCACTAGTACAAAGTGCCTCTCCACATTGCCCCCAACTCTCTACATTGCCCCCACCTCTCCACATTGCCCCCATTGTCCTCCTCTTCACATTGCCCCAACTCTCCACCTCTTCACTTTGACCCCAATCTCCATCTCCTACCTCCCTGGCGGTCCAGCGGCATGGCAGGAGAGGTCTGTGCCTCCTTCGCCATAGACCTCTACTAAGAAATGGAGCTCCTGCGCAGACCTCACTCTCTAGTAATGCAAAGAGCTGGGAGACGATGTCACCTCCCAGTGCTCTGCATTACTATAGTGCAGACGAGGGAGAGCTGAGCCGCTAGAGGTGCGTGGCGCCAGTCGGAGGGTCACAGGGGGCGGCCGGGCCCCTGGAGTGGTGGGCCCAGTGGCAGGTGCAACCCCTATTGTTACGCCACAGTTCTTTATTTAATAATATATTACCAAAAGCATTTATAAATCCCACCTCCTAATATGGGGTGGGTTGTTGCTAAGTCTAAATAAAGCAATACAGCTGATTTGTGTTGCACTATCTTATTATATAGACCCCAAAATGTGTAATTGGAGGCTGTAAAGCAGGAAACAGATGTAAAGCAGGCAACAATCTGCTGTAGATGTTTCTTCCTGAAAAACTGCAAAATGTCTGTTATTTTTCTTGATGTCTAATTGACAGCCTCGCCTGATATTTTTGAACTTTGAATCATAAAAAATGGCTTCTAAATATGGAGAGATGGATGCAAATCAGAAATGGGGGCAAGGTGTAATATGTTGGGTCTTTCACTAATACTTACAGATAGGACAAAGTGAACCCTTCCTGACCTGTAAGAATCTCAAGCAGGTTCCACAGCAGTGGGCTTAAGATATCTCTAAAAGGGAAATATTATTGAATTAGCCATGTTAGTTCTGTCAGGGGACAATATTTACTAGACAACAAGTTGCTTCATTATCCTGTGTTCACAAAAGTGACCTTTGAGACTGCATGAAAATAGAGACTTTGTTTAGTATGGCTGATATACTAAAATGTGGGACAATTCTGGGACAAACCATCATGGGTAACAAATTAACATTTCCAGAATTCCAAATGATTTAAATTGTCTTTTAAAGGGATAGTAATATTTTAATTATATAAAAAGTAATATTGTAGACCATAAAATAAGAAATCCATTGATGCAATTCCTATCTCTTAAACCTTTATGATCTGAGAGATAGAGTGTTCTAAAGTTCCCTCCAGCTGTAAAGCTAATAGAAGGATATCTGTGTCGGCCGACCTGAGGATGCTCTTCAGCAGAGCCACAATAGCGCGATTTAAAAAGAAATGCTTCTTTGACACAGTCTAAAAAGTGCGCTTGCAAACCAGGCACACTTTGTGGACCTCTCCAATTAAGTGTTTCTCTTTAAATCACGCTGTTTTGGCACTGCTGAAGAGCCGACTGTTGGTCCCCGGATCAGGAACTCCGGTTGTCAGCTTACAGCTGATGTCAAGAGAAAGGGAGGGGGAGGGGAACTTTAGAAAGCTCTATCTCTCAAACCATAAAGGTATGAGAGATAGGAATTGAATCGATGGATTTCTTATTTTATGGTCTACAATATTACTTTTTATATAATTAAGACATTACTATCCCTTTAACTCTCTGAATGTTAGAGAGATCTACAACACATTGCTTTTCTATGCGTTGGAGACCTCTATCATTCGGTAGTGAAAAAGCTACATTTAAATCAGTGGGAACTCTCATTTGTTGTAAATGGTTTGCTACAAAATATTTCTGCTCTTCTTTTGTGCATAGAAAGTTAAAAAGGAGCAATTCTGGAGTAAACAAATTGCATCATAGGCAACAAATAAATATCACCATGATGTAAAGGACAGTGCCTCCTAGGATGAAATTTGTACCAGGATAAGGGCAGAAAATAAATCAGATCTGTGTTACTATTTCAACCTCTGATTGCTTATTCACCTGAAGATATTAAAACATTTTTAACAAGCTTCTCATGTTGCTATGGCAATAGAAAATAATTTGCTCTCACGTTCTTCTACCCTGATGATGTCAGTTGTTCAAATCCTACTCAGCCCTCTTGGTTCACGCTCTTTCTACAAATTTCCTTTCAGTGGTTTTGAATTTTGATAACCAGAGAGAGCTTTAAAGGGATGAAAGAGGTGGAAGGAAGATGAATCCATTTGAATTTAGAGGCTCTGAAAAAAGAAAAAAGAAAAAATTATGAAAAAATATAAAGAAGGGTATTGAAGCAAGGGTAAATAACATAATTTTGCCTTTGTACAAATCATTGTTGAGATCTCACCTTGAATATGTAGTGCAGTTTTGGGCACCAGTTCTGAAAAAGGATATTCTAGAAATGAAAAGGGTACAGTGAAGAGCAACAAAATTAATCAGTGAAATGGAGGACCTACATGTAAAGAATGACTAGACAAACTTGGTTTATTTACTCTAGAGAAATGATGACCAAGAGGAGATCTTATCACAATGTACAAATATGTGAGAGGTCAATACAAGGATCTCTGTGGTGAGCTATTCATTCCAAGGCCTGACCAAATGACCAGAGGACCCCCCTTGAGATTAGAGGAAAGATGTTTAGTCTTCAGCAGAGGAAGGGTTTTTTTACAGTAAGGTCAGTTAAATTATGGAATTCCTTGCCCAAGGATGTGGTTATGGCAGATACAATGGATACATTTAAGAGAAGATTAGTGTTATGGACCAGGAACCAGACAGGACACAAAAAGGTAAAATGCAAAACACCTTTATTAAAGTAACAAAAAATAAAACAGAATCGTGATCCAGGAGCATAAACCAAATGACAAGCCAGGGTCAGGAACCTGGACAGGTACTCAGCCAAGCCGGAGTCAGGAGCACAGAAGTCCGCAAAGTCAGGAACAAGCCAGTGCGTCTGGAGCCAGAAGGGTCGTCAGAGGAAGCCAGGTCATACATGGATAAACAGGAGCTCAGTAGAATCACAGCAGTCGGCAACAAGGTCAGCAACAAACACCCCTGGGATGGTTGGCTGATAACAGTCAGGGGATCAATCAGAGAGGTCAGCTGATCAGCCTGAGCCAGAAACTCAGAAGACAGCAGTAGTGGATAGCAGAACACTAGATTAGCTCAGACATCAGAATCAATATGCAGAATAGAGCTGCTCAGCAAAACCTTGACAATTAGATATATTTCTTTCAAAACAGAACATACAGGTTTATACTGTGTATTAGTAGGCAAAACAGGAAGGTCTAATAAAGACTAACTTATTTGGTAGCAGGAAAGCTATATAATTGCAGTTTCTCTGGGTTATGAGGCAAGGGCTGAACTTGATGGACTTGTGTCTTTTTACAACCTAATTTAATATGTAACTATGTAAATACTAAAACACAAATGTTTATTTGAAAGTATTGTAAAGCCACTTGGAAGTGTCAGAGATCATCTACTCAATGTAGTATTTAAGGAAAAGTATTTTTTTCATCATCTAGGAGGCAATGCCCCTTAAATGGGGTCTTTAACCTCTTGAATGCTAAAGAGTTCTTAAACACATTGCTTCTTTTAGCTTAGTTAATCATGGCCTGTGAATAACTCATTAACATTTTATTTTTCCCAGAACTGGAATTTACAGCTATAATATTACTTTTTTTCTAATCATCTTTGCAGGAAAATAAACATTTCTGACATCTCTTTCCTGACAGCCGCCAGATTATTTATTACCAGGGAACACATAAGAACATTATTGCATTAAAATCCATCCAGACATTCCTTTCCCAGTTTTCAAATCTTCCATCATCAGTCTGTTCTCAGATCACAAATATTTTTGCATTTATATTGCACCTTAAATCTTAAGTATGCCAATGTGATTGATTATCCTTTTTCTTTGGAAATTTAAATGCAGCTAACTCAAAGAGGAAATATTCTTGACTTTACGTGAAAACATTAAGCTCTCTCAAATGTAATAGTGGTTGATTAACAAACTATGCTTCCTTTCGTAGTTCTGGAATAGCCTTGTACAGGGGTAGATAACGTCTGGAGCACATTACGAAGGGAAAGTTTCAATAAAGTTCAGCAATGTTGACGGTTGTATTTGGCTATATGAAAGCACTTAGCCCTCGTAAATAAGGCACAGAACATAATATGTTCAAGAATTAATTATAGGGTGGGGGAGAGATATTGGTCATTAGTATCTGCATAGGTGGGAACTCTCTGGATTTGCACTGGAGACTCCAGTTTTTGCAACTGGTTACTGGGGCTCTGGGGCAGAGGCTGATTCTCCGGATGAAGGGAGTTTGTAATCAAATTCTGCCCACTTCTGCTCCTTCCCAGCCTGTTCCTCCCACCCACTTCTCCTCCTTCCCCAGCCTATTATGCAAACGTTTTTTAAGTTTTCTATATCCAGCCCCCACTCACTATTAAGCCCTGACCCCTTTATGATGCAAATTGTGTCATTGATCTCCACCAGCTGCACCACAGGACTCCCTTCTCAGGGGAGTGCACAAGAAAAAGTTCCCAGGTATGAGTATCCGATGATGGCATAATGTCAGACTACTCAGTTGTAGTGTCTTGCATACTTAAATTTACCCTTTCTGTCTTAACTGTGGTTTCATATTGGACAGCTATGTAGATGTTTGAAATAAACCTCTATACGGAGAAGTTTGACAAATGCCTAACCTATTTTACTCTGTTATGGCGAACACTGAAAAACACATCATTTGAGAAATTTGAAAAACATTTTTATAGAGGACTGTGAAATCCCCTGATTACTCAAATATGCAAAAGTTAAAGGGACACTAATGTCCCATAAAAAATGTTCTTGTTTTGTAGCGTTTAAAAAATAAATGATATGGCACAAATCCTATCTCTCAAACCATAAAGGTTTGAGAGATAGGATTTGTGCCATATCATTTATTTAGTTCTCTCCTCCCTCCCCTTTCCATGATATCAGCGTCTAGCTGAGAGCAGAAGATCCCGGTTCTGGGACCAGCCAGTGGATCTTCAGCAGAGCCGAAATCGCGACATTGGAAAACAATTACTTCACTAGAAAGGTCTACAAAGTGTGCCTGGTTTGCAAGCACACTTTGTAGACCGTTCCAATTAAGTAACTATTTTCCAATATCGCTATTGTGGCTCTGCTGAAAAGGAAACTGCTGAAGGGAAACTTTACATGCGAATATATCTTAAATCATTTAAGGGCTTAGACAGTGCATGGTTACAAGAGTTTTGCAAAGCTTGAAAGCTTACATACAGAGTACATAAGGGTGAAGTGCAGACTTAAATAAGCTTATTCTGGGAGTTGTATAGAAAGGTATGATAAAGTCAAATTACAATATACAAATGATTCATAGGAGAGCAACACACACACAGTGTAAATGCAACAGAGGCAAAGGGAGATGTAAGAGTAGTTGAGATGTAATCATGTATATAGGATGAAGACAGCTTAGTACATACCATGTGATACACTTGGGTCAAATTCATATAAACTCTATGTGATCAAAAGGGACCCTAAATGATCCTACATGCATTTCACCCCAGCTGGAGACTACAACTCCCATAATTCCCTAATCCAAGGGAGACTGATGTACTAAAAAGAAATGGATCAACTCTGGAAGAAACCAATTGCACCGCAGGGGACAAACAGCAATTTCCCCAAATTCCCATTCCTTAAAATGGTGCTTTGTACCTCTTGAATTCTACACAAGTCTCCAACTCATTGCAGAGCAATGTGCTGGGAAGGGGACCTCATTAGCATTCAAGGGTTTTAATGTCCCATTTAATTTTAAGAGAATTTTATTTGTCCCCTGTGGTGCAGTTGGTTTGTCCCAGAATTGTTTCATTTCTGTCTGATTTACTAAGAAGCACTGGAGCGATTCTGTGGAAATCCAACTCACTGTAGGGAACAGATACAAATTCCCCAAATGCCCCATAGATTTAAATGAGGTATTTAACCATTTCAAAGCTAAATAGGTGTCTAACACACTGTGTTGGAGTCCTGTTAAGCACTGAAGGGGTTAGACATCTCTATTAACCCTTTCAGTGGTACAGGGGTGTCAGTGCATTGCTTCACAATGTGTTGCACACCTCCCTGGCACTCAGAGGGTTAATTCAGTGGGAATTGTCATTTGTCCCCATGGTGTAGCTGGTTTCCCACAGAATTACTCCAGATCTACATAGTGCATCAGCCTTACCGGGTATTATGTAGCAATTCTGGGGCAAATCAGCTGCACCACGAGGGACAAATAAAAACATCTCCAAATTCTTCATTTACTTAAAGGAGCAGTAAACTTGTTTTTAATGAAAACATAGATGTTATAGAGCTTTTCCTGATGAATAAAACAAGGTCACTCCCACTGCTGTCAGATGTTTTATTCAAAACTAGTTGAAGAGCCTGTTACACGGGCCACAGTGCCACTGCCAGCCGGTAGCGGGGCAGTCATGCGCAGTAGAGACTGCCCGCACCGTGGCTGATACAGAACTGGCGCTGGCAGTCTCTACTGCGCATGACTGCAGCACGTGCAGCAGTCTCTACTGCGCATGACTGCGTCGTTACACACGTTGTAGCGAATTATTATATAGGATGTATAGCAGTTCAAATAATCAGGAAGTGAATTTACTGTGTTTACTTCCTGATAGTTCTAACTGACAGGAAGTGATAGGCAGTTTCTATCACATTCTATGGAAAACTGTATATCACTGACTTTCTTGACTTTCCTCTCCATTAGAATGTAACAGGAAAAACTAATTAGAATTTGACTACTAGAGGGCACTGCTAATGTAAAAAAACATGGGTTTAAACTGTAATAACTCTGGAAATATAAATCTCTCAGCAATGGGAGTGCCCTTATTTTACTCAATAGGAAATTCCCTACAATTTTTTTTTTCATAAAAAAGTTTACTGCTCCTTTAAATGGGGCTGCAATCCCATCGAATGGTAGAGCTGTCTCCGACACGTTGCAGATCAGTCCATTGGAGACCTCTCTAGCAGTCAAGAGGTTAAAAGGCCCATTTGAATGAACAGGAACACTTTTGTCCCCTGTGGTGCAGTTGGTTTGCCTCAGAATTGCACCAGGTTTTCTTAGTATTTCAATGTAAACTGAAACAAGCATGGGAAGAGCAACCTGTGGCCCCCCAGCTGTTGCTGGACAACATTCATAGAGTAAAAGTCCCATTCATAGAGCAAAAGTCCCATTCACAGAGTAAAAGTTTCATTCATAGAGTAAAAGTACCATTCATGGAGTAAAAGTACCATTCATAGAGTAAAAAGTCCCATTCATGGTGTAAAAGTCCCATTCATAGAGCAAAAGTCCCATTCACAGAGTAAAAGTCTCATTCATGGAGTAAAAAGTCCCATTCATGGAGTAAAAGTACCATTCATAGAGTAAAAGTACCATTCATAGAGTAAATGTTCCATTCATAGAGTAAAAAGTCCCATTCATGGAGTAAATGTTCCATTCATAGAGTAAAAAGTCCCATTCATGTAGTAAAAGTCCCATTCATGTAGTAAAAGTACCATTCATAGAGTAAAAGTCCCATTCATAGAGTAAATGTCCCATTCATGGAGTAAAAGTCCCAATCATAGAGTAAACTTCACATTCATGGAGTAAAAAGTCTCATTCATGGAGTAAAAAGTCCCATTCATGGAGTAAAAGTACCATTCATAGAGTAAATGTTCCATTCATAGAGTAAAAAGTCCCATTCATGGAGTAAATGTTCCATTCATAGAGTAAAAAGTCCCATTCATGTAGTAAAAGTCCCATTCATGTAGTAAAAGTACCATTCATAGAGTAAAAGTCCCATTCATAGAGTAAATGTCCCATTCATGGAGTAAAAGTCCCAATCATAGAGTAAACTTCACATTCATGGAGTAAAAGTACCATTCATAGAGTAAAAAGTCCCATTTACATCAGTGGAAGATTGTAGAATTGTATTTACAGCAAAATATGCACAATTTGCCCTGCTTCACCTTTTGTGAAGTGTGTGTGTGTGGGGGGGTGTATTATACACGAGTAGAAAACTGGCCAGTGGTTTTTGTCCCCCCCCAGTGTAATGTGCTTCCCTGTGCCTGTCCTGCTTGACCTCCCCCACCCCTCCAGAGTCGGTTTTAATCTCTGCCCAGCAGGTGGCACTCTTGCATTTGCCTCCTACTTCCAACAAATCCCTGCTGGTGAGTAGAAAGGGAAAAGAAGGGAGTGCATTATACGTAGGCACTCTTGTTTTACCCTAAAATCTTGGGTATAATTTGCACCAGCTTATTATGCACAGGTGCGTATTATACCTGAAATTTTACAGTTTTCCTTTTGGTTCAGCTGGTTTGTTCCAGGATCATTGCTCCAGTTTTTGGTTTTGTTTTCTTCCTATGCCCAGATATTCTGATGAATGCATCTAAATTAGAGAAGCTGTTGATCAGTTTTAATTCTTTTGCTACATATTACTCAGTTGCATAAATATTTACATGTGTCTAGGCTCACTGAATACTGCACTGATGGATATGTACGTATTAATTCTGAACCGCGGAAATAGGAACATTATGTTTCCAGCTATGATTATATAATCTAATGAAAGTAATTCTTTATTGCCTACAGTAAACAACATTTACATTTCTTTGTAAAGCAATATAAGGATCAAATTAACCTCTGAGTGGTGGAGATTCCTCTCAGTATAGCTTGCCAGTGCCAGTGCTTTGGGGATGTTCTACTATACAATGGTTGGCTTAGTATTTCTCAGTGTTAGTTCTCGGGGTACACCAACATGTTAGTTTTTTAAGATCTCCCTGCATAATCACAGATGATTAATTAGTGCTTAGTCATTGTGATTGAGCTGCCTTTGCTTAATTAGGGATATCCTGAGAAGTTCTAGTGTGCCGGAAGACTGGAGATCTGAATCAATGGGTTGACTAAACCCTGGCAAGCCTAAGGGGACACAGCCATATGTAGGAACTCTCAGGGGTAAACACAGATCTCAGGGTGAAGGGCCAAATTCTCAGGCTGAGAGAGTTCAGTGTTACCTGTTATGGATCTGCAACATTTAACTGCTTCTTTAGTCTCTAAATTGGAGTTATTTGTACCAGAAAGACAGAGGGAGAACTCCTGCTTGTCTTGTGTGTTCAGGCAGTGAGATCTTTAATTTGTAGCATAGTAAAAGTTAATTAAGGACTTATTGGAGTAACTATAGGTTAGAACAAACAAGGAAATATCACCTAAAATATAAGTTCTTGGGAGCTTTAAGGGTTAACATTTCAAAGCTCTCTGGGTGAGCTTATTTTGAACGTTCCCAGGTACTGACACAGCACACATAGAAAATCGGCCTCCCAGTCTCCTTTAGAACTAAGAAGAACTGAACAATTGATTGGGCAAATTGGTTTCACTATAAGGGACAAATAAAATATTCCATTTTATTTGAATGAGGTCTCCAGTGCATTGCTTCACTATGGGGTCATGCATTAAGGCACGATAAAGGGGAGATGACTTCTCCAGTGATATCACTTCTCCAATTCAATGTTATTCTATGGAGCCAATGTACTAAGATTTTGCCAGCTTTGGAGACCTTAGTGCATAGGCTCCATAGAATAACATAGGATCTGGAGAAGTAGTATCACTGGATAAGACATCTCCACTTTATCACTTCTTTATCACGCTTTAGTGCATAACCCCCCATGTGTTGGAGACCTCCCTAGAATTCAAGGAATTAAAAGCCCCATTTATATCGAATGAAATGAGGGGAAATGTAATTTTCTCTTATGGTATAGTTGGTTTGCCTTAGCGTTATTACTCAGTGCAGTGGCCTCTCTACCTTTGTGATTTCCATAGCAACTGTCAGTCATTGAGTAGCACCGTGGAATGCTAGCCAATCGTATCTGGATGATGTAATACTCGTAACTCCTCCCTCTTATGCAATGTATCCACTCCCTCTAGCTGTAACTGTGACCTGTTCAAGGCATGTTGCTGTGGCTTAGATGAACCTAGTGCTGTATTTAAAAGTAGAAGAGATCTGGGGCAAACCATTTGCACTATAGGGGAGAACTAAACATTGTGGTCAAGACCTCTCTAGCATTTAAAGGGTTAAAATCCCCCATTTAAATCAATGGAGTTTGTAAAAAACTATAAGTTCTCCCTTACAGTGTAAATGGTTTGCCTCAGAACTTCTCCACTTTTCTTTTACTATCGACCCTAAGGGCATTCATCCATCACCCATGTAGCTTTTCCCTAACACAATTTAGTTAATGAAAAATGTATACTTAGTTCTGAAGAATACAATGAAG
Source organism: Rhinophrynus dorsalis (assembly GCA_037306005.1). Classification (NCBI taxonomy): domain Eukaryota; kingdom Metazoa; phylum Chordata; class Amphibia; order Anura; family Rhinophrynidae; genus Rhinophrynus; species Rhinophrynus dorsalis. Next base: position 196,835,541 of record CM074725.1, read on the forward strand.
AGTTTAAATAAAATCATTTTGGTTCATAAATTAGCACACATAACCTTTTTGTGAATGACCCTGAGCCTACTTTATGTCTATGAATGTTTAAAAGGACAGTAATAATTCATATGCACAAAAATATATATTGCAGGATTTATCCCCCCGAGTAAAACAAGGGGACCCCCTCTGCTGAGAGGTGTTTTATTCAAATGTTATTACAGCTCAAACTTGAATGTTTTAGGTGCAGTATCACAGTGGCCTGAAAATGTTACATTGGTGCTGTTCCTACACCATCCTATGGATAACTCCAGTCAGCTGACCATAAATCTCCATGAGATGGTGTAGCAACAGTGCCACTATACAATACTGCATCTAAAAAATTCCAGTTTGAGCTGCAATAACTTTTGACTAAAATACCTTTCAGTAGTGGGGATACCCTTATTTTACTCAGGGGATAAACCCTACAACATATTTTTTTTTTTACATTTTAAGTATTGCTATCCTTTTAAATATCTGCTTTACACTGTGTGCACCAAATGGCGGGCAGAGGGAGAGAATGTCAGCATTATGGGCGAGCCATACCACTGAGGCTCCTAGGTATGGGCTGTGAATGATCTGGGAGCAGAGGAATTAACAGAAGGAATCTTTTTCCTAATGCCTGCTATAAGAGTGCTATAAGTGGGCTGTGTACTTCAGTGGTCCATGCTGGAGGAGTGTTTCAAGTAGTATAGGCAGAGTTCATGCACAGTACCCTCATTTCATATAGTAAGGGTTGTCAGATCATTCCTTTAAAACTGGATATGTGACAAATGCCTGCTGCGTGGATACATGGGAACCACTGCAGACCAATAATAACCAGTCCAGCCTTCAGCAGGGGATTTTCATATATATCCACTTCTAAAGGGAAAATCTGGCAACCCTATGTATATTCCATAATTTTTTTTAACATAGGACAGCTGCTCTGCACCTAAATGGATAAGTGGCTCTTAATTTGTTTAACCCTTTGAATGTCAGAGGATTACGCAATGTACTGCTTTGCAATGTGTTGCATACTCCTCTGGCACTCAAATGGTTAACTCCTTGAGTGCCAGAGAGAGGTATCCAAAGTATTATAACACAATGCGTTGGATACCTCACTGGCACTCCAAGGGTTGACCCTTTGAGTTCCAGAGGGGTACACAATGCATTGCTTTGCAATGCGTTGCATTCCATTCTGGCACTCAAAGGGTTAACAGGGCTTACCTAGGTAGGAGTCCTTTATACAGAATTCAGATATATCTATTTATCTGGTATACATTGTGTCTGTAATAGAGTCTTTTTTCCTGATACCCGTCTATTTATGCTCTTCTAAACCCTTTTAATGGCTTGGCAATGTGTTACTCACCCATCTAGCATTCAAAGGGTTATGTGATTATAATTCACTCCATAGATAGCAAATTACATACATTTCCTTTTCTCCACTGGTGCCTGCATGCTGATTATACATTGTTTGAGGCTAAAAGGGCTATTCAAGGTCTTTCTAATGTTCCCTAATTTGCATAATATTTCCCGGTAAGTTAATCTGTACAAATCCCTTATCAACTTAATTGATCTTATGTCCACTTCTTCAAGTTATGTGAAATGTTTTGGTGTTAATTAACCTATGATCATACTCCAGAAATTCACAGTGTTATCTCTGTAACAGTAATTAGCTTGTGTTGGTGTTCCAATCCTCTTGCTATTGTTGTAGAAGCTTTATTCTGTTTCATATTTAAATCATTTTTCATTGCCACTCCAAGGGTTAAGTGATTATAATTTATTCCACAGGTGGAAAATTACACATCTTTTAAAGAAATGTTTAAGTGCTATTAATAACTGTAGCAATGAGGAGCAGGGGAAGGCTGGCAACTTGTGGCCCAGGGGCAAATATGATCAAGTGGACCATTTCTGCTATAATCTGAGCCCACTGTCCCAGCCCACCCCCTTTTGTTAATTTTAAAAGTTGCATTAATATCATGAAGTAAAGCGATACCACGTAGCTCACAGTTTAAATGGGCTAAACTACTGATACCACAGAGCTTACAATTTAACCCCTTAACGACATATGACTTACCAGGTACGTCCTGCAAAAGCTGTCACTTAGTGACAGAGGACGTACCTGGTAAGTCACGGAAGTCCGCGTCTCCGTGCGGCTGCACGCCGCTCGGAGACTCCGGACTTCTTTGAAAAAAAAAAAAAATGTTTGGCGGGCGTTAAGGTGACAGCTGCGTACGAACGCGGCTGTCACTAAGGGGTTAAACAAAGCTACACTAGTGATACTATATATTATAAGCTCTGTGGTATTACTAGTGTAGCGCCATTTATAGCAACAAGATAGAGATTAAGTGAGACAGTGGTCAACTGGCCCAGACATATGGCCGGCCCCCCCAGGTCAGTCTTCCCCTGATGAGGAGAATAAACTGTTGTACGTGTGTTAAACTCTTTTTCTTTCCACTAATTGTTTCCATGCTCTATGTAACTCTCCCTCTGCCACTCATAGGGTTAAGTGAATATAATTCACTTCATAGATAGCAATTCCATATTTCATTATCTCCGTTACTGACTACATTCTGATTATACATTCTTTGAGATTAAATGGGCTATACAGTGTATTTGTAATGTTCCTTAATTTTCATAGAATGTCTTGGTAAGTTGAAATGTGCATATCCCTTATCAACTCAATTGATCTTACATCCACTTCTTATGAAGTTATATGAAGATTTTTTTGTGTTACTAAAAACCTATAATCATACTCCACATACTCCAGAATCTCACAGTGTTATCACTCTAGGAATACAAAGATCTGAGTACTTTGGTATTTGTGATACTTTTTTTATTTGAAATACATATATACTTATATATATATATACATATATATATATATATATGTGTGAGTGTGTGTGTGAATAAATATACTCAGCCTGGGGAACATCGTAAGAGACAGCACACAGGAATCATTGAATGTAGAAAAAAGTAGTCAATTTATTGCATCCATGCCAAATGTTTTTGGTCCTCAAAGGACCTTCTTCAGGGCAAATGGTTACAACAGAGTGCAATCAAATAATATATACTAAAGAAATACCCATCATACCTAATTCTTGTGCTCCAAAGGCGCCAAAATGCGGAGTCCCCGCAAGCTCAGAGGAATGACGTCAGGGGGTAAACATAGTTCGTTGCTAAGCAACGTACAAACACCAAAATGCAATACATCCTAATCCAATAACATGCCGTATAGGCTGAGTGCATAGCAAGTCAAAAATCTAATCTGTATATACTATACTAGCCGGCTAATGGGCTACTATGTGTCACATATGTGATGGTGATTAAAAAAAGGAAACATTGTATCACTCCAGCTCATTGCAGCGCTCCCAGTCAATCAGCATTAAGGCACTGAAAATAAAGTCACTTTGCATCTAATAACTGAGCTTGTAGTGTAATGCAGCCACAGGTTTAAAACAAGGAGCTTACCTGCACTGTCTTCATTGTAACAAGTGGAAAAAGTCTCCAATTCTTTGCAGCGCTGTCATCCATAGGATACCTATCACTCCTGCATTGTGTCTGTTGTCCATGCTCCATTCTTTAAGCCTCGCTGCGGGTCTCCTTTACATTGCACCTCATGCTTAATTCCTGTAAGGTAGTACAAAGTCTCTGAAAACCATCTATATATATATATATATATATATATATATATATATATATATATATAGTAACTTCATAACTACTGAGTAAAACAAAGGTAACCACACTGGTAGATGATTCATTCAAAAGTCATTACAGCTGAATCTGTTCTTTCTTTCTTTTTATTAAATGCTAATTTCTTATTTTTGCGGTGATTAGGTGGGAATGTTTCCATCATTTACTCTGAAAAACCCTAGTCTTTGACTCAAGGTGGGGTGTGCATAAATGTGTGATAAAGGTAAGATAAACTATCCAATGAGATAACATTTACAATTCCTGTGTTATTCTGTGGAGGCTTGAGAGTTTATCTCAGTGGAGAATTTATCTTGCATTATTTTCTTAATACATCTTCCCCCCAGCCCTCCCAAAGAGTGTTTTTGTAAATAAGAATTGCCATTGCACACTAGTTGGTTTTGTTGTTAACAATTTGATTAAAAAAGGTCTGGACTGTAATAATATCTGAATGATATATCTTCTGATAGTGGGACTACCCTTGTTTTACTCTGCAGGTAATTCCTTATAGCACACACTGGCTGGCGGTAGGTAAGGGTTATGTAAATGCTTCCGTACATCATCTGCAGGACCCAGCATTCTTTCCCAGGCTAAGTGCAATTGTGGCTGGGGCATAGATAAGGGTAGAAGCCCGTTTGCCACAGTTACTGCAGAACTCTCAATCCCTCACAGTTTCTCTTCTGACCTGCCTGCATCCAAGGCATCGTATGGGCATTTAGGGCATCCCGTTCCCCTCCATCTTGTTTCTCATCATATACTAACAAAGCTCAGAGGTAACAGGTGTAAAATGACTCAAGGTTCTTCTGCACGCTGTAGAAACTTATATACTCTAAATCCCTAATGATGGCAGTGTGTATGTGTTTACAAGTATGTACTAAAGTGATCATAACCGCTTGTACATGTGCAGTCACTTGATTTAAGTGACACCATCTAAGCGCAGGAAATTATCTGAATACTTCTAGATCTTCTTGTCCCAAGTCCCCAGAGGAACACTGTAGAGCTGAGGATGGAGGTCTCCAAATTATGTGTTTTGCATCATATTGTGGGTGGGGATTAATCAGGTGGACGTGGGTGGTTGAAAGGAGGCGGTACCATGAAAAGGATAGGAAAGTGGAGAGAATGGGGTGTAAGTGGGCTGACAGACTGGTAGGGGGGTGAAGTTATAGTTGGGCTCACCAATCCGGAGATTTAGCCTTTGACCTCAGAAACCCGGTAATTCAGTCTGAAAATCGGAATCTCCTGAGCAGTTCCAAAGAGTTCTTAGGTATAATAATCTGCTCTTAACCCTTTCAATGCCAGAGGGGTAAGCAACACATTGCTCTGCAATACATTGCAAACCCCTCTTGCACTGAAAGGGTTAAAGATTTATACATTTCTTTTTTTGTGCACTGGGAAACTAAAAACAACAGAAACAACAAAAACAAGCTTACATTGCAATTTATAGAACAGTTAATTGTTTAAATTTCAATTGTACACAAAGGCAAGTTCTACTACTTGAAAGTTTAATTAAAACTGGCTGGGGAATGTTCTCTGGGAAGTCATTAAGTACTGTACTCATCAGGAGTGGAATTAGTGCTTCATATTTCTCCATTATGGCTATGTTATGCAAGAACAGCAACTGTGCTAGGCAACTCCTGGTAGGTAAGATGGACAAATACTTCCTCTGAGTATACACTGCTTTTCTAATTACAAAATCTGCAGTGAAATATATGCTCTCTCTGACTCATCGCTGGCTTTAGTAACCAAAGGCCGTGTTCAGGAAGCTAAAAAGGTGCAATTGTAAAGTAAACCAACTGCGAAGGGAGAAAGAAAAATTCCCAAACTTTTCATTGTTTAAATGAGTCTTTTAATCCCTTAAGGACCAGCTGTGCGGCTGAGACTTAAAGGAGTAGCAATTTTTTTATGAAAAAGATATATTGTAGGACATTTCCTGTTGAGTAAAATATGGCTACTCCCACTGCTGAGAGGTGCATATTTCCAAAGTTATTACCATTTAAACCTGTGTTTTTTGTTTGCATCAGCAGTGCCCTCTAGTGGTCAAATTCTAAATAGTTATTTTGTTACATTCAAATAGAGAGGAAAGTCAGTGACTTATAGTTCTCCATAGAATGTAATAGAAACTGCCGTTTCACTTCCTGTCAGTTAGAACTATCAGGAAGTAAACACAGTAAATTCACTTCTTGGCTATCTGAACTGTTATAAAGTCTGAATAAAACAGCTGACAGCAGTGGGAGTGACCTTGTTTTACTCTATAACATATAGGTTTTCATAAAAAAGTTTACTGCTCCTTTAAGGATGACCAGGCATTTTTTTTTTCTGGAAATGGAATCAGGGTCCCAGAATGGAGTTCAGCCACATAAGGACCCCTTGAATTCCATGATGTACATTTATGTCATGGGTCCATAATGGTAGTTTTCCCATGATGTATATGTATGTTGTGGCTCCTTAAGTGGTTAACCCCTTAAATATTAGGAAAATCTCCAATGCATTTCAGATCAATTCATGGAGTTAACCACTTAAGGACCAGAGATCCTAGGGGTTGATTCCAGTTAACAACCACACAGAGAACGTTCGGGGCACTGGCACACATGACTGATGATGTGTACCAGTGCGCCGAATTGGGGTCTGAGAGAGACACCACCCTGGTGTTGGAGTAGTCAAATTCAGACCCCACTGGTGCTTATAGCTCTCCCACAGAAGCACTGTAAGCACAAAATACCTGACTTGCCAGGGCCGTCAACTGTCCTTTAGGCAAGGAAACCGGTGACAGTCCTGACACGTCGCCGGTCTTTAAGGGGTTAAATACCCCCATTTAAATTGATGGATATTTTCATTTTTCTCCTGTAGTGCAGCTGGTTTGCCCAGACTTGCATAGTTTTTTCTTTTTATATTATATTAGTTGAAAAGCCCGTGTACACGGGCCACAGTGCCAGCTAGTCATGGGGCAGTCATGCGGAGTAGAGACTGCCCGTGCTGCGGCTGATACGGAGCAGAGCGTTCCAAATTCAAACCAGGGTCCTCTCTGTGCACATGAAGGTGTGCAGAGAGGACCACAGTCTGAATTCGGAGGGCCCCGCTCCCTATCAGCCGCGTCACTGGTAGTCTCTACTGCGCATGACTGCGTTGTTACAAACTTTTTAGCGAATTATTATATAGGATGACCTCACGGACCTTAACCCTTTAAATGCCAGAGAAGTATCCAAAGCATTACAAAGCAATGCGTGTATACCCCACTGCCACACAAATGGTTAAAGGGACAGTTCCTCCTACTCAGAGAAAAAAATAATGACATTAATAACTACAACTGGGACTGTGTTCTTGGCACTGAAGACCTTTCTAACATTCAAGAGGATAAGATCCCCTTTAAAATATATGGGAATATGTATCTGTTTCCTGTGGTGCAGTTGGTTTGTTCCAGAATTGTGGAATCCCATCTTAGTATACCAGCCCCAATGTTTAAAGCCATTTAAGGAATTGTACAGGTGATGGTTGCTATGTACATTATTAACCCTTTCAGTACCACAGAAGTGTGCAACAGCTTGCTTTTGCAATGCATTTCGCACTCCTCTCTCCTAAAAAGTGCTATTGGATATGAAGTGGACAAAGATATAAAGACATTAAGAGCCAGACAGAAGTCATCTCCCTTTATCAAGTCAAAACTATCGTTTTGTTTTTGTTTTAACCCTTTCAGTGCCACAGGGGTACCCCTCTGCACTGAAAGGGTTAACCCCTTAGTGACGGCCGCGTGCAGACGCGGCCGTCACTTAACGTCCGTCTAACATTTTTTTTTTTTTTAAAAAAACAATCCGGAGTCCCCGAACGGCGCGCAGCCGCGCGGGGAGCCGGATTTCCGGGACGTACATGTACGTCCTCTGTCACTAAGTGACAGCCACACGGGACGTACATGTACGTCCCGTGTCGCGAAGGGGTTAAAGAAGACTTAAAAAAATAATAATAAAAATAGATAGATAGATAGATAGATAGATAGATAGATAGATAGATAGATAGACACAAACACAAAGGGGTCCCTCAGATCCCAGAATAATGGGACTCTTCCATCCATGAGTTATGACATATCTTTGAGTTCCATGAGGTTGTACTGTCCATCAGCTCTTGATAGTGAACAAATTATACATATTATTTTATACTTAATATGATCATGGTCTTATTAATATCCATATCTTATCTACTTCCATATCTGTAACACAAGCCCAAGTTATCGTGCACCAGTGACAACTGACATGCTGGAAAAAATAGCGTAAGCTTTTCTCCCGAACCCTTGAGTGCTAGCGACATCTCCAATGCGTTGCTCTGCTGGTGACATCTCAAACATCCAAAGGGTTATATATATACATAATTCATAGGAAAGGATTACTGTACTGATGTTAGCTGTGAGAAAAGTGCACCAAAAATTGGAATTAATCCTAAAGTAAATACCCAGTATATCAGAATAATATATTTAGGACATAAATGAAATGTGTGTTATCTAAATGACTAGTTATAACTCAAAATAAATAATAGTTTTGCTAAAGGAATAAATACTGACACCTACTTATAATAAATCCCCAATTGCTTTAATTTGGAAAGAAAATCGGAATGGTCTTTAACCTTTTGCAGAGCAATGAGTTGCGTACCCCTCCGACACTCAAAGGGTTAAGAATCAACTTTGTGTGGATTTGATCTGCAGTGTCGGTGGAGGTAGCCATCATTCTTTCTTTGGTACTGAATGATTCCAAACTCTTTCCACTATATTCTTGTTAGAGATCCTTTAGTGGGAGGAGTTTGAGTCCTTGAATCCTGCAGCATAGCAACATGTCTGTCTCCTTGGCATACCTGGTAGGCCCGGAGAGAAATATAATTGCCACAAATTGTGACAAAATGGGGGCAGGATTTACCCATAGGTATCTGTGGGACTTTCTGGGGCATTACACAAGTGGGCAGGAAGTGGGAGGAACTGGGTGGGGAAGGAGGAAAAGTGGAAGGAAATGGGTGGGAAGGAGCAGATGCATACCTCCCAAGTGTCCCTCTTTAGGAGGGACAGTCCCTCTTTTTGACTCAAATCCCCCTGTCCCTCTTTCCCACCCTGATGTCCCTCTTTTTTGGAAACCATATTGTGTGGTGTGTATATAAGGGTATCATATTGCTCCACAGCAATAAAACTCACATTATTGTTTGTTTAAACATCAGTATATGAGTTTATAAATTAGTCTGTGTAAATAAAATACTTTGGTCTTGTTAGAAGTCATTTATTACGTTGCACAAGGAGGTGTCAATAGGTCATTCAACAGCCTAAAAATTCTCACTAATGCCCCGCCCACCAGCCACACCTCCTGCCACTCCCCCTAAAACACAAGTGTCCCTCTTTGGCAATTTGAAATGTTGGGAGGTATGCAGATGTGGGCAGAGTTTTGAAGAAAACTCCCCACATTCAGAGAATCAGTCTCTGCCCCGGAGACCCGGTAATGCACTCTCAAAACCAGAGTCTCCGGGGTAAACCTGGAGAGTACCCAGGTATGCCCCATAGACGTGATATCCAAAGTACTAATTAAATATTAGTTTTGTGCAACCAATCAACACAGAGTTGATTTTTAGTGCCCATGGTGATTTTTCTGCCCTGCTGAATACCAGTAGGGGTTTATTATTGGAAGTTAAAGTGTTACAGCTTTAACCCGCATTAAACATCCCTCTCCTTTTTACTGATGTTGTATTGTCTTGCTCAGCAGGGGGAGCCATACTGCTGTAGAATTTGCAGAGCACAAACCCAGTTTAATCAAGCCAATTACTTATGTGCACAAAATGAAATATGTAGCAATTCCGGTGCAAACATAGGGAGCAGGTAAACATCGCTATCGATCTAAAAGATGTGTTAAACCCCTTGATTGCTAGAGAGTTGGTTAGCCTTATAATTGTTCTAATTTTGGCTTTATACATATCGCCCTATAACTCTGTCCATAGTAAACCCATAACTGTAAAACATGTATATAAACTTGAAATGCACCTTGGCCCATGTGTATAAAAGTCAAGCTTTGAAGACCTCTCTAGAATTCAATGAGTTTAAAGCTCAATTGAAACCAATGGAATTTTGAGGCATTTTTATTTGTTCCCTATGGTGCTATTGATTTGTCCCAGGCTTGCTCCACTCTCTTTATGCGTATGACCAACAGTGCTTACAGCATAAAAGAAATAAATAAGCATATACACATTCACATTGATTTAAAAGGGAACTTAACCATGTGATTGCTAGAGAGGAATCCAATGCGTTACAGAGCTCTCTAGCACAGAGGTTCTCAACCCGTGCCCTCAGTGGCCACTAACAGGACAGGACTTAGGAATTTCCCTGCTAGAACACAAGTGTGTTGATCAGAGGCTCATTCACATTGATTAACTCACCTGTGCTCTTAAAAGGAAATTCACAAATCCTGGCCTGTTAGTAGCCACTGAGGGCACGGGTTGAGAACCACTGCTCTAGCATTTAAGACAGTGTTTCTCAATGTTAGTCCTCGGGGCACACAAACAGTGCAGGTTTTCAGGTTGTTCCTGATTAATCACAGGTGAGTAATTAGTGGGTCAGTCATTGTGATTGATTCACCTGTGATTAATCAAGGATATCTTGAAAACATGACCTGTTAGTGTGCCCCGAGGACTTGAGCTGAGAATCACTGATTTAAAAGGTTAAAAGGCACATTTAAAAAACTGGAATGCTTATGTGTTCACTATGTCTTTGTACAAATGGTACTCAGTCAGGGGCTTAACTACAAGTGGTGCAGAGTATGCGGTCGCAATGGGGCCCAGTGTCCAAAGGGCCCCATCTGCTACAGGGTTCAAAAGCTTCTAGTTATGCTTATGTGAATGTGTTTATTTAATGGGGGGGCACAAAAATGCTTGCCCCAAGACTGAGCAATGACTAATTAAGCTACTGGCCTCAGAGACACGTATCTAGAACAACAAACACTGAGGGTGATGTACAATGAAGAACCTGGGGGAGATGCACTAAGGCAGTAGGTCTCAACTCCTGTCCTCAGGACCCACTAACAGGCCAGGACTTAGGGATTTCTCTGCTAGAGCACAGGTATGGTGATCAGAGGCTCATTCACATTGATTAACTCACCTGTGTTCTAACAAGGAAATGATCAGATCCAGTCCTTTTAGTGGGTCCTGAGGATGGGAGTTGAGAACCACTGCACTAAGGTGTGATAAAGAGTAGATAACTATTGCAGTGTGATACAGTCCCTATGTGCATTTATGGAGCCAAATCACTAATAACTCTCTAGTCTGAGAGATCTCCAGCATATTGCATTGTGGTGCAATTCTAGAGCAAATCAACTACATCTTAGTGGAGAAATAAAAATAGCCATTGATTTAAAGGAATAGTAATACTTGATATGTAAACATTAGACTGTATACTGTAGGGTGTATCCTCAAGTAAAACAAGGAAACTCCCACTGTTGAGAGGTGTTTTATTCAAAAGTTATTACAGCTGAAACTTGATTTTTTTTTTAGGTGCAATATCTCAATGGCCTGAAATTGTACGGTTGTGCTGTTGCTACACCATCCTATGGACAGCTCTGGTCAGTTTGACCATAAACCTCCACAGGATGATGTTGTAACTGCACCGCTGTAAAATTTCAGGCCACTGTGATACTGCACCTCAAAAAATCAAGTATGAGCTGTAATAACTTTTGAATAAAACACTTCTCGGCAGTAGGGTTATCCTTGTTTTACTCAGGAGGATAAACCCCACAGTGTATATTTTCTTATATTTTAAGCATTACTATTCCTTTAAAGGGATAGTAATGTCTATGATATAGTTTATCTCAAAGTCTTCTCTGTTATTAACATAACACTTTGTGCTATGTTTAATGACTTACTGTTCAGTTGTTCAAAAGATATTCAATGTAAAAGGGTCCCAGTCCCACCCCTTCTGACCGCCTCCTCTTAGATCTGTAAACCAGTAGTGGGACTGGACGGATGCAGCGAGGGACAAACTTAAGTCAGTAAGTATAAGGAAAGCCCTGCCCCACTTGACAAAGGAGGGCAGGATTTCCCTTTGCTTACTGAAGATTGTTCCTCACTGCTCTCCATACCTCCCAACATTTCAAATGACCGAAGAGGGACACTTTTGTTTTAGGTGGTAGACTGGTGGTGTGACTGGTGGGCGGGGCATTACTGATCATTTTTAGGCTATTTCATGACCTATTGACACCTCTTTGTGTAAGCTAATAAATTATAACAAGACCAAAGTATTTTATTTACACATACTAATTTAGAAACACATATACTGACATTTAAACAAACATTAATGTGAGTTTTATTCCTGTAGAGCAACATTATACACTTATATACACACCACACAGTGTGATCTCCTAAAAAGAGGGACATCAGGGTGGGAAAGAGGGACAGGGGAATTTGGGTCTTAATGAGGGACTGTCCCTCCTAAAGAAGGACACTTGGGAGGTATGGCTGTCCATCTGGACCACTCTTAGGTGCAGTGTGACTATGCCAGAAGGGGTGGAAGGGGAATCTTTTTACATTGAATATCTTATGAACTACAGAACAGTACTTTTTTAAACATAGCGCAAAGTGTTATGTTTACAATAGAGAAAACTCGGAGATAAACTTTATTATAGACATTACTATCCCTTTAAATGGTGTTCTTAACCCACTGAATGGCAGAGAGGCGTCAGAAGCCCCAAAAGTGTAGTTTGTGTTAGAATTGCTACAACTGTTCTTAGTATATCCGCCTCATTGTCCTTTTAATCCTTTGAGTGCCAAAGGGGTATCCAACGCATTGCTTTGCAATGCGTTGAATACCCCTTTGGCATTCAAAGGGTTAAAATCATCTTACATGAACCACCAAAAAAGATTGCACTTCCACAATTATCTCCAAAGATGAATATAAAAACAACTTTATTGATGTAATTTCACACACAATCAATATGAAATACCTTCAGTCGAATATCGTTATATTCCTACACCACATGGAGAGACTTAAGTCTCGGAGTCACAACTCAGTAGATGACACCATGTTGCATCCTATTGATCAACGCGTTTCACGCAATAAGTTCTTAATCATGATCAAAGACTTTGATCGTGATTAAGCACTTATTGCGCGAAAAGCATTGATCAATAGGATGCAACATGGTGTCATCTACTGAGTTGTGACTCCAAGACTTAAAGGGATAGTAATACTTCATTTTAACTTTATTTTATTTTGTAGGCATTAAAAAAACATGAAGAATGATATAAGTCTTATCTCTGAAACCTTTATGGTTTAAGAGATATTCACAAACAAAGTATCCCCCCCCCCGTTCAACCAGATCAGAAGGGAGATGCCCAGGTAGACTTCAGAGAGGGACAATCTTCAATTAAGATAAGGGAAAAAGCTGAAAAACTTGTCAAGGGGGGAAGGGCTTTCATTGTTTTCATACAAAGAAAATTGTCCCCTTCTGTTATCTGTCCTGTCATACAACCAGACTCACATCTGAGAAGAGATGGCTTACACTAGGAAAAAGGGGCGGGGAGGGGAACTTTGCTTGTGAATATCTCATAAACCATAAAGGTTTGAGAGATAAGACTTATATCATTCTTCATGTTTTTTTAATGCCTACAAAATAAAATAAAGTTAAAACGAAGTATTACTATCCCTTTAAGTCTCTCCATGTGGTATAGGAATATAACGATATTCGACTGAAGGTATTTCATATTGATTGTGTGTGAAATTACCTCAATAAAGTTGTTTTTACATACATCTTTGGAGATCATTGTGGAAGTGCAATCTTTTTTTGGTGGTTCATGTTGTATGCCTAGAGCTATTGGGGATAGCTCTGATATACGCACCCGCATAATCTCTTTATACAAATAGTACTGAAACACATGTTGAAATGGTCATTTAATTGTGGATCTGGACTTTAAAGAGACACGTCCAATTTGAATGGAAGTAAGAGCTGCTGGCAATTGTGTTAGTTAAAGTCATCTTACACATGGTACATTATAGACATTTTTTTAATAAACGCTTCCAATGGCAGGCTTGCCAAATAAAATGGTATTATTACCAGGCAGGTGTGTTCAATTGGATGTAATTGAGACATGCTTAACTTACAAAATATTCTGTCCTCAGTGAGAATGTCTGTAGCTGTAGTGGCCTTAGGATAAGGCTCTCTGCAAATGCAAACTGTATCCTTAACAACCAAGTTGTCTAATCACTGCTACTGCGCTCTTCAAGCCACTTGCTACACTTTGCAAGATGTTTCGAGAATAGTCTGATGCTGTTTTGTTTTGCTCAAGTAGGATGAGCAGAATCCTGGGAACACAAGCATGATGCCAGGTTCTGAAAAAGAGCAAGATGGCAACAGAAGGGTACTTGACTTTTTGGATTAGGATTTAGTTGCTGGGTAATCTTAGTGTGCTTTTTCTAGGTTGATGTTTTCTGCTTCTCTGCTGACTTTTGTTTCATGCATGCATTTTTTTGCATTTTCTGTTACGTTTATGTGATGTAATCTACATTTGTAGTCATTGTGTGATATAGTGAAATATTTTATTATCAGGGCCGGATTTCCCAAAAGGCTGAGTAGGCAACTGCCTACAGCTGCAAATTTTGAGGATGCCTCTCCTACATTCTGAATTGGGGCCAAAGCAAACTCAATGTCTCTGCAGCAGCTGTAAAACACTTTACATGCTATAATTTAACCCCTTGGATGCCAGAAAGATCACCAACCCATTGTGGATCAATGCTTTGGAGATCTCTTTAGCTACCAAGGGTTAAAGCTATTTTTTTTATTATTGCTTGTTTTAGGCCAAAGGTATTTTCAGTGCCAGGAAAGACTGGATGGGATTGGGGTGGGGTCATTTGAGGAGCATGGGCGTGGCCATGGGTGGAGCTAAGGGGACTTATAGTGCCTTGTCTAGGGGTGCCTGGGATGTAAATTCGGCCCTGCTTATTATTGTTTTCAGTTTGTAATGATGAAGCTGTGGGAAACAATTAGGCATATTTTTAATAAAGTGATAATACAGTTGTTTTATGAAAAACATATATTGCATTACTTTTCCTGTTAAGTAAAAAACCAAGGCATTACCATGCCTGGTGGATGCTTCATTCAAAAGTTATTCAAGCTGAAACTTGTTTGTCTTTTATAAAGAAAAACTGTGCTTATGAAAAGTCACCACTACGAGGCACAGTTTTCGATGGATAACATCTATTGGGAAAACATGCATTTTGTGTACCTTGATCTTTAATAGCTTCTGAATTAAGCATCCTTAAGGAGTGTGTATATTTCAGTGGATGTATCTAGTTTTATTAAGCTGTCAGAGCCCTGCCAAATGTGTATTTTCAAAAAGCAACTTTACTTTCACTTAAAGGGAAACTATAATTATTCTTATAGTTATAACCAGTGTTCCCTCTAAGGTCAGAATTACACATGTACCATGCAGCTCTGATCAGTTTTAATTACATTTAACTCTTCCTAGGTTGCCCACAACTGCTTACTTTAAAGGCACACTGGTTATAAATTTCCAATGAGATATAGCTCTTAAAGGAAAAGTAAACCCCTCTTCCAACCTAGACTAACTAAAATGTTGGCTATATGCTACTAAGAAATGCTAATGTTCTCTGTTAGCTTAGGGATTAATACTTATCGAGTTGCATGGGTGATCCAATGGCTAATGAAGAATAGCAAGAGGCAAGCCACGGAAGTCTGGCTTTGTGCAAATGCACTGGCTCTATGGAGGAGGGGTTTGAAACTTTAGTCCCATCTCTCATTGTTGCAGTTGTCAATCACAGACAGGAAGTGGACCCTTCTTCTCTCTACTCTTCATTACACAGTGCTGGATTGGCTGTGCAACTCTCTAAGTATTAATCACTGAACTTAGTGGTAGTCGGGAACATATGGCCAACCTTTGTCTTAACTAGGGGGATATGTTTCCTTAAAATTCCACTGTTTTTGGAGGGGACCTAGTTTTCAAGCATAGACATGTTATTTGACAAGGTTTTCCAGACCTGTCCTCATGGGCCGTATATATTTCAGCCTTTTAGAATATTCTTGATTAAAATAACACTGAACTTTTTATGAGAACATTCTTGCGGTCTAGCTTTTTCTTCTGAATGCAATACCATTGCTGAAATATTTTTCATTCAAAAATGATTACAGCTCAATCTTACAAGTTGAGCTTTAAAGGGATAGTAATACTTTGTTTTATATTTATTTTATTTTGTAGGCATTAAAAAAACATGAAGAACGATATAAGTCTTATCTCTCAAACCTTTATGGTTTGAGAGACATTCACAAGCAAAGTTTCCCCTCCTGCCCCTTTTACCTAGTGTAAGCCATCTCTTCTCAGATGTGGAATCCAGTCCATAGACCAGACAGATAACAGCAGGGGGCAATCTTCTTCCTTTGAGAGCAATGAAAGCCCTGCCCCCCTTGACAAGTTTTTCAGGTTTTTCCCTTATCTTAATTGAAGATTGTCTCTCTCTGCAGTCTACCTGGGCACCTCCCTTCTGATCTGGCTGAACAGTGTTACATCAGTAAAAGGGGCGGGAGGGGGATATTTTGTTATTGAATTACTCTTGAACTACAACTCTGACAGAATTGAAATAATACTCTCCAAAGTCCAAATACTATGATTATTAATTAGAGCTGCTTTTTTTAATTAGAGCTGCTTTTTTTATGAAACATTACTATCCCTTTAAACCCTTAGTTGCCAGCGGGGTATGATGGGACACCCCTTCTGTACTAAGGAAGTTAACTTTTAAATAATAAAACAATCCCAACTATGGAATTACCTTTATTTTATTTGGGAGGAAAAGAATGACAGTATATATTTTTCATTAATGTTCCGTGTTCCTTTAAGAACAGGAAAGTTAATCTATGGCTCATTCATTTTGACTAACACATCTGAGCTCAAGAAATGATACCCTTAAGTTACGGCCTGTTTTTGAATCTTGAGGGCAGGTTTGAACACTCTATGATATCTAGGTCCAATAGAATAACATAGGAATGTGTAGTTCATTTCTTGACTGCAGTGTTCTCTTGCTGCTTGATAAATGTAGGTGCAATATAGGCCTTAGGCTAATTATGAGTACTAGAACTTGACAGGACACGTTAGATATGGGGCAGGCAACAATTGGCTCCCTGGATATTGAAAACTAAAGCCTCCATCTTTCCCAGTGAAAGGCTTGGGATGATTGCAGGTACAATCTCTGAGAGGTGGAGAGCCAAGGTTGTCTGTCCTGTTCTAGACCAATGTATCATAGCACAATGGAGTCTTGGTAGAGTGTTTTGTGTGACCCTCTAATAAACGTAAGTGAACTTCTGTTTTCATAGGTAAGGCGAGTACCTGGCTCAAGTGGTCATCTCCATAAAACAGAGGACGGTGACTGGGAATGGAGTGACGACGAGCTAGATGAGAAGAGTGCTGAATATAAAGATTCATTTTCCAAAGAAAAGGTATGTTATTTTCAATCCTGTTACCAGCTCAACAGACAGTTCTTTACTTTTGCAGTAATCCCTATCATTATTTTTATTTCTCACTGTAGCTATTAATTATTATAATCAGCACTGTAATTTTAAAGCATGAAAAAGACATTTCTTTGAATTGAATTGCATTTTCATGTTGGTTGCTAATGGTTACAGGTTCATTTTATCTTTTTTCTTTTAGTCAAGAAGAGTCAACAATGACAGTGAAAATGCAGAGGTAAGAATTTATACCTGAAGTTATAATGTTATAGTCTCATTTTTGATTCATTTTTACTTTTTTATATAAAGCAGTAGAACTGAAAGCTTTCACATAAATATTTATGAATGGTGTGAAAATGTGGTGCAGGCACAAAATGTTTAGCAGTTATATCTTCAAATATATTTATAAGTGGCTATTGCAGTGGGAATGTATATACATCGTATTAAAATCAGGCAAAAGGAAAGACGCGGGAATAAGTTGTTTTTGGTAACAGTACTTCATAAAGCAGTCAGGAACATCTGTATCAGGGAAAGGCATGCATTTTCACTGTTGACGTCTTGCCACAGTATAATCTGAGTGAATGTGTGATATTAACATGTGTGATTCATTCTATTTGTTTATCCTCATGTGTGAGTGATGATGTGCATGATGATTGTGGGTGTGTGTGCACATACATCAATGGACTTCACCTCCCTGCTTCGATAGAAAATATTTCTCCTGTTCTACTGAACTTTTCACTGGAAGGAAATGACACTTTTCATTCATCACTGATCTATATACCTTTGGCTGGGCTTATCTCACGTACGCAAAGGTTTTACATTTCTTCCGTTTGGAATTCTCATGATCTCTGTAAACAGAGTGATAATATTGCCAGCCTTTCTCCCTCCTGCATGCACATAGACTGAAATGCAGCCAATCTGACTGCATTTTTATCTGGGTTCGGTCTGTGCACATTTGATCAGAACAAACTAATCTCGCATCCATATTCAGAGATTGCTATGATTTAGTCTGTTGACCCCACAACCCTCCCCCCCCACATACTTTAGTCCAATCAAAATCACATCTACATTTTTAAACTTGTCCAATCAGCTTGTGTGACAGTTTGCTCAGCCCCAATCTCATCATGATAACCCATATGCATGATCTAGTCACTTTTGACTTTTGTTCAAACAAACATGCAGCATTGTGTATTGGTACTTTTTTAGTCTACAGGTCTAGAATTATGTTTTACAGTATGATCCACCATACATTGTTCTTCTGAATGTATCTGGAATGTTTTTATGGGTTTACTTTTCAAAGTGTCATTAACTATAATTTATATTGAGGAGTTGGGAACTGAATGTAGAATTTAAATGAAAGTCTAAGTACATTTAGCTACATATAAAATGTAGATAGATAGATCGATAGATAGATGATAGATAGATAGATAGATAGATAGATAGATAGATAGATAGATAGATAGATAGACTGCAGTGCAGTATAAATGATTCTTACCTAGACATTCTTCTTTTAAACAAATACAGATCCACTTATTCCTGTGCATAGAATTTCTCTTGTATTTGAGGTGTCTCACTGGAGAGACTTCCTTGGTTTTAGAGCTATAAATGTTGATTGTCACATCATTATCACTTAATTCAAAAAGATTTTTATTGGCACTTCTAATAGCAGATTCTAAGTCAATATATTTTATGATGAGTCAAAACCATATTTGTCAACTGTCAAGCTAAGACCTCAGTATATAAGGCACCAGACAGATAATAAAACTCTTGGGGGATATTCACTAAGATGAAAGAAAGGTGAGAAAAGGCTCCCGCTTGAGCGAGAGAGAGGAACTCTAATTCCTATTTCATACTGTGAAGTGGAGAGGGATCGCGGTGCATATGCCACGGGTTTCCAAACAGGGTTCTGTAGAACCCAAGGTTTCCATAAAGAAGTATAAAGGTTCCACAAACCAGCTGTAAATTCCAGTGGTCAGTAGAACAAGGCTGGGGTGGCATTCAGTCAAACTGATGTATTCATAAGAACTGGAGTAATTTGGAGCAAACCAACTGCCCCATTAGGAACAAATACAAATTTGGATTTACTTAAATGTGGCTTTTAACCCCTTGTCTCAACACTTTTGCAAAGCAATGTAGTGGGGACATCCCCGACATTTAAGGGGTTTGAGGGGCAGTGCCTCCTAGTATGGAAAAATAATAATTTACTTAATTAAAAAAAAATAGTGTGTTTATCCTGGATATTCCTAAATTCCCTAAAAAAATCATTGTTTTGATATTTTCGCAGTTTTTCTAGATTTCTGCTGGACCTCTAAATTCACCTAGTCAATTCTCCCTGTTGTCCTTTTTTCATTTAACTAATTAAGGTCCAGAGGGATGTGTAACATATCTGGCTATCAAAGGGTTAATAGATGTATTTTAGCAATATAATAACAAAAACACAGTTCTGAATTATTTCCTCCCCTTAACCCTTTTGAGAAGTATCCAACTCAATACAATGCTATGCTAATATGCTCAGTTTTGTCCTAGGACACCCTGTCCCTTTAAAAGCCTCATGCTGATTTGGATAATCTTTATTTGTCTCTTGTCACGTAGTTGATTTGTTCCATGATTGCGCCTCTTCAGCGTCCTCAATACTTTCCTGCAGTGGTGTAACAATAGGGGTCGCAGGGGTCGCACCTCAACCAGGCCCGTCACTCCAGGGGCCCTGCTGCCCCCCGCAACCCCCTCGCCCGCAGCAACTCCCACTACAGCCGCCTGCGTGCCGTTCTAGTAATACAGAGCGCTGGGAGATGACATCATCTCCCAGCCTCTGCATTACTAGAGCGGCGCTTGGGAGCTTCACTACTAGAGATCTGTGCCAAAGGAGACACAGATCTGTAAATCCACGCCGCTAGACCACCAGGGACTGGAGGTAGAGGTACTGTGGAAGGGGCAATGTGGAGATGAAGGGGCATTGTGGAGTTGGGGGCATTGTGGAGATGAAGGGGGCATTGTGAAAGAGGTAATGTGGAGATGAAGGGGCATTGTGGAGATGAAGGGGGCATTGAGGAAGAGGTAATGTGGAGATGAAGGGGCATTGTGGAGTTGGAGGCATTGTGGAGATGAAGGGGGCATTGTGGAAGAGGTAATGTGGAGATGAAGGGGCATTATGGAAGGGGAAATGTGGAGATGAAGGGGACATTGTGGAGATGAAGGGGGCATTGTGGAAGGGGCAAATTGGAGATTGGAGGCATGGTGGAGATGGGGGCATTGTGGAGATGAAGGGGGCATTGTGGAAGGGGCAATTTGGAGATTGGGGGGCATTGTGGAGATGGGGGCAATGTGGAGATGAAGGGGCAATTTGGAGATTGGGCGGCAATGTGGAGGTGGCCAATGTGGTTGAGGGGGCCAGTGTGGTCGGGGGGTGGGGTGGCAATTCTTGCACCAGGGCCCGGTGGCTTCTAGTTATGCCTCTGCTTTCCTGTCACTTTTGATGACTTATAATAAAAATAAATACACACCTAGCTATCATTAATTTCTTCCGGGCTATTAAAAAGATCTCCAGTGCCTTTCTAGAAATCAAGGTGTTAAACTACACAGCCTGATTTGCATCCGATAGTTTAATCTACACTTCTTCTTGTTATCTAAAATTAATAATACTGACATCATGTTGTTAGGTGGTGTGCCAATTCCCTTCAAAATGACTATTCTTAGTATGCAAATGCCTTTCCTTTGCACGAATGCTATCTGTTTACAGTTCCACATTATAAATAAACAAAACACGCTATATTGAACATGTTAATCTAAAATTGATGTTGGACAGAGTTACAGCTTCAGGGTGAAATCTAGTTATGTTCATTTTGCTACAACTATTGATAAAACACAGTATCTATATTTTTCTTTTGGTGGAAATTGGCAGTATTAGTTTTCATTTTGTTGTTATTTTTTCTGATATTTTGAGATTTTATCACAAATTCTCCAACTAGTATTCAAAAAGCAGTAAACTTCATTTTTTTAAAAAAATAGATGTTACATGCCATTTTCCAGCTGAGTAAAGCAAGGGACTCCCACTGCTGGGAAATTTTTAATTTATTGTTTTATTTTTAATTTACTGTTCCATTTAAGCTAAGCAGCTATCTGTGGATCAGCTGAGTCAGGTAAACACAGGACTAACAGGGCACTCTGTTGCAGAATGACTTGCAAGACCTGTGTTTACCTGACTCAGCTGATCATCGGATAGCAGGCTCAGCTGATTCAGTCAGTACAGAAGCCAGGGCAGGGAAGTTGTGATATATATATCTTCTCTGTCATTCTGTCTAGTTGGAACTCTTTCAGATCTATGGGTGGGGGTTGCAGTTCATATCCTATGGCACTGAAAGGGTTGAGGGAGTGATGTTGTTTGTGGTGCTAAAGTCAGAGGGGAATCTCTCCTCTCCCCAAGTGGGGAGCAGAGAGGATGCATTCAGACTTCAGGTTTGTCGAACTGCTGGTGATATGTAAGGGAAGACATTCCTTACACATCACTAGCAGCATGACACACCTGTATGCTGGTGATTGAATTGGACCCCCTCCCCTTGCACATGCAATTTTAGTGCATATAGTGGTGTGTCTCCATCACCAAGGTGATATGCTCAACACACATCACCAGACACACATTACCATAGCATTAGTGCACACCCCTCCCAGAGCAACTGTGGTCAAAATCAACTATATATTATGGGTAAAAAAAACTTTCCCATTGATTTAAATTGAGCTTAAAACCTCCTGAATAGTAGTGAAGTCTCCAATGGATACATGTCTAACATTGAAGGGGTTAAAACAGTGGTTCTCAACTCCTACCCTCAGGACCCACTAACAGGCCAGGATGTGATGATTCCCTTGTTAGAGCACAGGTGAGTTAATCATTGTGAATGAGCCTCTGATCACCACACCTGTGCTCTAGCAGAGAAATCCCTAAGTCCTGGCCTGTTAGTGGGTCCTGAGGACAGGAGTTGAGAACCACTGGGATTAAAGAACAGTTTTAACCCCTTAGTGACAGCCGCATTCGTACACGGCTGTCACCTTAACGCCCGCGGAACATTTTTTTTTTTTTTAACTGATTCCGGAGTCTCCAAACGGTGTGCAGTCGCACAGAGACCCGGACTTCCGTGACTTACCAGGTACGTCCTCTGTCACTAAGTGACAGTTTTTTGCGGGACGTACCTGTTAAGTCATTTGTCGCTATGGGGTTAATAAAGATCATTTTTTTATGCTCTCTAGTGTGCAGTTGGTTTGCTGCGGAATTGCTCCTCTGCTACTTGTTCTTTTCCACTTCTAATAGAAGTTAGATTACAAACTGAATGGTCAATCCCAATCTCACTTTGGGATTGACTTATCATTTCATATACAGTATAGTAATAAGAGACTATACCAATGAATCTATTAATTACTGGTGGAACCTTGAAAGCACATAATTATAAATTAACCCCCTCTGGCTCTCAAAGGGTTAAAAGAGTAATGTAATACAAGATAAATTATATAGATATTGAATCCTGCCAGAGATGAAATTAGTATGGATACAATTATGATGGTGAAAAATTACAACTATCTAGGGTAGATACAGAAATCTATTAAAATTGAACATTGCTTTGTTTTCCCATTAATTATAGTTAATTTTGAAAAATCCATTAAATGATAATTACGTATTTACTAAATTGATTAGTAGAGAAAACCTCCTGATTTTTCAGGCTAGACATCTTGAAGGACTCTCAGGTATTTAGACCATTAGAGATGAGCGAAACATCTGCAGTTTGATTCTCAGATTGGTTAAGATGACATGGGAAAATTCTGAAATGAATCAAAGAGTGATAGTGGGAAAGGGGCAAGGTGAGGGACAGGGGAGCTGGACAAATAGAGCTGGGAACAAAAGATAAGGGTGGGGCAAGGAAAGCAGGAAAGGGAAGTGTTGCAATGACACTAAATGAAGGGAAGCAAGCCAGAGCAGATGGAAGTGAAGAGCTGGCTGGAGGAGATGTTGGAGAGCATGCTGGGGGAGATGGAAGTGAGAGGAGAGGGCTGGTGTAGTTGAAGGGAGGGAATGTATATATGTATGTACATTTTTATTTATATAGTGCCAACAGGGGTACTTAGCACTTTACAGTTTACATTTTGTTTAGAAGGGATAAAATAAGTTCAGTAGTTAAGTGGTTATATTGACAATCGTAAGGGGAACATCAGATCAGTATACATTAGGATAGGAGGTCCCTGCCCCATATAGCTTATAACCTAAGGGAATGGAAAATATGGAAGGAGAGCACACAAGGTAATTTAAAGTGGAAGCCAGGTAGAGGAGGTGAAGGGGAGGGGGCTGAGGTTATCGAAGAAATGAGAACAGACTGGAAGAGATGGAAGGGTGCCAGCTGAGGAAATGGAAGGGAGAGAAGTTGGTATATGAGAGAGAAGCGGGATTAGGAGAATCTGGGAAAATTCATGATCTATATGAATCAGTCCAATATGAATCACCTCAATGTTTTACACCCTGCTTTGGCACTCAAAGGCTCAAAGGGGAACGGTGCATACATTCCATACTCTATGGCCTTAGTAAATTACCAGTCTGACACTGCTCTGCACAGAATTAGATTAAACAGAGAACTGCAAGTAACATAACATAGTAACATTTTTGATAAGGCTGAAAAAAGACATGCACCCATCAAGTTTCCCTTTGAGCCAAGTCATATCACCTCTGTTGATCAAGAGGAAGGCAAAAAAAAAACAAAAAAAAACTTATAAGCCAATTAAGCCCAAAGTGGGTAAAAAAATTCCTTCCTGACTCCAAATGGAAGTCAGATATTTCCCTGGATCAACAAGCTATCTGCTTTAATTCATAATTTTCTTAATTGTTTTGTGCCAGATAGGTATCCATTTGTTTTTTTAAAGCAATTACAGCATCTGTAAGCACAGCATCCAAGGCAAAGAATTCCATAACTTTACTGCCCGTAATGTAATAAAATCCCTGTCTTTGTTTTAGTTGAAACCAGCTTTCTTCAATCTTAATGGACGACCCCTTGTTCTTTGCTCAGTTCCTTGAGTAAGTAGTTCCTTCTAGAGTTCTCACACTTATTTGTAAATGGTAATCATATCACCCCTGAGACGTCTCTTCTCTAATGTAAAGAAACCCAGTTTGGATAGTCTGTCTTTATAACTCAGATCCTCCAATCCCTCAATCAGTTTTGTTACACGTCTCTTCATTTTTTCCAGTTCAGTAATGTCTTTTTTTAAGAACTGGTGCCCAAAACTGTACTCCATATTCTAGATGAGGCCTTATCAAGGATTTATATAGAGGCAGAATTATATTCCTCTCCTGTGCATCTATTCCCTCTTTTATGCAGGATAGTACCCTATTTGCTCTTGCAGCAGCTGAGTAAAACTGCTCAGTAGTTTCCCATTTAGTGTAGCATGCTTGTTTCTACAGCCCAAATGCATAACCTTACATTTATCTATGATAAACGTCACCTGCCACTTTTGTTCCCATTCACTCAGTTTATCTACCTCTTTCTGCAGAGAAAAAACATCCTTCTTTGTATGTATTTCCTTACACAACATAGTGTCCTCAGCAAAAATTGAGACATTGCTTTCAATTCCCACTTCTAGATCATAATAAGCTAATTAAAAAGCATTGGGCCCAGGACTAAACCCTGTGGAACCCTACTTACAACTTTAGACCAACATGAAAATGTTCCGCTTTCAACAACTCTCTGCCATCTATCATTTAACTAGTTCTCTATCGATGCACAGATAATCACTTCCCGAAACAAAGCCTTTTAATTTATGCGGTAACCTGTTGTGAGACAGTATCAAAGATTTTGTAAAATTCAATTATACTACATCAACAGCAATTCCCTACTTACCCTTTTGTAAGGGTAATGCAAATAAATTAGTTTGATATGGTCTATTCTTCATAAAACCAAGCTGGCTCCTACTAAAAATATTGTTTGTCTTCACATAGTTCTGAATACTGTCAGTTATTAAACCATTCTAATATCTTACCTGCTAGGAAAGTCAAGCTCACAGGTCTATAATTTACTGGTTTGGATTTTGCCTCCTTTTTGAACAATGGTACTACACCATCTTTCCTCCAATCACAGGGCGCTATGTCTGATGAAACAGAATCAGTAAATATTAAATATAATGATCTTGCTATTACTGAACTAAGTTCCTTAAGTAACCTTGAGTGTATGCCATCAAGTCCAGGTGCTTTATTCTCCATTACCTTTTCAAGTTTCTTTTGGACTTTGTCTTCAGTAAGCCATGTACATGATGGAAGAAATTCTGTGATTTTGCCTGTTTGCCCATAGCCTGCCATTGTTGCTTCCTTTGTATATACAGACGATTAATGTGTTTAAGGTATAAGCCATAGTGTTATCCTCACAAATCAATTAATCCATCTCAGCCTTGAGAAGACCAATATCAACTTTATAATTTTCGTTATTTATGTACTTGTAGAATTGTTTAGGATTTTTCTGCTCTCTTTTGCAATCATTTTTTCATTTTCAGTTTTAGCAAGCCTAAATGCTTGTTTGCAGATTTTACATTCTTTATATTTTTTAATGCTACATCTGACCCTTCTGTCTTAAACACTTTAAAAGCCTACCTCTTAGTTCTCATTTCCCTGCAAACCTCTTTATTAAGTCACTTTGATCTTAATTTGCTCCTTTTGTACTTATTGCCCAATGGTATATATTGAATCGTATTTTTATGTAAGAATATTTTAAACAAATTCCATCTTTTTTGTGCATTTTTATCTTTGAAGATTATATACCACTGATTATCCTTTAAAGGGGAACATTCACATTCACCAAACTTGAGTCCAGATGATTTAATTAGTAAAACTAAGTAAGCTTTGTTTGTTGTTTTTTAATGCATCTTACTTTGTGTAGAAGATATTTAGGCCTCACACTTCCGCGTTCTGCAGCACACAGTATGTGCAGCACGCCTCCTCAGGACTCCCTAGGGCAGCTAGGAGGAAGGTGGGAAGTCCTGAGGAGGAGTGCCGCACATACTGTGTGCCGCAGAACGCGGAAGTGGGAAATTTTAAGCCTAAATATCTTCTACACAAAGTAAGATGCATTAAAAAAACAAAGCTTGCTTAGTTTTACTAAGTAAATCATCCGGACTCAAGTTTGGTGAATGTGAATGTTACCCTTTAATACTGCTTTTAGCATTGTAAAAATAGCCCTTTTAAAACTGAATGTTTTGGCTAAACCCTTGCTAATAGGTTTCTCATAACAAATTTCAAAGTATACCATATTGTGGTCACTGCTACCTAAATATTCCCTTACCCATAAACTGTTTATCATGTCAGATTTATTTGAGAGCACTAGGTTCAGTAAGGCCTCTTTTCTAGTTTGCTCCTCTACTAGTTGGCACATGGAATTGTTATTAGCTATACTTAAACAATTATTTCCCTTTCTTGTGCTGCAAGTCATATTTTTACAGTCAGTTTCAGGATAGTTGAAATCTCTCATTATGACTACATTTCCTGACTGAAAAGCCATTTCCATTTGTAGTAACAGTTGGGCTTCTTCAAATTACCCAATATTTGGTGGCTTGTAGCAAATCCCCATTAACATCTCTTTGTTATGTATGCAACAAGTGTGTATTTCAACCCACGGAGTTTCTACATTCTCACTGGACCCTACATTAAAGGGATAGTAATACTTCATTTTAACTTTATTTTATTTTGTAGGCATTAAAAAATATGAAGAATGATATAAGTCTTATCTCTCAAACCTTTATGGTTTAAGAGATATTCACAAGCAAAGTTTCCCCCTCCCGCCCCTTTTACCTAGTGTAAGCCATCTTTTCTCAGATGTGAATCTGGTTGTAAGACCAGACAGATAACAGCAGGGGACAATCTTACAATGAAAAACAATGAAAGCCCTTCCCCCCTTGACAAGCTTTTCAGGTTTTTCCCTTATCTTAATTGAAGATTGTCCCTCTCTGCAGTCTACCTGGGCACCTCCCTTCTGCTCTGGCTGAAGAGTGTTACATCAGTAAAAGGGGCGGGAGGGGGATACTTTATTTTTGAATTACTCTTGAACTACAACTCTGACAGAATTCAAAAACACGCTCCAAGATCCAAATACTATGATGATTAATTAGATCTGCTTTTATTATGAAACATTACTATCCCTTTAATATCTTCCCTTATACTATGTTTTAAGGGATTTGCATATAGACATACCCCCTCCCCGTGTATTAGTCCTATCCCTCCTAAAAAAGGATAAATATCTAGATTTACTGCCAAGTCATATGTAACATCTAAACAGGTTTCAGACACACCAATTCGATTATATTGCTCAAATATTTGCAATCAGTTCCAATTCCTCCGTCTTTCCAGCCAGATTACAAGCATTTACATGCATTCATTTTATGTTATTACCTTTGTGAAAAATTGCATTCTTTGAAATATGTATTTGTTTTTTATCAGGCGGTAACATTGGCACCTCCCATCTAGCTACCTGCTCTTTCTTTGTGCAGTCTCCACCCCCAGAACTTCCTACAACAACTTCCTTCTGCTCAGTGAGCCGCAAACCCCTCTCAAGATTGTCTCCATTTATATAAAACTAGTGTAAATGCCTGTGTACACGGGCCAAGCATTTGGGCAGTGTCTGCTGTGCATGACTGCATCGGAGTCTCTACTGTGCATGACTGCATCAGAAACACATACATCTGGCCTTTTATATATATACAGAGAGATAGTTTACTTCATATTTAAATCATATATGGATTTACTTGCATTTTACAAAACTGTAAGCAGTAATTTGGACAAGGGTGTTGCTGCTGATGTAGTATACTTGGATCCTGTAAAGGCTTTGATACTGTGCCTCAGTAGGTTATTGCATAAATTAAAAGGCTTTGGTTTGAGAGGTAACATCTGTGCATGGATCGAGAACTGGGAAAATGATAGACGGCAGAGAGTTGTTGTAAATGGAATCTTGTCAAGTGCGGAGTCACAGGGTTCAGTCCTGGGTCCAATGCTTTTTAACTTGTTTATTGATGATCTATAAGTGGATATTGAAAGCAGTATCTCAATATTTGCTAATGACACTAAGCTGTATAAGGAAATACATACAAGGCAGGAGGTTTTTTTTCTTTGCAGAAAGATTTGGATAAACTGAGTGAATAGGCGGAATGTAGATAAATGTAAGGTTATACATTTGGGCAGTAAAAACAAACATGCTACATATACGTTAAATGAGAAACTAATTGGGGAATGAATGTATATATAATTCTATAAAATTTAAAGGCATAGTAATACTTCGTTTTAACTTTATTTTATTTTGTAGGCATTAACAAAACATGAAGAATGATATAAGTCTTATATCTCAAACCTTTATGGTTTATGAGATATTCACAAGCAAAGTTTCCCCCTCCCGCCCATTTTACCTGGTGTAAACCATCTCTTCTCAGATGTGGAATGCAGTCTATAGACCAGACAGATAACAGAAGGGGACACTCTTATTCCTATGAAAACAATGAAAGCCCTGCCCCCCTTGACAAGCTTTTCAGGTTTTTCCCTTATCTTAATTGGAGATTGTCCCTCTCTGCAGTCTACCTGGGCACCTCCCTTCTGCTCTAGCTGAACAGTGTTATATCAGTAAAAGGGGTGGGAGGGGGACACTTTGTCATTGAATTACTCTGGAACTACAACTCTGACAGAATTGAAATAACACTCTCCAAAGTCCAAATACTATGATGATTTATTAGAGCTGATTTTATTATGAAACATTACTATCCCTTTAAATGAGACATTATTGAACTGGAAAAAGTGCAGAGATGTGCAGCAAAATTGATAAAGGGGTTGGAGGATCTGAGTTAGGAAGAGAGACTAGCCAAACTGGGAGAGAAGAGATGTCTATGGTGTGATAAGATTACAATTTACAAATATAATAGAGGTCAATATAAACATCTCTCTATGTAACTGTTCACTGAAAAGGATGACCAGAAAAACAGCAGGTCACCCATTAAGACTAGAAGAAAACTAAGTTCAACTAAAACACAGGCAGAGTTTTTTTAAGTAAGGGAAGTAAATTTATAAAATTATTTGCCTCAGGATGCTGTGCTTGCAGATACTGTAGTTGCTTTAAAAATAATTGATACCATTCTAGTTTAGAACAATATTGAGAAGTTGGTTTCACAGCAGATAGGATGTTTATCCATGGAAATATCTGACTACCTTCTTGGAGCATAAATGGATATGGCTTAAATGTTTTATTTTATTTATTTTTTATTTTTTCCTTCCTCTGGGTCAACAAAGTTGATACGACATGTGCTGAATTTGATGGATGCATGTCTTTTTCAGCCTCATCAACTATGTTGCTATGCTATATGAAGTTCTCTTTCCTTCTGATAAATAGAAAAACACCTCTTATTACTACTGGTATATTTTTCTTTTTGTGCTAGTGGATTACAGGTGTAATTTCTCATTAAAAGAATTATGGTTTGTATATAGCCTGCAATTAATTAGTAAGATATTGTGACAACAAATATAAGATTCAAATTCTGATTATTATGATTCAGTTTCATGGCACGTCCCTAGATATGCTAAATGCGATATTGATGGTACAAAGATATGCAAAAAGAGAAGAAATTTAGATTACAATTAGATGTGAAAAAAATGGATATTTGTGGTTCCTGTCAAACAGAGTAACAGGCAATGACATGTTTATTATTCAGACTTAAATAATGGTTGTTTTCTCTTCTCAGAATTCCACAGATACCAATATGCAAACAAGAATACAAAGTTTGACTGTACAAGACACTCAGGTAAGTAAGCTCTATTGACTCAGTATTTATGATTTGCCCTTTTGTGAATTGTTTTAATTAGAGAAGAAAAAATTATATATATATATATATATATATATATATATATATATATATATATATATATATATATATATAATATTAGGTATATGGATGAAAGCAGTCTCTCTTTAGATAGTGCTTTTGCCCAGGTGCACATTCCCCAAAATGAAATAATATATATAAAAAGAGGTGTAGCATCCATGGGACTTCTTCATATTGCTTTATTAAATCAATTTATGGCACAAAAGTTGATATGTTTATCCTACTTTTGTGCCATAAATTGATTTAATAAAGCAATTTGAAGAAGTCAGCCCCACGAGTGCTGCCCTTCATTTTCTCTCTCTCTCTCTCTCTCTCTCTCTCTATATATATATATATATATATATATATATATATATATATATATATATGGCCCTTCTGGTAGGGCTTTGTACTAGCCCTCCTTGCAACAGCACTGCCTTCTAGGGTGAGGAAACACTCTCAGCCATGTGGTCAGACCTGGGTCTGTATATTTTGACACATAAAGAAACTGTGGTCCAAAAACATAATAGAAGTTAAGAAAACAAAACCCTTGCAACTGAGCTCTACCGAACAATTTTTCTGATTATAGTTGGTCAAGTTGTCTGCTTACCAACAAAGACAAAACTATGACAGGCAGTTTCACGTGCAGTCCTGCAACATTACCCCAGCTCCTTTGGGAAAAGTAAGATGCAGGGCCTGACCTCAGCTTGTGCTGTGTATCTCCCTGAGTCTAGTTATGGATGTCCTTAAAGGTATAGTAATGTTTCACAAAAAAGCAGCTCTGATTAATCTTCATAGTATTTGGGCCATGGAGAGTGTTATTTCAATACTGTCCGAGTCGTAGTTCAAGAGTAATTGAATGATAAAGTGTCCCCCTCCCACTCCTTTTACTGATGTAACACTGCTCACCTCAGAGCAGCAAGACTGTCCGGATGGATCGCAGCAAAGGACAATCTTCAGTGAGCTTAAGGAAATACCTGAAAAACCTGTCAAGTATGGCAGTGTTTCCCTTTTATTCACAGTAATAAGATTGTCCCTTGCTGCGACCTGTCCCTTCCAGAGACCAGATTCCACATCTGAGGGGAGGCGGCATACACTAGGTAAAAGGGACCGGAGGGGGATAATTTATCATTCAGTTACTCCTGAACTACAACTGTGACAGTATTGAAATGACACTCTCCATGGCCCAAATACTATGAAGACTAATTGGTGCTGCTTTTATTGTGAAACATTACTATCCCTTTAATATCCAGTCCTTTCTTTCTTCCTCCCATTCAGTAATAAAAGAAAAAGTAGAGAAAGCAAACCATGAACAATTCTGGAGCAAACCAACTGCACCACAGGGAGTGGGGATATAAATTCTCATTAATTAAATGGGGCCTTGAAGCCTTTCAGTGTTGAAGAGGTCTCTAATGTGTTTCTTTGCAATGCACTGGAGACATCTCTAGCATTCAAGAGGATAAAAGCACAGTTTAAATCAAATAACATTTCAGGGAAATTCCCTAAATTCCCACCAATTTAAATGGGTCTTTTAACCCGTTGAATGCTAGAGAGGTCTACAATGCATTTTATGTGTCCCTTGATGGTGCAGTTGGGTTTTTCCTAGTAGATCAGTGTCAAGTACTGCACTGAATGTCTTGCCCCTTTTCTCTGCATCGACATTAATTCGCAATGCATTCCATACCTCTCTGGCACTCAAAGGGATAAAGCTGGGATTACAGTGATTGGGATGTCATTACTGTTTTCATCTGACATAGTTCTATTGATTGAAGTCTACAGGGGAATTTGTGGATAAGACAAGTGATAAAACCAACACCTGCAATGGAATCTAGCTTTAAATCAGAACACAGTATATAGTTTCATGTCAATGAAAAACTACCAGATTTTAGATAAATATACAATATTTACATTGTTACATAGTAAATTTGTCTGAAAAAGATCCAAGTCCATCAAATTCAACTTTTGTCACAGTGCAGCCCAGAAAATGAAGATTATATAATCCTTCCCACCTCCAAAATGGATATCAGTCTGTTTGCCAGAACTTCCTGTTTTACCTACTAATACATGATATATAACCCTGTATGTTCCACTCTTTTAGAAATGTATCTAATCTTCTATTTAATGCATCCATTGTATCTGCCATTACCACATCCTTGGGGAAGGGATTGTACAATTTAACAAGTCTTACTGTAAAGAACTTCTTCCTCTCCTGAAGTTAAAACATCCTTTCCACTAATCATAAGGAGTGTCCTCTAATTATTTGCTCTGGGTTGACATTTATAATTATAGCTTAAAGCAGAACTTTCATGGTAATGATATTGCCCCTGAATATATTACTAACTTAGCGATATGCAAAGGCATACTATCTTGAAGCTCCATAAATTAGTGGTATTGCAGTAAAAATATACCTTCTGCAGAAACCAGATGAAAGACAGCGTAGACATCTTAGAGGAAATGTACCTCTTAGTCTGCGCTCTGTCCCATTCTCTGGCAGCACTGGTGAGTGGCATCCTTCGAGCCTTATGGCACCGGAAGGGACTGACCACCCTTGCACACAGACCTTCTCTTGTAAGCTCTGTGCAGCCCGATGCCTGTAGAAGATATGTTTTTATTGTAATACCACTAATTTATTGAGATTAAAGATAGCATGCCTTTGCATATCGCTAAGTTAGTAATATATTCAGGGGCAATCGTATTACCATGAAAGTTCCACTTTAACTCAGTTTGGTTGTAAGCAGAATTGTATGTATAACGGCATTCAGAATATTTTATTACTTCAAGGAACTTTCTTCTTTTCGTATAGGCACAATCTAATGAAAGCCATGCAGAAAGTGGATTCCCATCTGCTGTTAACCTTGTTCTGAGGTTAAGGTAAGAAAGTCTTGTTGCTATTCTTGCTCAACTCAAACATGTTTTTGTTCATCTAGTGCCAGATCTAATAACCTCTAACAAAAGTTGTGTGTTGATGTAAAGTCTAATCTTTTTGTTAATCTAGAGCCAGATCTAATAACCTCTAACAAAAGTTGTGTGTTGATGTAAAGTCTAATCTTTTTGTTAATCTAGAGCCAGATCTAATAACCTCTAACAAAAGTTGTGTGTTGATGTAAAGTCTAATCTTTTTGTTAATCTAGAGCCAGATCTAATAACCTCTAACAAAAGGTGTGTGTTGAAGTCTAACTGGCTTCATTGCCTTTTACATCTTCCAGTCACTTTGCTAGTCTCATGTGGAGTATGCCATGAATAATAAACAATAAAATGTGTATTCGAGCCTAAAGTGCTCTTAAAGGGTTAGTAACGTCTAACATTAACTAACCCTGTTATTGAAGGTATTAAAAAATATATTAATGAGCCAAGCCGTATCTCTCAAACCTTTACGGTTTGAGAGACATAAGCTCTGAAAGTTCCCTCCTCCTGCTGATGAGCTGTAAAGCTGTCAGCAGTGGATCTGAGTCATGCAACTCAGCGGCTCTTCAGCAGAGCTGAATGAGCGCTATCAAAAAACAGATACTTCACTGATACGGTCTACAAAGTGTGCTCGGTTAGCAAGAACACTTTGCAGACCATTCCACTGAAGTATTTGTTCTTCTATAGCACCCATTCAGCTCTTTTGAAGAGCCGCCGGCCGGGATCTCATGACTCCAGCTACATGCTGATGTCTGGAAAAGGGGAGGCAGGGGGAGTCTTTCAGCGCTTATATCTCTCAAACTGTAAAAGGTTTGAGAGATACGACTTGGCACATTAATATTATCTTTTTAATACCTTCAATATTAGGGTTAGAAAATGTTAGACATCACTAACCCTTTAACCCTTTGAGTGCCAGAGGGGTATGCAACGCATTGCTCTGCAATGTGTTGCGTACCCCTCTGGCACTCAAAAGGTTAAATGTATTCATAAGAACAGAAAAGAACATCAGGAATGGAACTTTTCAGGGTCTCTACACTCCAACAGAGATGTTGTTCTCAAGAAAGGGATAAACATTGAGAACTTTATAAGCGGCAGTAATACCTGACCTTACACTAAATGTTATATGTATCCAAAGAGACTAATGACCGTGCCCAACGCAGGGCTTCTGTACCTGTACTGAGTTAAAGTGGTGCTGGGAGGATTGATCAAATACTTTATAGGCATCTATCTTATTCTCTTCTTGTCTGTAATGGAATAGATTAATTTTCAATGAAAATCCCTACCACACATTTCATTTTAGTGAAACCAAATGTGTCTTCCGAATCCTGAGTTTCTACAATGAAACCATTCTACCCATTCAAGGAGGGGGCAAAGTGGACACCTATGAAAACCCTTATTGATGTCTTTAGCCTCACTTTACCCAAGATAGATTTATAAGCTCTGAGCTGAAATTCATGTAACAGAGGCATTTGCAGGGTTGTCTTTCTCTTTAGAAATGTGTAACATGTTCCACAGATCACTGCCACATTGAGAGGAAACATTGGATAAAAAGAATGTAATACCTCGGGGGTCCTGTGCCATCTGGTTATTATGTTAAGGTTGGTTTTGTTAAATGGGGCTTTTAACCTCTTGAATGCTATAGAGGTACAATGCAATGCTCTGGAGACCTCTCTGGCATTCAAGAGGTTAAAAGCCTCACTGAAATCTTTGGTAACTTTTAGTTAAACCCTACAGTACTGTTGTTTTACTTTAGAATTACTCCATTTCTCATTAATAAAATCAGCCTCTCCCTCTATCTAAATTTACTAAGGAGATTACAGACAGGGTTATTATATGTTCAAACGAAAAATGGAGCTATTATGGGACAAACCATTTGCACTATAGGGGAGGATTAAACATTCAATTTGATTTAAATGGGTAGTTTGGTATCCTATTGAAGTGTCGCCATCTATTGGGGCACCAACAGAAGGGTGTGTTAAAGCAAAGTGTAGCATTTTACTGGTATTTCACAATTTATGCCAGATTCCCATTAACATTTAGGTGTCAGCAGAATTTCTCCTGCACTTCATAATAAATCAGAGGGTTCTACTACTCTGCTGTTTTGATACCTGAAAGCTATGCCTGTGTACTTTATTTATTGTTTGTAATCCATTGAAAGGAATGTGTAATAATGTGGCTTTGGCTTGTAACGATCCTACTGTTCTTGCCAGAACCTGTGATGAGGTGCTGAGCATCCTGGCGGCTGTGCACGTGCGGGATGCTCGTCGGATGATGTCGGGAGTCATGACATTGTTATCCCTGTGAGCCCGCCTCCTTATTAAGCCTGGTGATACTGGCACTCGATGCTCATTTGTGAGCTCAAGTCCCAGTGTGTATTTCTTGGTGCCTGTTCCTGTACTTCCAGATCCTTGACCTTTTCCACTTACTCTTGTTTGGCATTGATCTCTCTCTGTCCTTCTTCAGTGGAACACACAACAGAGTGAAATTTCGGCCATTATTGGCTCCGGCACCAGTGGTTGTTTCATCAATCAAATGATAGTCCATTCCTTGGGTAGACCCATTCAATTCTCCAAATGGCTGATACAAGTCACCTGCAAACCGGACCTATCCTCTAAGAAACACTGCCTATAAATCTTCTCTCCTCTGTATATCAGACAGAAGAAATCCAATCTGATGTATTTCCTTCTCTCTTGTTTCCTATTATCCTAGGGCTTACTTCCTACAGATGCACAACCCTCATGTGGAATGGTCATCTAAGACCGTGTCTTTTATCTCTCATTGTAAGAAGAATTGTCTCATTATGACTGGATCTCCGATTTATGGCATGTTCTGAAGACACATCCATACCTACTGCCTACCAAAATTTTTCAGATGTCTTCCATAAGAAAGGGGCTGATCTCCTGACTCCTCACAGACCATACGATTGCCCCATCAAACTTCTTTCTGGATCAGCCATACCATATGATAATATCTACCCTTTGTCTGGACCAGAACTGCAGTACCTGAAACAATACTTATCTGAAAACTTAGAAAAGGGTTTATTTGTCCTTCCACCTCTCCCACTGGAGCTGGTATTTTCTTTGAACCCAAAAAGGATGGTGGTCTTCGTCCTTGCGTAGACTACTGGGAACTTAATGCCATCACTATTAAAAACCGTTATCCATTGCCATAGATTCCTGAAATTATTTGATGTATGACAACTGCCAAGGTTTTCACCAAGATCGATCTAAGGGGATCCTATAATTGGTTCGTATCAGGAAGGGAGACTGCCTTCTGAACTAGATATGGGCACTTTGAATACACCGTTATGCCCTTCGGTCTATGCAATGCCCCCGTAACCTTCCAGAATTTTGTAAATTATGTTTTCTGGGACCTGTTAGACAAATTTGTCATCCTATATCTCGACAGTATCCTTATCTTTTCACCTTTGTTGCTGGAACATCAAAACCATGTTAGAATAGTGTTATCTCGATTTTGCACACATTGCCTATATGAAAAAATTGAAAAATGTACTTTTAAAGTACCTGAGATTGACTTCTTGGGCTTTCTTATTTCTCCTGGGCAGTTGAGAATGGATCCTCACAAGATTATGTCCATCCTGAAATTACCTACTCCTTCAGATAAAAAGGCATTGCAAAGATTCGTTGGCTTTGCCAATTTCTGCCAGCACTTTATCCAAGACTTTTCAAAGCTCATTTCACCTCTTACTTGCCTAACAAAGAAGGATGTCAGTTTCCACTGGATCTCTGAAGCTCAACAAGTTTTCGATTATCTTAAGACCCTGTTTACACAGGCTTCCATTCATAACAACCAGATCTCAGTAAACCTTCTTCTTTGAGGTAAACTCCTGCAATATTGCCACAGGGTCAGTTCTTTCTCAATATGTCGGTGGCAAGGATCGACAGCATTGATTGGTCTTTTTCTCCAGATGCCTTACTGCCTCTGAACAAAATTATGACATAGGGGACAAAGAATTGCTTGCTATCAAGTGTGCACTGGAGGAATAAAGACATTTGATGGAAGGCTCAGAATATCCAGTTACCATCTTCACAGATGACCAGAATCTAGAAAATCTACGACCGCACGCAGATTGTGGCCCAGTTAAGCCAGGTGGGAGCTCTTCTTTGCATGCTCCCAACTCCACATTACTTATAGACCAGGCTCAAAAAAACAAAAAGCAGATGCATTATCCCGGATGTATTAATTACCTTCTAATTCTCCCACGTCTCCTGACACCATCTTAATTCCACATCAATTTTTACTCACCAGTATAGACCTACTTGAAAGTATTCAGCAAGCCACTATAACTTCTCCTCACCTAGTACAACTATATGTTTTGCTCTACAATGGTGGATTATTATTTAAATAAGATAAAGTGTTTATTTCTGACTCTATCCACCAAGAGGTTCTCCACCTGACCTCCCAGCTGTCGGCCGTGGGGGTACGCTTAAGACTTTAGAGAGTGTTCAGCAGTACTTCTGGTGGCTGGATCTAAAACAAGATGTCTGCAGCTTTGTGTCTCCCTGCGACATGTGCTAGGGCTAAAGGCCAACACACCAAACCATCCGGTCTTCTTCACCCTTTGCCGGTACCATCTGGTCCTTGGAGAGACATGACCCTAGACTTCATTGAGGACCTGCCACCCTTAGATCACCACAATACCACAATGGTAGGGGTCGGTCAATTTACTAAAATGTCCAATTTTCTGGATCCTTGGCCTTGGCTGCGTATTCTTCTTTGGCATTGATCTCTGGACCGCTTGCATTGTCCCCGACCTCTTTGCCTTACCCATCTTGGAAGTTCCTTTCCTCTGGACTGACTCAGGTACCTTGACCCTTGGCTTGGTACTGGACACTAATTACTCTCAACCTGCCCTGGCCTCTGGCTTGTTAATGGACACTGCTTACTTTCACCCTGCCCTGACCTCTGGCCTGTTACTGGACTCTGTACTCAGCTTGCCTTGACCTCTGGCATGTTACTGTGTTACTGGACTCTGCTTGTACTCAGCCTGCCCTGATCTTTGGCCTGAGACTTGACTCTGATAGTACTCAACCTGGCCTGACTCCTGGCTTATTTCTGGACTCTGCATGTACTCAGCCTGCCCTGACCACTGGCTTGCTACTGGACTGTGATTGTACACTACCTGCCCTGACCTCTGACTTACTTCCTGTTTGTCTGCTCTGTATTGGGACTACTACTCTATCATCTCTGGCCCCCAGGTTTGATTCCATTTCACTCTGCATTTTAGCGTTCCTACCTGTTTATTCAGATTAATGCAGCTCTCTGCTAACCTCTGGGTAGCTCCATCCACTCCGAGGGAAGTTACAGTAAGCTAACAAACCTAACATGGCTATTCTATTCTCCATGGTAAAATAGGCGGTAAGGGCCAAAAGGGTTCCGGGCGGTACACACACAGTTGTACTGTCAGAATTCTATTCATTGACCACCTGAAACTGCAACGAGCGTTGGTGGCCAAAACCCACGTTATGGCTAAACATTTGTTGCAGATTTTTATTCCCACAACACATGCTAAATAGCTTGAATTGTGGGAAGATCAAAAGAAAATAACCAACTCTCATTGTTTGATTCAGTGTCAAACAACTAGAGTGTGCTCAAAACGCAGTCACCTTCCCCACACCTCCCAAACACTAACTCTACACTATCCCTAACATGACACTTAAACAGTACTAACCCTAACACTATCCTAACACCTGTCATTCACTGTGCGTCTTCTTCTGTAATATTCTCTCTTCTGTCGTCTGTAATCTTCCTTCTCTTCTTTCTTCTTTTTCTTCTTTAATATCTATTTAGTTAAAAAAATCCAATGAAAGGCGTCTGCCAAACAAAATGCCCCCAAGATATGCCTGAGTTAACCTTTTGAAAGCTGGAGGGGTACCTCTCCAGCACTCTTAAGGGTTAAATGCAGTGTGGGATATCTTTTAAACAAATTATGCTGCCATTCCAGAATCCAAAAAGGTTAAGGCATTCTTTTAGTAAATTATGAAAAAGTCTTCCAAGGGTTAAAATGATGTTGCCGATGTCGCTGCCGCCTCCGCTGGCATAATGCATATTGACAGGGGCCCCCTTCTCCATACCTTTCGGGCTATTGCCCAGATCCAAATGAGGGAATTTTGAACAGAGACTGGTTTTTTATATGTCAGTCTCTTTTCAAAATGGATGCTAGTCTCCAGTTTGCTGGGATGTGTTCTTATGCTCCTCCCAGCCAATCAACTTCTAGTGGGTTTCGGCATCCCCCCACTAGAAGCCAGTCTCTGTTCAAAATTCCCTCATTTGGACTCGGGCAACAACCTGAAAGTTATGGGGGGGCTGTGTCACTATGCATTACTACTGCGGCCAGCATAGGAGGCATAAGCGGCAACATAATTTTAACCCGTGCAAGGCCTTTTAATAATTTACAAACAGAACATCTTAACCTTTTTGGATTCCAGAATGGCAGCATATTATTTTTAAAAGATATGCCACACTGCATTTAACCCATAGCGTGCCAGATGGGTACCCCTCCAGTGCTCAAAGGGTTAACTCAGACATATCTTGGGGGCATTTTTTTGTTGGAAGACACCATTCATTGGATTTTTTCTTTTAACGAAACAGATGTTAAAGATGAAAGAAGAGAATGAAAGTAAGAAAGACAGAAGATTGAAGAAGAAGATGGACAGTAGCTGACCAGGGTGCTGAGGACACTGTTGGACATCAGGATTACAGGTCAGTTTTTATTTTTCAGGGTATATGTTAACTTTAGGGAGATTAACCCTGTGAGTTCCAGTGGCGTATGCAATGCTATACGATGAGTTGCATACTCCTGGCACTCATAGAGTTAATCTTCTTTTGTTTTTAAGAACTAGTAAGTGTGTTAGAAACCACTTTTTAAAGGGATAGTAATGTTTCATAATAAAAGCAGCTCTAATTAATCATCATAGTATTTGGACTTTGGAGAGTGTCATTTCAATACTGTCAGAGTTGTAGTTCAAGAGTAATTCAATGACAAAGTGTCCCCCTCCTGCCCCTTTTACTGATGACACACTGTTCAGCTAGAGCAGAAGGGAGGTGACCAGTTTGACTGCAGAGAGGGACACTCTTCAATTAAGATAAGGGAAAAACCTGAAAAGCTTGTCAAGAGGGGCAGGGATTTCATTGTTTTCATAGGAAGAAGAGTGTCCCCTTCTGTTATCTGTCTGGTCTATAGACTGCATTCTACATCTGAGAAGAGATGGCTTACACTAGGTAAACGGGGAGGGAGGGGAAACTTTTCTTGTGAATATCTCATAAAACATAAAGTTTTGAGAGATAAGACATATCATTCTTCATGTTTTTTTTAATGCCTACAAATAAAATAAAGTTAAAACGAAGTATTACTATCCCTTTAACACACACTTGTGGTTTTCACCGCATGTTAGAGACTCTGATCCTCCTTTTTATGTCACGTTTTTTTCGAGATAAAAAATGTGTTCCTTTCACCGAGTGAAATAGAAAAACAAATTCTACTAGTCTTACATGGTGTCCAATAAGCAAAAGTTTTGCTCCTTTTGAGCATTTATATGCAGCAGTGGTTTTTGACAGCGCAGTTAATAGATTACCAATCTGTGCTATCAAAATCACCGTTACCAGTTTTTTATATATTACCGTGGGGAATAGAATCGAGCCCCTAATCTTTAGATTTATTTAAGCATTTTCTATCCTCTAATACTTTAACAAACTAGAGATATTTTATAAGCCTTTGCTCACAATTTAAATTGCTGTTATTTCTCTAATAAGAGTGTAATGTGCCTGTGATTTTAAATTAGGTGATTATTCTATGAACTCTTCTGAGAATATGAAGAACTTTTAGAACACCATTTGTTGGAATTTTAAAGGAACTGTAAGAGTCACTGTAATTTATAAGAAATGGCAGCTTTCCAGTCCTATTTTTGGATTTCTGCTAATAGGACGATATATATTTTTTTTAACCTTATTGAATATCTTAGCATGCCTGGGATTAATACTCTCTGATGACTTATTGTCAAGATTAATTGCTGTCATACATGAAAGTGGCTGCAGACTTACTGAATGCTTCATTATAATTTTTTCTTCTTTGTGGGATCGCAGTAAGAGACTTTTAATGAGTTTCTTTCACACTCCAGCAGTTCTTCTCTGGCAGAAATAAAGTGTAGCTGTTTTACAAGATGCTTGTTTAGAACATCTTTCACTTGGAGATTTGATCAGCAACACTGGCAAAATGACATACGCCTTTTAAAAGAACAATGTGTCTCTAATATGAACTGCGTTTTAAAGAGATGTTCTCATCAGTCCAGCCAAAGTGGTGAACTAGAGACATTCCTGAAACATTATAGTCTTGGGCGGACATCTCTTCTCATTGCAGTGGTTAACCCTTTGAGTGCCAGATGGGTATGCAAGGCATTCTCTACCACTCTGGCAATCAAAGGGCTAAAGGAAAACTAGCAACCCCTAATAATAATCGCCCCTTATCTTACTATGGCCAGAAAAATCCAAAAGGATCATTTGAATTTTGTCCTTTTTTCCTTTGCACTCGCAAGGAAACATTTTGAATCACTCCTGGATGTCTTGTCTATAGAGGCGGACATGACAGTTGCTAAAATGACCACAGGAACTCAAACTGTGAACTGCACATGGTTATCTTAATTAAGTAGGCTCATGCACATTTTCATTTATGCATAGAATGTGTGAGAGGCTTCTGAGGATGAATTACAGCACAAAGGCCTGTCCTACAGCTAGTCACTGGTCAGAAGCATCACATTTTAGCTCTCTGTTGTCATTAAAGAGGATAAATTTCCATGTACACATTAAACTAATCCCTCCGAAA
Organism: Rhinophrynus dorsalis; assembly: GCA_037306005.1. Lineage (NCBI taxonomy): Eukaryota > Metazoa > Chordata > Amphibia > Anura > Rhinophrynidae > Rhinophrynus > Rhinophrynus dorsalis. The sequence goes on from CM074725.1 coordinate 196,877,271, forward strand.
AGGGCGGTCCAGTTCCAAAATGACAGACAAGTCCCCCCTGCACGGGAACATTAGCTAACCCCCGACGTATGTTTCTGCTTTGTTGGGCCTCATCAGTAGGGTGCAGCTGGATTCCCTAGGCACTGAGAGAAAGGGGTCCAGGTCTGGATTACCCTCCACTCTTAGGGAGACTCCCTAAGAGTATTCACAATATGCAAAGAACGTGTGAGAGATTTCTGAGGATGAACAACAGCACAAAGGCCTGTCCTACGGCTAGTCACCCATCAGAAGTATCACGTTTTAGCTCTCTAGTGTCATTACAAAGTAGAAACTTCCATGTACACATTAGACTAATCCTCCCAAAAGGGCGGTCCAGTTCCAATATGACAGGCAAGTCCCCCCTGCACAAGAACACCAGCTAACCCCCAACATACATTTCAGCCTTGTTGGGCCTCGTCAGTAGAGTGCAACTGGAATCCCTAAGCACTGAGAGCAAGGGGTCAACATCTGGATTACCTTTCACTCTTAGGGAGACTCCCTAAGAGTATTCAAAATATGCATAGAAAGTGTGAGAGACTTTGAAGGATGAACAACAGCACAAAGGCCTGTCCTACAGCTAGTCACCTCTCAGAAACATCACATTTCAGCTCTCTAGTGTCATTACAGGGGAGAAATTTACATGTACACATTCTACTAATCCAGCCCAAATGAGGGGTCCAGTTCCAAAATGACAGGCAGGTCCCCCCTGCACCCTCCTGACAAGGCCCAACACAGCCGGAACGTATGGCGGGGGATAGTTGGTGTTCCCGTGCAAAGGGGACTTGCCTGTCATTTTGGAACTGGACTGCCCTTTTGGGTGGGATTAGTCTAATATGTACATGGAAATTTCTCCTCTGTAATAGCACTAGAGAGCTAAAACGTGATGCTTCTGAGCGGTGACTAACCGTAGGACAGGCTGTTGTGATGTTGTTCATCCTCAGAAGCCTTTCACATTTTGTTTGCTGATTTTGAATACTCTTAGGGATCTCCCTAAGAGAGAATGGTAATTCAGATGTGGACCCCTTGCTCTCAGTGCCTAGGGAATCCAGATTCACCCTCCTGACGAGGCCCAACAAGGTCGAAAACATACATTGGGGGTTAGCTGGTGTTCCTGTGCAGGGGGGACTTGCCTGTCATTTTGGAACTGGACCACCCTTTTGGGCGGGATTAGTCTAATATGTACATGGAAATTTCTTCTCTGTAATGGCACTAGAGAGCTAAAACATGATGCTTCTGAGCAGTGACTAGCCATAGAACAGGCCATTGTGCTGTCGTTTGTCTTCAGAAACCTCTCACATTCTGTATGCTGATTTTGAATACTCTTAGGGGGTCTTCCTAAGGGTGAAGGGCAATCCAGACATGGACCCCTTGCTCTCAGTGCCTAGGGAATCCAGCTGCACCCTCTTGACGAGGCCCAGCATGGCCGAAACGTATGTAGGGGGTTAGCTGGTGTTCCTGTGCAGGGGGGACTTGTCTGTCATTTTGGAACTGGACCGTCCTTGTAGGTGGGATTACTCTAATACGTACTTGGAATTTCTCCTCTGTAATGGCACTAGAGAACTAAAACTTGATGCTTCTGAGCGGTGACTAGCTGTAGGACAGGCCATTGTGCTGTTGTTCATTCCCAGAAGCCTCTCACATTTTGTATGTTTCTTTTTTATCTAATCCTTTGCGTGTTAGAGGGGTATGCATTGCAATGCGTTACGTACCCATCAGGCACTCAGTGGGATAATGAAATCTACTTTTTTTCACCTGGTCTTCAATAGTTAATATCAGATCTCCGGTTGATTGTATTTCAAAAGTTCCCAGCTATGCTCATGCACTCTGCCTGCTTCAGTTTGAAAAAAAAAAAATACAAGCAACTGTCATGTCTGCCTCCATGGACATGACATCCTAGACAGATTGAACAGAGCACGACAACATTTGCATGGGGCATTTGCATTTTCTTGTCATAGTAAGGAAGTGGGGTAGTTATGATTAAAACCTTACTTCTCCTTTAAAGACTTCTGGCTGTATGTTCAGCTCTGACTTCTGAATGATCTTGAGCTATGCCATTAAACTCCTTTTTCTGTGTAATATATTGTAAAACCATCTTCAGCTGCATCTCCTAGGGTCCGTAAATTTGCAGGAACAAGTTTTGTTGTTAATTAGGGTTGAAATAGGGCTTGTAAATATATTATTTTTCTACTCTTCTGCTGCTCATAGTTTTGTTTCTATACTGACTTCATTTTATCCCTTTGACTTCCAGAGCTAGTACCAAAGGAATGAACCCTTTGAGTGCTATAGGGGTACGCAATGCAATGTGTATCCCTCTGGCACTCAAAGGGTTAAAATGGACCATTTTTAAACCTGTGAAAACTACTTGTTAAATATTTTTTTCTGTTGCTGTCATTAGTAAAAGACAAATACTAAAGGTAATATCATTATAACAAACACAATCTATACATACTTAGTAAATATTTTTATATAATTTGGTGTGAATGGTTCGTTTTCCTCCCTACTGGGATTTCCATTTAAGGGGAACAGTGAACCTTATGTATCAAAGCAAACTGGAGCTATTCTGGGGCAAACCATTTGCACCATAAGGAAGACATAAACATTCTCAGTTTTAAAATGTAATTGAATAGGGCCTTTAAAGGGATAGTAATACTTAAATTGTAAAAATATATATGTTGTAGGGTTTATCCCACTGAGTAAAACAAGAGTACTTCCACTGCTGAAAGGTGTTTCATTCAAAAGTTATTCATTTTCAAAGTTGAATTTTTTAGGTGCAATATCACAGTGGCCTGAAATTGTGCAGTGTCGCTGTTGCTACACCATCCTATGGAGATTTATGGTCCCGGGACCAGAGCTGTCCATAGGATCGTGTAGCAACAGCGCCACTGTACAATTTCAGGCCACTGTGATATTGCACCTAAAAAATTCAACTTTGAGCTCTAATAACTTTTGAATGAAACACCTTTCAGCAGTGGGAGTACTCTTGTTTTACTCAGGGGGATAAACCCTACAACATATTTTTTTTTTTTACATTTTAAGTATTACTATCCCTTTAAACCTTTAGTGCTAGAGAGAGCCAGTGCATGGAATTTTTTTGTTTTGTTTTGTTTTGTTTTACCCCTACGGTGCAGATGGTTTGTTCCAGAATTGCTCTTGTTTATTCTAACCCTTTGAGTGCAAAGGGGAATAAAACGCATTGCTTCACAATGCATTGCATACCCCTCTGCCACTCAAAGGATTAATACATGTAACCCGTTGTTTCTGTTTTGCAGAAACTGTACCAGGAAGGTAAACCAGGAAAACGTATCTGAGAAATGTTACTCATGTCAATGGGCACACCTTTGCACACTTCTTCCAACGCTACATCCTGCCACTCATACTCTGCTTTCCGTTCACAATTCATCACGCACGCAGTGATGTAATCACACTCATATATATGTTATCCTGCATACACACATATAATATATACCACAGTTCATTGTGAGAAAGATGTTGGCAGAAAGGGCATTCTTATGGGAGGTCGAAGACCTTTTTTTCGCTGACTCTCTTCGAGCAACTTCTGCAGATCACTATTAGTAATACACAACTGTGAAAATGATATTGGTAAAAAAATGTCTTTATATAGTTAACTATTATCTTTTCATTTTCATCTCTAACATTTTCCTAAAAAAGGTGTGATTTCTTTTATGATTTGGATAAAAACAAAATTTGACACACCAGAATGAGTCTTTTCAGTATTCTTTGAAAGTTACATTTGCTATAGTATTAATATCTTCCTTAATACAATTACATATTCTATCTTCCTGCTTCAAACTATTCTTGTAGGTTAAATCTAAAAATGCATTATCTACTTCAATGTTAAAGAGGTCTCCACATTACTACATATTGCATTAGAGACCTGTTTAGCATCCAAGGAGTTAAATCAATTGTGAAATGAATGACAGAAAAGGTGTTATAATTGGTTGAACACTGGAAGACCTTTACTTTTATTGCAATTTTAATATATGCTGCTAGTTAGATTTCACCTTTAAAAATTCCATTTGCTCACTCAAAAGGAAAGTTTCAATGCACATTTGTCCTTAAATAGTCTTTGCCTGAAATGTTCTTATTAAGATAAGTACTTAAATGAGATAATATGATTTTGTATCAAAATTAATTGTAACATTTGTTTTAAACCAAAACATACAAATAATAAATTAGAATTATGAATTAGTCTTCAGATAACCCAGTAGGCAGAGTAGGCAACTACATATAGCTACAAATTTTTAGGGGAGGTGCCTGATATATGATGGCCACACCCACATTCTGAATAGTGTGTGTGGCCAGAGCAATCTCAATGTTCCTGCACCAGTTTTATACCTCTTTATAAGTTATTATTTAACACCTTGGATGCTAGAGAGATTGTTGTGGATCTCTTTAGAAACCAAGGGGTTAATGCCTTTTTTTTTATTCTCGTTATATGACAAGGATATTTTCTGTGCCGGGAAATATTGGATGAGACTGGGGGTGGGACCATGTAAGCATACCTGGGAACTTTGACTTCTGGAGGGAAGTCCTGTGGTGCCGCTGTCAAAAAGATGTGGGGCTTAATCGCGAGTGGGGGGTCCTCAACATACGTGGCCATTGAAGGAGGAATAGGCTGGGGAAGGAGAAGTGGGCAGGGAGTAGGAGGAACAGACTGGGAAGATGCAAAAGTGGGCAGAGTTTGATTCCAAACTCCTCAGATTCGGAGTATCAGCCTCTGCCACAGAGGCCCCTTAATTAGCTCAAAAAACAGATTCTCCAGGGCAAATCTGGAGATTTCCCAACAGTGCATGTAAGGAACAGGGCTGTGGCCATGGTTTAAGCTAAGGGTGCATAGAGTGCTTTGCCTAGGATTGCCTAGGATGTAAATCTGACCCTGTAAGTTTTTATTGTTCACAGCTGTAATTTTTAAAATTTGATTAGAGAATTTGATTAGCGAAACGAGTAAAGTAAGTCAGAGAAAGGCAATTGTTTCAGTTTGAATGCCAAGCGAGAAATACTTTGCCTAATTTGCTGTAATGCATTGTTTGTAAAGTGTGAGAAGAGATGGCTTACACTAGGTAAAAGGGGCGGGAGGGGGAAACGTTGCTTGTGAATATCTCATAAACCATAAAGGTTTGAGAGATAAGAGTTATATCATTCTTCATGTTTTTTTAATGCCTACAAAATAATATAAAGTTAAAACGAAGTATTACTATCCCTTTAACATCCCCCTCATTGGCAGCACATGGGCCTTCTCTGGAGGCTCAAGAAGAGAATGTTCCCAGATATGATCATATTTTTTTACACTGCGTATCAGATATATCTGTTACATCTGGCAGCCAAATAATCTTATACTTAGACTATATAGTGTGTGTGTGTGTGTGTGTATGTGTTATTACCTTGTGTGTATGTGTGTGAGTGTGTGTCTGTGCATAAGTGCATATGTGTGTTTGTGTGCATGTGTGTGTCTGTGCATGAGTGCATATGTGTTTGTTTGTGTGTATGTGCATGTGTTTTTGTGTGAATGTGGGAGTGTATGTGTTTGTGTGTGTCTATGCATGAGTGCGTCTGTGTTTGTAAATGTGTGTGTATGTGTGTGAATGCATGTGCATGAGTGTGTGTGTGTTTGGGTTCCTATGCGAGTATGTGTGTGTTTGTGTGTCTGTGCATTAGTGTGTATATTTGTGAATGTGTGTGTGTGTATGCGGGATCATAAGTGAGTATATGTGTTTGTGTGGTGTGTGAATGTGTGTGTCTGTACATGTGTATGAGTTTGTGTGTGTGTGTGTCTATGTAAGATTGGGTGTGCGTGTGTGTGAATGTGTGTGTCTATATACATGTAATTGTGTGTGTGTGTGTGTGTGTATGTGCACTCACGTCTCCTATCTAATTAACATCGGTAGTTTTCTAGCATCTACAGATTGTTATGTTACATCTACTGGGGAAATTTCTGATGATTAAGAAATCAAATAAACAAATGAATTTGTCTTGTAGTCTCTTTACAGATGCAGTCATTTAATTATATTGCTCAGTATTTAAAGCAATTAATGTAGCAAAGGAGGCAGCACACCAGTGTGTCAGAGAAATGATTCTCTTAACCCTTTGAGCGCCAGAGAGGTATGCAGCGCAATTTATTGGATACCTCTCTGGCACTCAGACAACTAAATAAATGCTTATTTACTCATGTTAACATTTAGTGTATAATAATATGCAGGCACACACACATTCACTGTGACTTATATTCATACCTGGGAACTTTTTAAACAGGGCTACCCGGAGGGTAACCCTGTCAGTGCCCAGGGGGAGGAAAATGACGCGATTCGTGTCATAAAAGGGGCGGGGCTTAGTAGCGTGGGAGAGGGGGCGGAACAAAAAACCCTACAAAATGTATCCAAGAGGGCGGGAAGTGGGAGAAACCGGGCGGGACGGAGCGCAAGTGGGCAGAGTTTCTATTTAAACTCTGCCCACCCGGTGATCCAAACATTGCCCCGGAGACCCGGTAATTCAGTCTCCGGGGCAAAACCGGAGAGTTCCCAGGTATGCTTATATTGTACTAGTTTATAGATCGGGGGGGAGGTCCTCCACTATTGAAGGACTACAAAGGCTGGCAGAGGATGATGGGAGCTGTAATCCAGCAGCAGCTATAGGTCCTCACCATGCTCACCTCTGGTACAGACACAGAGATGGGCATCTTGCAGTCTAGCAGGGCTTATGTATCAATACAAAAGTTTAGTAGATCTGATGCAGAAAATGGCAATGCATTATATGTTTTTCAGAAATAATCCCTTTAAAATGAATGGGATTTTTTATTGCATAAGGTGTGATTATTTTGCTCCAGATGTACCAAACTTTTGCCCTGATCCATATACAGGTACCTCAGTGTTTGGCTTTAGATCAATCGATTAACCAAACAGGCCACACCTTCTCTCTCTTACCTTTCAACAAATATCAAGATTTATTGTTTAGAACCGAATTCACCATTACAAGGATACTAACAAAGTGTGTGTGTGTCATTATACAGAGCAGCATGCTCCATTATCAGTGTACTGACACTACAGTTATTATGAAGAGCAGCATGTGTCATCATACATATAAAAGCACTTAGCTTCATTGCACAGGCTGTTGTGGATCATTAGAAGTGAATAGACACCCAGCACCTTTATATTCTATGCTACAGCTTATGCCAAGATGGCAGACATGCACCCTTTGTCTTATTAGAACACGTAGCAAAAATATGGGTTGGATTAGGGGATGGAAATGTGGCCATGTGTAACCCCTATCTGTCTAGAAACACCTTCATTGCGTAACAAAGAAATGCACTAGAGATGGCTATAGTAGCCAAGGAGTTAAAGGGGAAGTATAGGAGTGAGTGGCTGTTATCTTGCATAACATTATGGGCCTTATGTATAAACATTAAGTGGGGCAATTCTGGGGCAAACCAACTGCACTATAGGAGGCTAACAGAAATTCTTCAATTTCTCATTTGTTTAAATGTGGCTTATAACCCTTTGAATGTTCTTTAACTCTTCTCTAGCATTCAAACGGTTAAAAACACTTAAAATCAATGGGGGTGCAAGAATTGCTTTACTTTGTTTTTATAGGTAAGTGTCCTTCACACATCAGTCAGGTATTTTTATTAATGTGCCTTTTAATTATATCTGCAGTTTCCTGTATATAACAATCTCTGTTTAAGTCTGACTCTAGATCATACCCCATTCATAACAACCTATGGGCTTCAATAAAAACTGATAACTCAGAAGAGGCCCTAGTCTTTATGACACTGTAAACTGAAACAACCAAAAGAGACCAAATGCCAATAAAAACAGTATATTAATATTCAGTTTGAAGGACATGAGAATCTGAAGTAGATATTCCTTATATGTTATAGGAGACTTAAGTGAATAATAACATTTATGGTGAGATCAATGTTTTGGTCATGTTGGGGTCCTACCAGAACGAAACCTCAATTTCACAATAAATTGTATTATTAATTTGTCCTGGGAGTACCTGCCATCTAATTTAGTGTTGTTCCTCTTGCACCCAAGCAAGCTAAGCCATGGTGGGTGAGAATGGAGACCTACTGCTAAATATATATATATATATATATATATATATATATATATATATAGTGATTTAGAACTGCTTTTCATACAAGAAAATTAAATTTTTGATTTGTAATGGCTAAATATGCACATTGTTTCTGAACGTTTCCCTGTATTATATTACTATTTGGATTTATCTTTGGATGTAGTCTGAGAAACTTTTGCCTGCTTTGTGGCTTAGCTTGAATAGAGACGTTACTGATGATAATCAACATATTGCATATAGTGCTCCACTGAACCATGCTGCTCCAGTCATTTTGTATACCCTCTGGCAGGAATGTATGAAGCCACCAGAGCTGATCAATTTATTCACTTATTCTCTGGAATAAAAATTGCGTGCTTGTACTTTGGGGTATATAAGGCTTCTATGAATGCTTTAGTGCATACTGGCACACAGTTCTTCATCATTAAGATTGTAATGCGAGCAATGCCTGAGCTCCAATCACAATGCAAGAGCAGAAAATTGACTACGTTTACAGCAGTCTCCTGTGCCTTGTTAGTACATAGTGAGAAGGAATGCGAGGAACGGAATGGAACACCTTGAGAAGCTCATTCATCCCCCCACTGCCCTCCCCTTGGACTAAGCAACACAAAACATCATCACTTTCTGTGTAGACAGTATAATAAATAGGTGATAAGCAAAGATCAGCACCAGTACATTGATTTCAGCTCCTATCTTAGTGTGAAATCGAAATAGCAAATAGTTTCAAACGGTCACTTATCTGTTAATACATTGTGAATTTTAGTAAAAACCAGATCCAAAAGGGGAAAAAAATATTCAAAAAAATCCCACTGATATAATAGGTTGTTTGTTTGTTTGTAATTTTCCCAATACATTTTTACTACAAATTCTCCAGGGAAAGAAAAAAAGGTGACATTTGATAGTACCTAGTTAATTATGTATATATTTAACTTCTCTACTTACTTCTTACAATTATTTATATATTATCAGTTTGTGATTTCTCAAGCCAGCATTTAACGTGGATATTTCATTTTTGTTGTTTAGAATTCTTTTGACTTGATACAGGTAGGCTGTTGCTCTTGAAAGCTTGTCCTGAAAATGTAATGCTGTCCAATAAAAAAGCTGTTTTGGTACATACTGTGATATTCATTTGGTATCTACACCACTGGACTAACATGGCTATCCTAAATTAAGTATATATTTCAAGACATAATGAATAGTACAACCATGGTCCACCAAACATATTTACGTTAGGGTGCATTAGGGTATAGTTTTGTGTTCCATCTGCTAGACTACAGAGTATAATGATAGCAAGATTATTTGAAGACATAGCCCATAGTTCTACATTTATAATATATTATTATTATTATTATTATTATTATTATTATAATACTGAAGAAGCGGAAGAAGGAAAACCATAGAGTAGGGGAAGAACAGAGGAGATTAGATGGATAGAATTACCTAGATAGAGGTGTTGTTTCTATGTGCAGTGAGTTCACTTAGTTAAGGAGTAAAAGTAAAATCTCTGTGGCATTTTCAAAGCATTGGACAATAGAATAATAGTTGAGTAATTGTGAACCAGCAATCAATGTGAGGTTATATAGGATATCCAAGAATTCCATATTGAAGTAAAATAATGCTTAGGGTTGTTATTTGCTATTTGCTGTCAAGGGGCGCAGGGTTTTCCTTATGCTCACAGTAAGAAGATTGTCCCTTGCTGCAACCTATCTGGTCAAGAGACCAGATTCCACATCTGAGGCAAGGTGGCTTACACTAGATAAAAGGGGCAGGAGGGGGATACTTTATCATTCAATTACTCTTGAACTACAACTCTGACAGTATTGAAATAACACTCTCCATGGCCCAAATACTATGAAGATTAATCAGAGCTTCTGTTTTTGTGAAATATTACTATCCCTTTAATCTCTACTTCTGAACATATCCTACATTTCCAACCTAGAAGAGATGGGACGGACAAGTCTTTCCAAAGGACTGAGATGGTCATTGTACCTACAAGGTGACTGCAATTTATGCTTTTTCCTGTTGATGTTCAAATCATTTAAATTTAGTAAAGTGAACTGCATTTTATAGGTAATTTAATCTTAGTTAATTTAGGGATATCTTTCAAGACACTATTCTAGTTTTTGGAAATTAAAGAATAACTAAACCAAATGTCCACTATATTCCCCAAATCGGTACCACATCAACAAACATCAATGACATTAAAGGGATAGTAATACTTCGTTTTAACTTTATTTTATTTTGTAGGCATTAAAAAACATGAAGAATGATATAAGTCTTATCTCTGAAACCTTTATGGTTTAAGAGATATTCACAAAGTATCCTTCCCCTGTTCAACCAGATCAGAAGGGAGGTGACCAGGTAGACTGCAGAGAGGGACAATCTTCAATTAAGATAAGGGAAAAAGCTGAAAAACTTGTCAGGGGGGAAGGGCTTTCATTGTTTTCATACAAAGAAAATTGTCCCCTTCTGTTATCTGTCTGGTCTTACAACCAGATTCACATCTGAGAAGAGATGGCTTACACTAGGTAAAAGGGGCGGGGAGGGGAACTTTGCTTGTGAATATCTCATAAACCATAAAGGTTTGAGAGATAAGACTTACATCATTTTTCATGTTTTTTTAATGCCTATAAAATAAAATAAAGTTAAAACGAAGTATTACTCTCCCTGTAAGATAACAACAATGTAATACCTTAGGGTCCCTGTACAAGCTGGTTATGATTTTGTAGTTGGTTTCATTAAATTGGACTTTTTAAGGCCGATGGAATCCTAGTTTTATTTCTAAACATCTCCTGAAGAAGGGACCTTTGAGTCTTGAATTCATGCAGCATTATTACAGTTATCCATTAAAAGCATCACCTTTAGATGACTTTTGTCAGTAGATTTTATTACAAAAGTAATTTTCTTCCTCATATATTCCAAGCTAAGACAGTGCTATCCTTCCTCTGTGTTAAAATGAAAAACAAGATTGCCTTGTAAACACAGAAAATAATGTACAGTACAAGGACCTGCCTTGTAAAGTTTGTTGATTAAAGATGGTTTGTGAAATCCGGTTTAATTCAAAAGCTAGTCAGTGTCAGCTACTTACCTTCCTTAACAGAGAGAGAAGAACAATAATGGACGTATGTTCCAAAGAAAAAGGGAGGCGTTCTGGGGCAAACCATTTGTACTATAGGGGTGAACAAAAAATTCCCATTGGACTAAATGGGGATTCTAACCCCTTGAATGCTAGAGAGGTCATCAACGCATTGTGAAATAATGCCTGGAGCCATCGTTGGCATTCAAGGGGTTAAAATTCCAATTTAAATCAAGAGGAATTTGGAGAATTTTTAGTGCAGCCCTATCTTCTTTTGAAGATATGGCCATAAGTGTCTTATCAGGTTATAACATTAAGCCCTTAAAGGGATAGTATTGCTTGAAAATAATTTTATTTTATATTTTAGCCCTTTAAAAAACATTAAAAATGACATATGTTTTATCTCCCAAACCTTAATGGTTTGGGAGATATTAGCAAGTAAAGTTAATAATAATAAAAGTAAAGTTCCCTTTTCCTGGCTGTTTTAGCCAAGTCTGCCATCTTTGTAGACCATTCCAGTGAAGAATGGTGATCTCGGCACTGCTGAAGAGCCGCGGCCGGTCTGCAGACTGGATTCCAAATCTGAAGGCTTGAGCAGTGACGTCACTCCAGGGGAAACATTACTTGCTAATATCTCCCAAACCTTTTATATCATTTTTAATGTTTTTTTTAAGGGCTACAATATAAAATAAAATTATTTTCAAGCAATACTATCCCTTTAAGGACTGGCACTTTTCCATAAGTGGCCAGCACATTAGGACCACATAGCTTTTTTTAATTTTTATTTATTTATTTATTTTGCTCGATCCTATTCAGGGCTCCCTGAATAGCGTGCAGCTGCATGGGAAGCCCTGAAATACATGACGTGCCAGGACCGTCATGGTTCCTTATGGCAAGTTCACCCATGACGATCCTGGCATGTCATAAGTCCTTAAAGGGTTAAGGTTTTTATAGAGTTGAAAGTTCCACTCAGGGCCCTGTGCTGCATTGTGTACTCCTCTGACACTCAAAGGGTTAAAACAAAGACCTCTAGTTTTCAGTGGGTTAAAAACCCCATTTAAATCATTGGACATTTTGAAATCTATATTCGTTCCCAGTAGTGCAGATGGTTTGCTTCAGAAATACTTCAGTCTTCTTTTGAATGCAGGGCCCTATGTTATAAGTGACATTTCTATGTACACCCAAAACGCTCTTCCTTTCCTTGCATAACCTGCATCTAGCGTAGGGCAGTGTAGAAGTGTATGGGTGCCTCACAAAGCTCTGTTCCTCTGCTCTTTGTACCTCCATATGTAATAACAACATGCAGAAAAAAACAGTGAGTTTTCCTGTGGAGGAGTTTCAGGACTGGTATGCAATAAATCATTCCTACATTCTCATTCACATCTCAAAGTGCAGACACATGAGTTTTACTCTAACATATTACCACAGAAAATAAGCTGCATAGACAGCTTCCTACATTGCTCTGTTTGACTGGAATGGTTTTCACGATGGGGAGGAGACATAATGGCAACTGAGTAAAAGCATCTTCATCCCTGAAAAAAAAAGAGTAAAACCGCAGGTGACAAGGTGAGCAAGAATCTAATTACTCTCGCTCATGAACTGCAGATAAAATGTCATTAGACGACTCAGTAAATCTCAACCATAGGGTGGAAGTTTGAGACATTCACACTTAAAGGGATAGTAATGGCTAAAATAAAGTAGATTGCCGAGTCTTCATTATGGTAAGCATAACACATTGCTATATGTTTAACAACTTACACTGCTATAGTTATAAAGATATTCCATGTAAAAAGATCACCCTCCCACCCCTTCTGGCTGCGTCACGCTCACCCTTGAGTGGTCCGGATGGGGAGCGGTGAGGGACAAACTGCAGTAAGCAAAAGGGGGGCAGGGTTTTCCTTATACTTACTGTCTTAAAGGGATAGTAATGTTTCAAAATAAAAGCAGCTCCAATTAATCTTCATAGTATTTGGGCCATGGAGAGTGTTATTTCAATATTGTCAGAGTTGACGTTCAAGAATAATTGAATGATAAAGTATCCCCCTCCCACTCCTTTTACCTAGTGTAACACTGCACAGCTCAGAGCAGTAAGGTGGTGTTCAAGTGTCAATTAACATAAAGGAAAAACCTGAAAAATCTATCAATGGGGGCAGGGCTTTCATTGTTCTCACAGTAAGAAGATTGTCCCTTGCTGTTATCTGTCTGGTCTGTGGACCAGATTCCACATCTAAGGGGAGATGGCTTACACTAGATAAAAGAGGCGGGAGGGGGAAACGTTATCATTCAATTACTCTTGAACTATAACTCTGACAGAACTGAAATAACACTCTTCATGGCCCAAATACTATGAAGATTAATTGGAGCTGCTGTTTTTGTGAAACATTACTATCCCTTTAAGTTTGTCCCTCGCTGCATCCATCTGGTCACATGACTGGATTGCAGCTCCAAGGGGAGGTGACCAGAAGGGGCGGGAGGGGGATCCTTTTACATGGAATATATTTACAACTATAGCAATGTAAGTTATTAAATATAGTGCAATGTGGTATGCTTACCATAATGTAGACTTGGCGATCTACATTATTTTAGCCATTACTATCCCTTTAAGTATCATTTACTGGCAGCATACAGTGGAACTAACTTTGAAACAAACAGGTGATTTTGAAGGAAGCTTCAAAATCACCTGTGTATGTTAGCCATTTTGTATTTCAAAACAATAGCTTAAGAGATATTTCGCTTTTTTTAGACAGTACTGGCTGGCATGTCAGTGAGATACTAACATTCCACACAGCTTTCCGTCCATCCTGCCACTCCTTAGAATCTATTGCTATCTATTGCTATCTAATTTGCATAAACTGATCAACTGACATTTATGCAAATCCTGCGAAGACAGATGCTTCTATTGAGGTGAGAATATATACAGGTGACAACCTAATGAATGAATGTGTTTATTTGTGTAACTCCAAAAGTGTAAGCAGTATTTTAAAATTCCATCTTAAAGTGGAACTACCACCCCTGAATAAATTTGGCCCAAATAAATACCCATCTAGTGACTAGCTGCTCAATAGCGCTAGTCACCAGAAATATTATCTGGTGTTTGGGAATTGTACTCTGCTCCAGGACTGACAGGCAGGAAACAGCACAGACATCTTTCCATAGTGACGTCTGCGCGCCTGCATTGTCAGTCCCCTTTGGAGCCGAACGGCTCCTAGCAACGCCTCCTAGAGCAGGCTGGGACTGACAGCGCAGGCGTGCAGACATCACTATGGAAAGATGTCTGCCCTGTTTCCTGCCTGTCAGTCAGGGAACAGCGTACAATTCTTAAACCCCAGGTAATATTTCTGGCGACTAGCACTATTGAGCAGCTAGTCGGCAAATGGGTATTTATTTGGGCCAAATATATTTGGGGGTGGTAGTTCCGCTTTAACCGTTTGTGTGCCAGAGGAAATGGCAAACACACAGCTGTGTCATGCATTGCTTTCCTCTCTGGCAATCAACAGATTAAAATATATTCCTGACTACTATACAAGATGCAGAATTACATCTTATTTTACTGCCACAGTAGTGACAACTGCAGAGATGATTTTGCAGCAGCATATGGGAGAGGACATATCGACATATTTAATATTCATTTGTCTACCGCAGGATACCTTGCAGCTCTACAAAACAATCATCTTCAGACGAATGGAAGAACACTGAATTTGCAATAATTTTCTTTTTCTTCTAGTTTGTGCTGATTTGTCTTTCACTTTTGGTATAAAAAGAATTTCTTTTAGGACTTTATCAGGAAGACTATAAATCTGTTTGAACCCCACAGTAAAAGTAATTGCTTTTGTTTTGTTTTTTTAGATGTTTTGTGTAATAATGCGCAGTGAGAGGAAAAGACATTTAGTGCTCCCTGCTTACAAAATGTAGCAGTCAACCACAGGGACACAGGAACATTCAGTCATCATATGGCTGTTTCTTCTGTTTGCCTTCATATAAGCAGGAAAAGAAAATAGCTGCTAGTAAAACTGTGCTAAAGAATCAAATGGAATGACTGACCATCCGCTGTGCGTGATTTGCTAAAGAATGTCAAAGTTTTCATGATATTACAATATATACACTTAGTGGCCAGTTTATTAATCATACTCTCCTTGTCCTAGAAAACAACCACTTGGACAAAGACAGCAAAGCGAATGTAGGAATACTATTGTATGCAAAAAGAAGGGCTGGGGCAGTGTTTTTTTAACCCTACACATTCCTGTTACCAATTTACTAAGGTACTTACTCTGAAAATTGTTCCCTTAACCCATCTTATGCTAAGGGGAGGGCAGTGGGGCTTTTTATGGCATTTCGGTGGTGAGCCTTTATGCGACACCAAGATTAACCCTTTGAGTGCCAGAGTGGTGAGCAATGCAGCTGACACTAAAGGATTAATACTGTGTACTTAATAAAGGAGCAGAAGAGTTGGTGTAACACCATATTCCTAAGCATACTAAAGGGCTTGCTGGCAGGCATCAAAGATATAGCAATAGTGTAGTCTGTCCTCGCTATGCGTTAAAGTGATTATACACTGTAGTACAGTTTCTGGCAGTGGAGGCTAAGACCATTGAAGCCACTTTGGTGGATACATACATTCACCTCAGTGTCACATGTCTGTACCAGGCTATAGAATTAATCACATAGAGAGATATATTGACAACGATGTACTAAGAAGAACTGGAGGAAGATGCAGTAGAGTTCAATGCTGTGACAGTGTGTGTCTGGCAATGTGTGGGGGGCACATCTCCATGGAGATGTAGACACACATTATAATATGCACTAAGAATTAAGGATGCATGAGGAGAGAGGGAGAAGCTCTTCATTAGCATGTAGGGTTGCCAAACTTCTGGTGATATGGAAAGGGTGCCGTTCCTTACACATCACCAGCAAATCCACAACCCTGAAGTCGTGGAGCATTCTCTCTTTGCTCTCCTACTTTTCCATTGGTGGAGCATAGAATGTCCTCTCTGACTTCAGCACCACAAACAGCATTACTCGTGCAACTCTTTCAGTGACCCCCCTGTGGCATTGAAATGGTTAAAAGCTGCACTGAAAATATAAAAGTCCCCAATATGTTTAAATTAAATAAAAGGAACAGTCTAAAAATAAAAAACAAAAACCTTGAGTAAGGTATACCTTGTAAACTATAAGATATGGAGTAAAAATGTTGCAAAAATGTTATGTAGGATCGAAATCTCTTGTCTTCTGACTGATCGTAGTGAAGAACAACGATGCAGGCGGATATCTCTAGTGCAGAGGTTCTCAACCTTTCTAGTGCCATGACCCTTTGATAGAATTTCCCAAGTTGTGGAGACCCCTAACAGTAAAATTATTTTTGTTGCTCCTTCATCTCTGTAATTTTGCTACTGTTATGAATGGAAATATAAATATCTGATGGTTTTAGGCGACCCCTGGCAAATCGTCATCCGACCCCCAAAGGGGTCCTGACCCACAGGTTGAGAACCACTGCTCTAGTGGGTATCTGGGACCTCTCCAGTATCTTGGAGGGTACACTTACACCTATACCCATCCTTGATGGATAGTGGACTTGCTGTGGACAGAGGTATATTGTGAATAATCCTCAACTGTCCTTAGTAGGTGCACTTAGGTGTAACTGTTGTACTTTAGTTCCAAAAATGTGATTAAAGGGAGATTCCCATAATATAAGGGAGACACAAAAGGTATACAGTATACCCCATCTCTCCACTCATCCTGTTAGAGTGCTACAGTTCTGGCAGAAGTCTGTAATAGATGTCAGAAAGACTCTCCCATTTGTGTGAAATGCACAATTACATCAGCACCCATCTTTCAAGATGTGCAGAAGCATCCACTGTCAGAGGAGACCTGCCACTTGGTGAAGCAGCATATGCTTCACCAAGCTAGGTGTCTTCTTTGCGAAGCATCCGCTGCTTCTCCAAATGGGGGGAACTCCTCTGGCATCTACTGCTTCACCAAGTGGGAAGTCTCCTCTTGCAGCGGATGCTTTTGCACATCTCAGAAGATGGGTACAGACATCACTGCGCATTTTCATACAAATGAGAGAGTCTTCCGGACATATTTTACAAACATCTGCCTGCACTATAGCACTTTAACATGAGACTGGAGATTTTGATCTTAGTTGCCCACTTCTAATCTGAGGATTTCTTTGCTCATTACACCACTGGAAATGGAGAACGGCAACTACACCTAAGTGCTGGGATTCCATTTACCATCTAACAAGGAGCATAACGCATGTTTTATTCTCAGAGAACTGCTACATTGTTGTTCCATGTTTTATATTTTATAAGGTATACCTTACTCAATGAGCATTTTATAGTTTTAGCCAGTTCCATGTTGGGTACTTTATATTTTCACTTACATAGAAATTGTTATTACTAGTGCTCATTTTAACCCTTTCAATGCCACAGTGCCAATGGAATTGAAAGGGTTGAGGGAGGGCAGTTACAGTCTCTGGCTCCATAGAGAGCTACAAGGAGTCCCTAACATCCCCAGCCTGAAGTAGGTGATGTCGGGACTGTGAAATTTGACAGCAGAGGCTGCTATCGGAGTTTAGTGTATGTGGTGAAGTGCCACATCCTATACAATAATTTGCTAAGGTATGTTTGTCAGAAGCTGTCATGCACAGTACAGTAAGCTGCGAGCGCTGCGGTCATGCAGTGCGCAGAGAGGAATACGGTCTGAATTCGGAGCACCCCGCTCCGTTATCAGCCGCTGTGCGGGCAGTCTCTACTGTGCATGACTGAACCGCGGCCGCTGCTGCCTGGCACTGTGGCCCATGTACACGGGCTGTTCAACTAGTCAACGTATAAGCACACCCACATGAATACGGCAGTGGCTCATTAACTTGCATTTCCATATTGAATTACGCTATTGTTTACGTGTTCATTACAAAATCATTAACCTGTTGAAGGCATGATGTATTGATGGTAATGAGAGTGGGTTGGTGGTGGACTGAAGGAGATATGATGGTGAAGACATGTTAGTGCATACTGGCTATATGTCTTTGACAAAGATCCAACACAACATCGCCATCTTGTCAGGGCCGGATTTTCCGTAAGGCAGAGTAGGCATCTGCCTACAGGCGCACCCTACAGAGGGGCGCCTGCCACTACAACTGATTTTTTTTTTTTTTTTTTTTTTTTTTGCGCGGCTTGACATGCCGCTCCGAGCCGCCAGCCGCTGCATTGCAAGCTGTGAGCTCTCCCGGCTCTTTAGCAATGCAGAGCGCTGGGAGATAAAATCTCCCAGCGCTCTGCATTACTAAAGGGAAAGCCGCGCGGGAGCTCCAGCAGCTCCATGTCTGTGCACAAGCACAGATCTCTCCAGCCGCTGGACCACCAGGGACATAGGAAACGGATGTGGGGGAGAGAATGAGGCTTAACCCTTTGAGTGCCAGAGTGGTACACAACGCATTGCAAAGCAATGCGTTGTGTACTACTCTGGCACTCAAAGGGTTAATTTGGAGATAATGGGAGCAATGTGAGGTCATTATGGGGATGATCATGGGGGGCAAACGATGTGCTGATGGGGGGGCAATGTGAAGTCAATGTGGAGGTGATGGGGTCAGTGTGGAGCTGATGGGGGGGCAATGTGGAGGTGATGGGGTCAGTGTGGAGCTGATGGGGGTCAATGTGAGGGAAAGTTGAGATGATGGGGCAATGTGGAGCTGATGGAAGGCAATGTGGAGCTGATGGGGGGCTATGTGAGGGCAATATGGAGATATGGAGCATTGTGGAGATGACGGGGGGGGGGCGCTTCAGATATCTGTGCCTACAGGCTCCTGATATATAAATCCAGCCCTGCATCTTGTGCCTTTATTAAACTTTAGTGCATCTCGGCCGTGGATTAGTTCTGGTGCAAACCAACTGTACTGTAGGGAACAAGAAAAATTCCCCCGATTTGCAGTGATTTATGTGGGACTGTTAGCCCCTTAACCCTCTGGCACTGAAAGGATTAAATACTAGATATGGCTCCAATGCATCTCTTCACAATGAGTTGCAAACCTCTCTAGCATTCAAGGGGTTAAAATCCCCACTTAAATTCATGAGACATTTAAGGGTGCAGTTGTTTGCTCTAGAAAGACTGGAGTTCATTTTAGTCTGTTCTTTTCAGTGAGAGAATGAGCTAAGAGAGCTTTGGAAGTGACTCTGAGTGTGGTTTGGTAGTTGTTGCCATTCATGCTAGTACAAGTATCACAGTCACTCACTGTGTCACTGGAGTGGTTACACACAACAGTGGCCGTTTTGCAGAGAGGGAAAGAGGTGGAATCCAGGAGCATACCAATTGCACTGGGTGTGGGGGCGGGGGGATTTTCTTTTATGTAAATGGGGATTTTTAACCCTTTTGAATGCCAGAATGGTCTCCAACACATCAGAAACCTCTCTAGAATCCTGGGGTTAAAATCTCCATTTAATTAAATGTTCAATTTTATTTCTCCCCTGTGGTGCAGTTAGTGTCCTAGAGTGTTTCGCCTCTTTACATAAAACACTGTGTAGATTGCACTGAGAATGGTCCAACAACCAGCAAATATCCAGTCAAACTCTGTCTGGTGGCTGTAGACAACTTGTCTTCTGAAGGCTGGCAGAATCATGCAGCCTGACGGATGGGCCACAACTGAGCATAATGACAAAGAAGTACACACTGGTGTGCTGGGGGCATATCGGAATGCAGAGGGCATCAGCCACTATCACAGACTGAGTGTAGCAGAAGAAGACCACATTGGATCTTATCAGCTAAAACAAGCAACAACAGCTACAGAGGGCACAGGAACCATGATATTGCAAACATTGTGTCAGAAAAGGCACTACCTGTCAGTTGTTGCACACTGGCAGTGTTAAATTTGTAGTTAACCCCTTAAGGACCATTGCCGTGCCAGGACCGTCACGGCGGTCCGGCACTTAAGGACCAATGACGATCCTGGCACGGCATGGCGTTCAGGGCTCCCATCGCGGCTGCACGCCGCTCCGGAAGTCCTGAACCGGAAGCGCTAATAAAAAAAAAAATGCCCCATGGTCCGCAAGTGCCGGCCGCGCGTGCGCGTGCCGGTCTTTAAGGGGTTAAACAGTGAATATATATATATATATATATATATATATATATATATATATATATATCATATATGTATACCTGCTATTGCGCCATTTACTTCCTTTCAGTTCTGTACTCCTGTATTAGGCCTTTATTACCACGCACATTGAGTTTTCTTGAAATGACTTGAAAAACATAATCCATGTGGCAAAAGTTGAAGCGTTTATTCTTCCAGGCTTGGATGTACATGCAGTTTACTTTACAGATGAAATGGAGAAAATTCTTGTCTTGATAAGCAGATGGAAGCATGCTATTTGATGGTATAGCTCTCTCTCTGCCCCCTGCCATTTGATGATATGGCTTTCTCTCGCTTTTATGCACTGACAACTTAAGATATATGTGCCCTGGTTTTCATGAGAATGCATGCACTCTCAGAGCAACTAAAATTGTGTAATGCATGTGTCAGCTAGTCCTTCATCATATAAGGTATGTATGATATATATATATATATATATATATATATATATATACACTCTTCATTGGTGTGTGCCATAACCATATCGCAAACCAAATGAGCCCTTGTGGAATGAGGTTTAACCCCTTAAGGACCCTTGACGTACCAGGACCGTCATGGTCCTTGAACTACTCAAGGACCGATGACGGTCATGGTACGTCACATACTTTTTACTTACAGCGCTCTACCGGGAGCGCTGTAAGTAAAAATAGGGCCTGAAATAGACCGCTCCAAGATCGGAGCGATCTCTTTCAAGCCCCATAATGACGCGCCGATACACGTGACAGGTCACGTGTACAGGCGCGTCCAAGTGCGCCTATGTGGTCATTATGGGATGGAAATGTCCCATGACCGCCGGTCCTTAAGGGGTTGAAATAATTTTCACTTCAGGGACACGTTACGTTCAAAATGAGGCAACTGTACGCACTTCATGGATTTCAAGTCCCAATAACTTTATTTAGTCAGTGTAACCAATGTACTAGTTACTCAAGCCATATGTTCAAAACAAAAGTGGAGGAATTCTGGAGAGAGAACAAAAGATTCCCATTGACTGAAATAGGGATTTTAACCCATTTAATACTAGATAGGTCTATAACAAATTGCTCTCTATCATTCAAGGGGCTAAAATCCCAATTTAACGCAATAGTATTTTTAATTTTACATTTTTAAGTCTCTCCTATAGTGCAAATGGTTTGCGCCACAATTTCTGCACTTATCTTTTGATAATAATACGCCTTGTGTAAAAAAACAAAGTGGTACAAATCTGGAGTAAACTACTGTACATACACCCTGTAGATCATAAGTGTTTCATGAGCACAAGCCCTCAGCCCAACTGTAGGCATTCCCGCACACAAGGCCTGGGCCTACCTTCTCCCCTATGCCCTGGACTACCTTCTCGGCTAGGCCCTGGACTACCTTCTCTCCTAGGCCCTGGACAACAGGGTTGTGCGTATCACACATATGGAGGCTGGTCAGGGGGAGGATATATAGGCAACTAGGATGCCTGGTCTAGGCATAAATGACATATAAAGTCCTGAGATATGTCTAAGAAAACCTTCCTTATCCTTTTCAAAAACAAGTTGGACAGCTCTGCCATAATTGAAGTGGAGAAATCCATGCTGTCTTTATTGATCTGTATTTGGAAGATTTTTTTCTATTGTTAATTTGTGCCACCTAGAATATATCCTGTTGACCTTCAGAGAATTCAGTTATTGTTTATCAATGTCTTATTCAGGACTGTCATTCTGTGCCAGTTACTCCATTACCATATAGATGAAGTTATTGAAACGTAGATGCTTATGAACTGCAGGCACTTTTTAATCAATATAAAAATCTCCAGTATAGAATAAGAATATTAGTGACATTGGAGTCTTTATTCAATTCATACAGCGCATTTTCTTATCTATAATGTTCATGTCTGACAGAATCGCTGGTTTAATACTTTAAGGATCAGAGGGGTGTGCAACACATTGCTTTGGAATGCATGTCTCACCTCTTTCTTCCTTAAAGGGATAGTATTACTTCAAAATTACTATCACTCATATTGTAGCCCTTAATAAACTGAGTTAAATGACACCAGCGGCATCTCTCAGACCTTTATGGTTTAAGAGATAGCCCCTTTCAAAGTTTCCTCTCCCCTGCTGTCAGCGTTCTGCAGCCAGCAGGGGAATCCGGTCCCGGGACAGGCGGAGGCTCTTAAACAGAGCCGATATCTCGTTATGGAAGGAAAAATGATTCATTGAAACAGTCTACTATGTGTGCTTGGTTACCAAGCACATGTAGAAGACTGTTTCAATGAATCATTTTTCCTTCCATAACGAGATATCGGCTCTACTGAAGAGCCTCCTCTTGATTCAGAGACCGGATTCCCCTGCTGGCAGCAGAACGCTGACAGCAGGGGAGAGGAAACTTTGAAGGCAGCTATCTCTTAAACCATAAAGGTCTGAGAGATGCCGCTGGTGTCATTTAACTCAGTTTATTAAGGGCTACAATATGAGGGATAGTAATTTTGAAGTAATACTATCCCTTTAACTAACCTTTTGAATGAGCTGCGAGGTGCAGTTCTCCCAAGCCTGGCCTATGTATAGGCAGCTGCAATGGAGGTTGCATTTTGGATACAACTGCTCAAAAGAAATTCTATATGTTGTTATTATATACTTTTTATCTTTTTGAACCTCCCTTTCTGTTAACGGTTTATTTATTTTTTATTTAGAACATGTTTTACCAAGAGGAATACATTTAGATTTCTCTCGTTTTCATGTATGCCCTGTAGAGCTTTTATTTCATTCATTAATTCACTGGTACTTACATGTAGTAGTGGCCAATAGTATTGGCAAAATACCATACCTCCCATGTCCCTCTTTGAGACCCAAATCCCCCTGTCCCTACCCTGGTGTCCCTCTTTTTAGGACATCAGAGTGAGTGTTGTGTTTATTAGTCTATCACATTGCTCCACAGCAATGAAACGCACGTAAATGTTTAGTTAATCTTCAGTATATGTGTTTGTAAATGAATCTGTGTAAATAAAATACTTGTGCTTGAGCAGAGCCTCAATCTCTTAGTAACAACAAATCCCCTCATTGGAATGGTCTAAAATGTGTGCTTGCAAACCAGGCACACGTTTTAGACCATTCCAATGAAGGGAATAGTTGTAAATAACGAGATTGCGGCTCTGCTCAAGCACCTCCGTGTCGGTCGACACGGATCTCTTGCTGACAGGAGACATCGAACTTTAAATGCCTGTATCTCTCAAACCGATATGCATTTAGCTCAGCTTTTTAAGCTAAATGCAAAAAACTTTTTTGGACTTTACTAACCCTTTAACAGGTGTGAGCCTATTGTAAGAATCTTTAGGACCTATTCAAAAAGCTATAGAAGTGCGCTTCTTAGGCAGGCCAATTGCACCATAGGCAACAACATGTCTCAAAATGACACATAAATGGGGATATTAACCCCTTGAATGCTAGAGAGGTCTCCAATGCATTGCAAAGCATTCAGAGGGGTTAATCCTTTGAATGCTAGAGGGATATCCAATGCAAATACACCTCTGTCACTCAAATGGTTAAAAACCCAATTTCAGTAAGTGCAAATGTTTATTTATCCTCTATGGTACAGTTGTGTTTATCCAGAACTTCTCCTCTTTGGCTTCCTAAATACAGCCCATTATTTGACTACATTGTATAAGTAGGGAAAACAGACTGTGTTTGATTGGTGATGTCACAAGACATCAACAGTAGGGGGTGATTTGAAAACTAAACGGCTTTTGAAGAAATACGAGCCATCAAAATGTATCATTAGTTAAAAGTAAATGAACACAATAAATTACCTTTTCAAATTTTAGTAATTTATCCCCTGTAACATACATTTTAGCTATAATATTGTCAGTAATTTTCTAAAAATATGACAGTTGAACACTAATGTTTCCACATCCACAGGGTTCTAATTGCATTGCATCCTGTTCCAAAAACTATAAAATCTACTCTGGGAAAAATAATCAGTGTAAAATTTACATTCAGTGGATTATTTAGTATTCATCCCGTATTTTAGTGTCTCAAGCATCTAGATTACTCTCAGGGACACTGCCTTAATATCCTCCACTCATTAAAAGATTCTACCTGCCCTTATGTTAATTAAACTTTGTTATTTATTTTTTCTTCAATATATCAAAGATTGTATATAAAATAAAATTGCTACGTTAAAGTAGTTCAAATCACAACCTCTGGGGCACATTTAATATGCACTGCAGAAAGCAATGTACCAGATATACTCATCTCTGGCATGGGAAGTGCATCTTGTACACAGGTGTTTTTTCATGCAAATGGCTTGAGTGATAGGCTCATGCTTATACGTTTAAGCAATTAACCCTTTGGGTGCCAGAGGTTGTGTACCCCTCTGGCACTCAAAGGATTAAAAGGTGTACAATCTATTGGACATTGTGTACCCCTCTGGCACTCAAAGGGTTAAGTTGGCTGGGATCCATCAAAGTGGATCAGGATCAGAGCTGCCATCAGTGAGTTACAGGCAGCATCCATTTATGACGCCCAGCAAAGCGAGGGTTTGCTCCCTCTTCGATCAGACGTGGAGGCCCCTGCAGCCCCAGTGATGCAGGGGACCCCTGTGTCAAAAGGGGCCCCTAGATGATCAGGCTGGCCCATGGGGATAGGGAAGGATCTCCCGGTTGTCCCCCTTGTAAGCCTATTCTGTAGGGAGCATAGCAGCAAATTGGAGCTCACCTCTACTACTCTTTCCTTTATTTCATATCATGGTGCATAATGGAGCAGTTCCATGTGCTCCATCTTTATATGTACTTCCAGGTTATGGTGCAAATGCATGCACCTTGGGGGCCCTGGCTTTATGCTTGTATTGGGCCCCAAGATTTCTGATGACATTCTAATTTGATGAGAAAAGGACCACAAATCTGGAAGTATTAAGTGAAAGACATAAGACCTCTTTTGGTGCCAAATTTGATAGATATCCATTTAGTACATTCAGCTGTATCCCTGACTACATTCTTATGATGGTATGATGAGTTATGGTGGGGGAAAGAAAATCCATGCATTTGTTTCCTACCAAAATAGATTTCAAGAAAATTGTCATAATTTGTGGGGGTTGGCATTGCCTCCATACTGCCAAATTTCAACCTGTGGCACCACACTTACCACTTTAGACCAACTTGAAAAGGTTAAATTAACAACAACTCAGTGCCATCAATCATTTACCTGTTCTCTATCCATGTACAGATATCACCTCCCAAACCAAAGCCTTTCTATTTATTCAGTAACCTGTTGTGAGGCACTGCATCAAAGGCTTTTGCAAAATCCAATTATACTACATCAAATGCAACCCCCTTGTCCAAATGACTACTTACCCTTTTGTGAAAGTTGTGAAGGTTATTCACTGACTATACAAATTATAAGGCAATGATTTGGTCTTTTAGCTCCTGAGAAAGGTTTGCATCAAGCCAGAATCATTTGGTTACTGTTTTCCTATTGTGTGAATCACAATTCTATCCCTACATAAAACCCTGTGAGCTATGTGTGCGTATGTTTATTAATTCTGTTGAAATTCAGCTTTATACCACAGGCAACTGGTCCTTTACATATGCTTTGTGTACATATACATTATATTAGCTTAAAGGGATAGTAATGCTTCAAAATTACTATCCCTTATATTGAAGACCTTAAAAAACTGAATTAAATGCCACCAGCGGCATCTCTCAAACCTTTATGGTTTGAGAGATAGCCGCTTTTAAACTTCCCTGTCCCCTGCCTCTCCCCTGACGTCAGCGTTCTTGCTGCAGCAGGGAGATCTGGTCCCGGGACCAGCGGAGGTTCTTCAGCAGAGCCGAGATCTCATTGTGAAAGGCAAGATCCTTCAATAAAATGGTCTTCTACGTGTGCTTGGTTACCAAGCACACGTAGAAGACCGTTTTAGTGAAGGATCTTGCCTTCCATAACGTGATCTCGGCTCTGCTGAAGAACCTCCACCGGTCCCGGGACCAGATCTCCCTGCTGCAGCAAGAACGCTGATGTCAGGGGAGAGGCAGGGGACAGGGAAGTTTAAAAGCGGCTATCTCTCAAACCATAAAGGTTTGAGAGATGCCGCTGATGGCCTTTAATTCAGTTTTTTAAGATCTTCAATATAAGGGATAGTAATTTTGAAGCATTACTATCCCTTTAATCTTAAACCTTTGGATACCAGAGGGGTACACAACAGTACCTCTCTGGCATTCAAAGGGTTAATGTATTCAAGGACAATCTGAGAGTGGATTACCAGTTGCCTAGAAGCACCTTCTTCAACGGTATAGCCCCAACAGATGCCAGAGAGAGAATATGGCTTATGCACTAAGGTGTGATAAAGAGGTGACAACATGGAAATAACTTCAGTGTTATTACTTCTCCAGTTACTTCTCCAGTTCCTATGTTATTCTATGGAGCCTAAGAACTAAGATAAATGTGGAGTCCAACAGCAGTCAGGATAGCTACAGGATACACCTGTAGCTCCAGCAGCTTTTGAATGCAGAATTACACAAAACAAATTGTAGGTACTAATAATGGAAATGTGTTTATTTATTGATTGATCCACCCCTCTCCTTCAATCCTCGGTTTGGCCTTGATATTGGATATATCACTAGCATCAAAGGGGTTAAATATATATGATTCCGTTTATTTAAAGGGACCCTCCACCTCCTTTTTGACATTACACATTTTGCAAACACATGATATGAAAAGTCAAGTTGCCTATGATTTTTTTCATATTAATCAATTTTTGTTACACATTGGTATCTCTGACAGGGAGCTCACTGAAAATCTATTTGCAGAGAGATTTGACAGGCACTGTGAAAGCATCTATAGTCATATAGACATAAAATGTAACACTATCCTTGCAGCACAGCATGCCCTGTATACAGTAGTGAAGTCAGGCTTTTCTGCTAGAGCAACACTGTATCACTATCCCTGGTTTCACAGTCCCTGACAGGAAGCTCCCTGGTAGCAGATATTCAGTGAGCTTTCTGTCAGAAACATTAAGGTGTAAAAACTTAAACGAAGATGAAAAATAGTAAAAATTACAGACAATTTAACCTGATATATTATGCACTTGCAGAATATATTAAGTAAAAACAGTGGTTGACTGTCAATTTGAAAGTATCTGGAAGATGTACTCTGATTTCATGTCCTTATCCTACCACTCAAGGTTATTATTGTCAATCTAAGTTCCAGCAGTAATTGCTTTCCCTCATCACATTGTTGATCATAGCATTTGTTTAGTCACTTTGAAACAGATCTGTGAGTAAAAGTCAGAGATCACAGTAAAGGCTTGCAGCTGGGGCAGGTCACAATAACGTGAATAATTCCATGCAGAATTCAATCAGCTTCTTGTAATAGACAGTAACCACTGGGCAGAAATGCTGATATGCCAATGTTAAATGAATTTCTTTCAAGCATTGTAAAGAAAACCAAAAACAACCTGAAATAATAGATAGCTTTTCATGAAAAATAATAGTTTGGCCTAAAACCTTGAATGTAAGACATGTTTCCAGTACATTGCATTCAAGGGGTCAAGTCACGTCTAACATTTTCTTTTGTTGGGATTGAAATAAATAGATCATGATTAACTCTCTTTTCTTTGTTTGGCTTAACCCTCTGAGTGCCAGAGAGGTACCCAAAGCATTGCAGCGCATTCAGAAGGTTACTTTCGTAATATGAGATATGGATCGCAATGTAATAAGAAGTGACACACTTCTTAGTTACTAAAAGTATAGTATGGCTCCCTCACTTCATGTCCTCCGATGTCCCTACTCTCATCATGGGTGACTTCAACATCCCTATAGATAATCAAAACCCCCCCTTGCCCTCAAACTCCTCTCCTTAACAACCTCCTTAGGCTTATCGCAGTGGACCAGCTCTCCCACACACAGTGATGGTCACTCCCTCGACTTGATCTTCACTAACCTCTGCTCGGTCTCCAACTTCTCTAATGTCCCCTTTCCCCTCTCTGACCACCACCTCCTCACCGGTAAGCTCATCATACCACGCAAACCCATCACCCCCACCACAATCAAGCGCATGCGGAGAAATCTACATTCTCTTGATAAGCAACAATTTTCCACCTCCCTGCAGCCTATCCTCACACTTACTTGCCCAGACAAAACTACTGCTCTCTACAACAGCACTCTCACTTCAGCCCTTGACATCGCTGCACCTGCAACTCCACGCCACCCACGCACAACCCCACTACAACCCTGGCACACAAGACTAACGCGATACCTCCAAAGGTGCTCACGCACTGCTGAAAGGCACTGGAGGAAATCGCGCTCCACAGCTGACTTCACACACTACAAATTCATTCTCCGTTCGTATAGCTCTGCCCTCTCCCTGGCTAAACAGTCATTCTTCTCCTCTCTAATTTCTAATCTTTCCTCCAACCCCAAACGCCTTTTCTCAACCTTCACATCTCTTCTAAACCCACCAACACAAACACCTTCCACTAACTTCTCTGCCCAAGATCTCGCAAACTACTTCAAGAACAAGACTGAATCTATCAGACATGACATTTCATCACTACAACCCCCACCCAGCCAGCCCAGCTCTGTCGCCTCTCCCACATACACACTAAGCTCCTTCCCACCTGTCACTGAGGATGAAGTCTCCCTTCTCTTCACTCGCTCAAACCTAACCACATGCCCTCTCGACCCAATCCCATCTCAGCTCACCCAAGAACTCTCCCCTCTACTAACTCCAATCGTTACTCACTTATTCAACCTCTCTTTGTCAACCAGTACCTTCCCATCCTCTTTCAAACATGCACTAATCACTCCCATCCTAAAAAAAACCCTCCCTGGACCCAAACTCATTGTCAAATTACCGGCCAATTTCCCTACTCCCGTTCGCCTCCAAGCTTCTCGAGCGCCTTGCATATAACCGGCTCACTAAATTCCTCTGCTCCCATTCCCTGCTAGATCCCTTGCAATCCGGATTCCGCCCTCATCACTCCACTGAGACTGCCCTCACTAAAGTGGCCAGTGACTTGCTCTCAGCCAAGTCAAAAGGCCACTACTCCCTACTCATTCTTTTGGACCTGTCAGCCGCCTTTGACACAGTCGATCACCCACTCCTCCTCCAAGCCCTCCACTCCCTAGGTCTCTGCGACACTGCACTCTCCTGGTTTTCATCTTATCTCTGCAACCGCTCCTTCAGTGTTTCCTACTCCGGCTCCACTTCCCCACCCCTCCCACTGTCTGTTGGTGTGCCTCATGGATCAGTACTGGGACCCTTGCTCTTATCAATCTACACTGCTTCCCTTGGAAAACTAATAAACTCCTTTGGGTTTCACCATCATCTCTATGCTGATGACACCCAAATATATCTTTCCTCCCCAGACCTCTCTCCTTCCCTCCTGTCCCGAGTATCTGACTGTCTGTCTGCTGTGTCTTCCTGGATGTCCTCCCATCAACTCAAACTTAACCTTAGCAAAACTGAACTAATTCTCTTCCCTCCATCTACAACCAGCCTTATCCTAAATATTACCCTCACCGTTAACAACACTTCCATCACACCAAACCCTACAGCACGCTGCCTGGGGGTCACATTTGACTCTGCCCTATCCTTCATTCCTCACATCCAGTCAATCTCCAACTCATGCCGCCTCCACCTCCGCAACATCTCTAGAATCCGACCCTTTCTCACAGAAGACACTACCAAAATTCTAATCCAAACACTCATCATGTCCCGTCTTGACTACTGTAACTCTTTACTAATTGGCCTGCCTCTCACCCGACTAACCCCGCTACAGTCCATAATGAACTCTGCTGCAAGACTAATCTATCTCACTCATCGTTTCTCTAACACCACACCCCTCTGTCAGTCCCTACACTGGCTCCCATTAGCATACAGAGTAAAATTCAAAACTCTGGTGCTAACTTATAGAGCCCTCAATAACACTGCACCCCCCTATATTTCATGTCTCATTTCCAAATATACTCCCGCCCGCCATCTTCGCTCTGCACATGACCTTCTGCTCTCCACAGCTCTTATCACATCCTCCCACTCCCGCCTACAGGACTTCTCCCGTGCTGCACCTGAGCTGTGGAATTCCCTCCCCCGCCCAGTCAGACTCTCCCCCAGCCTTCAAATCTTCAGACGCTCCCTGAAGACTCACCTCTTCAGGGAGGCCTATCAACTGCCTCCATAAATATCATCACCAAGATTCACCCCTTGCACGGACTACTGCACTCAGTGGCACTTCTCACTCCCACCCACTGACTGGCAGTTCATGTGGCAGGAGGCACTTAAACGCAATAGCACTTACTCCTTCTGTATCAAACCTACTTTCCTCTAGACTGTAAGGTCTCACGAGCAGGGCCCTCTGATCCTCCTGTTCTACACATCTGATTGTACTATTTAATACCTCTGTATGTCTATTCCCCAATTGTACAGAGTTGCGGAATTAGTTGGCGCTTACAGATGCACCGATACCACTTTTTTAAGACCGAGTTCAAGTACCGATACTTTTTTCAAGTACTCGCCGATACCAATTACCGATACTTTTTTTTGCGGTCATTTGCCAGTTTTCCAGGTACTTAAAGCGCATATATTATATATATAATATATATGCTTTAGGTACTTGGAAAACTGGCAAATGACCTCAAAAAAAGTATTGGTGAGTACTTGAAATATAATATATATATACACACACACCACCTCTTGACTGTCCCCTTTTGCCTCTTTCTCCCCCTCTTGATTCCCACCTTTTACTTCATTCTCCCCCTCTTGAGCTCCCTCCTTTTGCCTTGGCTTTTTCTCTCCCTTTTGATCCCCCTTTGTCCCCCTCCTTGGCTCTTGATCCCACTCTTTTGCCTCTCTTGCTCTCTCCTGATCCCCCCTCCTTTTTGCCTTTTCTTAGTCCCCCTCCTTTTGTCTCCTGATCTTTACTCCTTTTGCCTTTTTTTTTTTTTTTTCCTTTTTCTTAGTCCCTTTTTCTCCCTCTTGGCACCCCTCTCTGCCTCTTTCACCACCCGCTCAAATGTTCCATCTAGCCTCCCTTACCCTCCTCTGCCGGGTGCTCGCTGTTCTCTCGCGAGCCCCGGCAGAAGTCAGCATCAGAGCGTTCCCATGGTAACCCGCGGCAACGCTCAGAAGCTACAGGAGGGAGAGAGGCAACCGGGGAGCATTGTGAGCAGCTCCCCGGGCTCCCTCACTGCAGCACCGACCCTGACACAGGGTATCAGTGCTGGCATCGGCCGCATTTGCGCGAGTACAAGTACTCGCGCAAATGCTGGTATCGGCACCGATACCAATACCAGTATCTGTATCGGTGCAACCCTATTGGCGCTATATAAATAAAGAATAATAATAATAATAGCAGAAATATAAATATGAATTGCAGCGGTGCAAATGTTCAAAAGGTCCTAACTATACCTTGGTACTTTTATTTGTGGAGTCCCTGGAGGGACTATTGTGATGCTGCTGGGGAGTATAATTGACACAAATCGAGACAAAAGGGGGTAAGGGTTTACATCAAGTGGGGGCAGTGCTTTAATAGGTATCACACAAGTGAGCGGGAAGTGGGAGGAACTGGGTGGGGAAGGAGGAAAAGTGGGGGGAACTAGGTGAGAAAGAGCAGAAGTGGGCAGAGTTTTAAAGAAAACTCACCATATCCAGAGAATCAGCCTCTGCTCCAGAGACCCTGTAATGCACTCTCATAACCTTCAGAGAGTTCTTCAAGTATGTTTATAACCCCCAAAAATGCAATGTGACACCATACAGAGGTATGTTGCAAATATATGGGTCTTATTCATCACTTAGATTGTAAGCTCTATGGGGCAGGGACCTTTTATCCTAATGTATACTCACCTGTCGTTCCCCTTATGATTGTCTTTATAAGCACTTAATCACCGCACTTATTGTACCCCTTCTATATGAAATGTAAACTGTAAAGTGCCAAGTACATTGGTTGGTGCTATAAAAATATACAATACAATACAATCAAGCTAAATGGCAAAATTCTGGAGGCCAGAGGGGTACGTAATGCATTGCTGTGCAATGTGTTGCGTAGCCCTCTGCCACTCAAAGGGTTAATGATGGAAACATCTGTAAAGCATTGCAAAGGGATGCATTAGATACCTATCTGGCATTCAAGGGGTTAAAAGCCCTATTTAAATCGAAATGAATGTGCTGAATTTTCATGTGAATGCTATGCTGCTGTTGGTTTGCTATTACACCTGTTTAGCTTTATGAATAAAGAGCATAATCTTTTTAATACCTGAGCCAAGGTGATGGCAGTGACCGGTGCATGTGCTTTCAGAGTGTGCCTTTCCTCTGCCTCTTGTTTATTGCCATATACTAGCAAGAGACAAATTAATTCAACAAATAATGTGTCCATTTTCCTGCACATGCAGTAGGTGTAGCTTCAGTGCCAGATTTACATCCCAGGCACCCCAGGCAAGGTGTTCCATGTGGTCTTAGATATACATGTGGCCACACCCCCACTCCTTACATGACCTCACCCCCAGCCCCATATGTTGTTTCCTGGCACAGAACATGACCTTGGCCTATGACAAGGACAATCAAAAAGCTTTAACCCCCATTTTGCTAGAGAAATATCTAATGCATTGCTCTGCAATGTGTTGGAGATCTCTATTATTATCTAGTGGGTTAAATAATAGCATGTGTTGGAGTATAAAACGGGTGCAGGAACATTGAGATTGCTCTGGCCACACCCGCAATTTAGAATGTAGGTGTGGCCAGCACAGCTGAGGTGACCCTCAAAATTTGGAGCTCTAAGCAGTTTATCAGGAAATCCAGGCCTGGGTGGCTTTTGAGCTTGCTAAGCTTTCTTTAAAGTGACAGTCATGCACCATTATGCACTAAAGCTTTTGTAAATCTATATATATAAAAGAAGACTTTGTGCCTGGCAAAACACACCCAGGGGTGACAGTAAGGAGGAGTCACTGCTCCCACTGGGTGATTCAATCATGCAGGGAGTTGGCCCACCCCCACTATCCAGCCCTCCCCCCACTATCCAAGTGAGGGAAAAAACAAAATGGCTGCCACTCGCTCCTACACCACAGACACACACACAAGCCCCTTACACACAAGCTACACACATTTGCTCATACACCACAGGCACACACACAAGCCCCACACACACCAGCCACACACACACACACATCCTCAACTGTGAAAAAAAATGCCTGCCATTCACTCCTACACCGCATGCAACACAAGCGACACACACACACACACACACACACACATCCAATTTTTGCCGGGTGGGAGGATATGGCTTTCATTCATTTACACTGTGACTAGCAGTGCTTGAGACTCTTAAGGGCCGCATAAACATATGGAAGTATTTATTATCCTTGAAGAGCTGGAGAGCCTCCCATTGACACTCGCAGTGTTACTCAGACTTTACAGTATGCAGGGAAGTAAAACATTTTAGAGGTGGCTTGCAGTGAGTTTAAGCCAGCGACATCACAATCTCAAACCTAAGAAAAGGACAAAGCATACTGTGCTCACAGTGAGGCACTACAAACTGCATGCTGCCAAATGCTCACTCATACAGCAACTTATCATATTCAGCGAGGACAAATACTGCCACCTTTGTGTCTGCTACGTTGCTGTATGACTCTCTGGACAGCATGCAAATCACACCAGGGATGCACACTTTGTACTTCCTCCTCTGAGCACAGTAAGCATTGCTCTTCATTCTGAGAAGTCCACGAGGAACAGCAGCACAATGGGCCTACTGAGAAGAGTGCCGATCCTTCTTGTTTCATACCAATGTTGGCACCAACAAAACCAGTGTGCCTGATACTTGTGTTTATCTGTGTTTCTTCATCTACAAACATACCTTCTTTCTTCATAGTTACCAAATTCAGCTCAGTTTTTTTAATTACACAACTCATCTGTTAAGCCCTGCCCCAAATGGTAATAAGCCACGCCCCTTTCACAGCCATTGTATTCTATTATATTCCCCAGTGCCACCATAGGAGTCTCCTCTGGGGAATACAGAAGAGAAAATTCCCAGGTACACATATACATCAGTGCCACCACCACTGGATCTGTTTGTCTGCCCATGGGTGTGTGTACCTGGAGGCTGAGAATCTGGCACCAGCCTTCTCTGGGTCTTATTGTTTTTTGAACATTTTTTCAGCTGTTTTCATTGCAATATTGTTGTTACTTTGCCTTTACAGACCTTTATGATTTATATGCATATTACAACCTATTGCATATTAACCCTTTGAGTGCCATAGGGGTAGCCTACCCCACTGCCAACTCAAATGGTTAACTCATCAGTTATTCAAACATCGCATTTGATTGCGTACATATAACTACCAAAAATGGGCACGGCATTGCACCTACTGACGAAGTCATTTGACTGCTTCAGGGGTGTCTAAAGCATTTCTTGACAATGCTTTATGTACCTTTGCATCACTGAAACGGTTCACTGTTTCAGAGCCAAACAAACATCCATGCAGTGGAATGGGTTGGATACCTCTTTGGCACTGAAAAGCTTCAAAGAAATTGGCCAATGTCTTGGGCAAAAGGAGGTATGCACCACATTTCACTGCATGGATATGTCTTTGCCTATCAAACACTTAACCCTTTCACTGCCACAAATTTACCCAAACCATTCTCAATCGATGCGTTGATTACCCCTCAAACACTCAAAGGACTTAATCCCCACAGGCAATGCCGTGCCCCTTTTGCTAGTAAACACTAGTGCAGAGGCACAATTTTTAAGCTGGTTAACCCTTTGAATATTGGGTGGTATGCAAAACATTGTGATGCAATGCATCACTTACCCCACTCAAAAGGTTAAAGTGGACCTGTCACCTTGAATTCAGGTATGCATATTTGAAAACTTAATTCAAAACTGAGTATGTATCATGTTAGCCAGAAGACCAACAGATGCATACATCATTTTGAGATATTCATTCTTTTCTATATGTATGGTGATGCTCTCTGAGTGTAGTACCAAATGCTGATTTATGCTAATTAAGCTTTTCATTGCAGTTTCATATGCTAATTAAGCTCTGTGCTGTATTGGGAGACATTTGCTTTCACTTTTTTTCAGAATTAAAAAGTGTCATTATCTCCTAACATAATACATAAGAAGCTCTGAATGAAGGTTCAAGTATGCAAAATTAAATTCAAGGTGAAAATCCACTTTAACCCTTTGAATTCCAGAGCAATGCATTACACACCTCTCTGGTACTCGAAGGAAACTTCATTGGTGCATTTGTACATTACCCCAATATGTCTGTGTACCAGTGTCGACTTGCAAGGATGAAAACTCAAATTACACATTTTCAGCATAAGTTTGACATTACATTTTAATACATTTTTATTAATATGAAGAAATAACATTGACAGGGTATAATACAATAATAAATGCATTCATACGGAAAAGAAATTAGACTTTTTTTTATTAAAAAATATGATCTGTTAATATTACCACTCATAAAATGCCTCTTTGAATTTATTTTTATGTTACATGAGATTGTGGTTTTGTTGTTAGAGACAGTCTGTTTGATTGCACTAGAAACTAAGGGCTCGATCCAAATGTTAAAACCAAAGTGAAGAAAAAACTGCCTTCAAGAGTTAAGCAAGACCGGGTAACGTGAGATTCAAATCTTCGTTACCCAGAAAGGCTAACGAGCAATGACCAACAAAATACACGTTAACCTTAAACCTGCATCGCATAGAAAATCTTACCTAAAAACACACTATAAAAATGTTACCTAGCACCACAGCCAATCACAGCACTCCATAGTAGAAAGTTCAGTCAGAAAATCCAAAACCACCGTCGCCTATTTTTTTTGGAGAACAGCACACAAGTCAGTAGAAAACCACCGTCGCGAGTTCTGAACAGCATTCTCTGTGCTTTTCCCTACCCAGCCAGTAGGGGGACACAGAGATGGCTTTCAGCACCATGGACAGCTTTGAATGCCATAGGGATGTGCACTGCTCACCCCTGTGGCATTCAAAGGGTTACAATAAAGAAAACTAGTACAACAAGCGCTACACAATGCCCCCCTTTGACCCCCCCGCCCCCAGTATGTCACATATATTGCATATATGGGACATACTAACTCCATCCACATCCACCTCAGGTACTGCCATGTAGTCAACAAATCTGTCTTTCATTCCACAATTAACCCTTTGAGTATCAGAGAGGTAGTAAAGCATTGCTAAGCATGTTTCCTACCACTCTGGTACCCAAAGGGTTAATAGGCAAGATATGCCTGTATATGTATGTGTATGTGAACAAGTTATGTTTTATTAATGTAATGTGTTTTAACTTTAATGTTAAATACATTTACTGCCTTCTTGATGCTGTGGTCTTTACAGCCGCCCATAGCACCAAGAAATGAAAGAATGAATGAATGGAGGTGAAGTCACTGCGGGCCCATCATTCAATCAGTCAACCAGGTCAAACTAGGTGACTGATTGAGTGATCAGAGCGCAGAACTGCTTCCACAATTGCATCTTTAGTTAGATCTCATTCATTTTTAATGCTCTACCTCCTTTGTCCCATTGCTATTAGTACTTTTGCTCCACTCTCCTTCAAACGGAGAGTGGAGCAAAAGTACTAATAGCAATGGGAGACAGGAGGTAGGACTTGATAAATTAATGAGTTCTAAGTAAAAACAGAAATGTGTGAGCAGTTCTGCACTGTAAGTGCAGCGCTTCTCTCAATTTCCATTTATTAATATCCTGGTGCTGCCGGTGGCTGTAAAGCCGGCAGCATGAAGAAGGCTTGGAACAAGAGAGGCATTGGAGGAAGCGGGTGGAGGGGAGAGAGACATCAGAGGAAGTGGGTGGCAAGCTTGTATTTGCTGCCCGCTTCCTCCGGGACCTCTCTCGCCTCCTCACGTGTCGGCATTGTCCCCTGTCTGGCAAAGCACATTCTACAACTTCGTCCCTCCTGAGTGAGAAGGGACGAAGTTGTAGAATGTGCGTCGCCAGGCAGGGGACAATGCCGATGCGTGAGGAGGGGAGAGAGGTATCGGAGGAAGCAGGCAGCAAATACAAGCTTGCCACCCACTTCCTCCGATGTCTCTCTCCCCTCCACCCTCTTCCTCCAATGCCTCTCTTGCCCTCAGGAATTAGAAATTAATGAATCTAAGTAAGTATATGTTTAATAAAAGTCTTTTAATGATAAAACGTGTAAAAACACACACACACATATATAGGCAAGGTATGTAGTCCATACCTTGTCTATTAACCCTTTGGGTACTAGAGGGGTAGGAAACGTGCTAAGCAATGCTTTCCTACCTCTCTGGTACTCAAAGAGTTAAGAGTTGAATATCAGACAGATTTGTGGACTAAATGGCAGTACCTGAGGTGGATGTGGATGGAGTTAGTATGTCCCATATATGCAATATATGTGACATACTAGGGGGGTGTCAAAGGGGGGCATTGTGTAGCGCTTGGTGTACTAGTTTTCTTTATTGTAACCCTTTGAATGCCACAGGGGTGAGCAGTGCACATCCCTATGGCATTCAAAGCTGTCCATGGTGCTGAAAGCCATCTCTGGGTTCCCCTACTGGCTGGGTAGGGAAAAGCACAGAGAATGCTGTTCAGAACTGGCAACGGTGGTTTTCTACTCTGACTTGTGTGATGTTCTCCAAAAAAATAAGCGTTAGATTTCTGGAGTGAAATGTTGCAATTTAACACGCGTTAGCCCTAACTCCAACATTTGAATGGCTTTTGCCGTCGCTTGTACATTATCCTCTATGGGTGAGATCTTGCTGTTCTGGCGACGGGCGACGTGTTTCAGAACTGCCATTATTTTTACTAGTGGGAACATTTGCATTGCTTACTGGTGGTACAAAACCACTGTCGCCAGTTTTTTCTGCCGACGCCAACATTTGAATTGAGCCCTATGTGCCTTAACCCTTTAAGGACCAGAGAGGTACTCAGCGCAAGTAATGATGTATTGAGCCCTTCATTAAGACTTTATGAAATGACCTATAAAATGCTAGTGGTGCCTTGAAAATTCCAGATTGCATGTTAGGGGACTTTGAGTGAAAAAAGACTTAGAACCACTGCCTTAGAGTGAACATTGACCAATATTTATAAAGGTACGCTGATGTTATTCTGGAGTAAACCAATAGGCACACTGAATAACTTCAGTGTGCCTATATAAATATGTGCCATTGCTGTTCCAAAATAAGACCCTTTGTACCTATGCAAGTGTTGTTCAAACTTTATTCATCATGGGCCAGACTGAGAAAAGAACAATGAGGTAGATTTATAAAAACTGTTCTTAACTTTAAAGAACAGTCCTTACAGCATGACAAGTGCATATAATGCCAGGTCTGATTTAAAAATGATTAAAGGTGTTTTTATATATATATGGCATTATTATGCATCATTTAATGCTGGTAATGTTTAAGGAAAAGCATATACATAGCATTAAGATTCTGGCAATAATTCTGTTGCAAAATTGTCTCAAATAGTGGTATTTCTTTATAAATTTGCTGAGAAACTTTTTACAAACGTTGTTGCTCCATTTAACAAAAAAACGCACTATATGGCGTGCAGTCCTCTTAAACTGGCATTCTTAGGTTTATTACTAATGGACACTCTGTTACAGCCATTTAACACACATCTCCCCTTTGCTCCACTTTTATAGATCTGCCTCAATGAGCCTTATTCTACTGTATCACGTAATCTCAATAAAGACACACATGCATAATACAATGTTGTAGCTGCATATGCAAATCATAGCTAGAATAAAAGATACATTATATTTTGGGTCTTAAACTTACATACTAATTGATAAATGTTTGCCTGATAGCTAATAATCAGGTTATTATTATTTATTTTGCTTTGTTTTTCATCAGGTTTCGTTTTTATTATTTTGTACAATTTACATGGAGAGACACAATGAGCCAAAAGTCACCCTCAGCTCATAGTATAGACATCCCTAACCTACATCGTCAGCATAATATTGTGTATTATGTTATTGCTTTTTCCCATGTGTGTATATTGCAGGCAGCAGACAGAAAGATTAATTCCAGTTTAAGTTGAATGTTATCCCCCAGGCAACTAATTTTATCCACTGAGGTGCAAAATGTCACATTACCAGTCCCTGGAAAACAAAAGAAATCTTCATTGAACCAAGGGAACAATATCAAGCAATATAATCGGATTGCAACAAAATACATTTTACTCACTGACAATATAATCCACTTGCCTATAATCATTGGCAGTCCCAGCCTTGAAGCAGTAACATCTAATAAATATCTGGACTGATTGTGTGATTAGGTATAATATATTCTCATAACTATATGTCTTTTGGTTTTCTGCTCTATCATGGGAATTATTCCTCTTTTGACTTTCAGAAGAACATCTTGACCAGTGGTTCTCAATCTTTTTTTGCTCGGGGCACCCCTAACACATAATCTAGAACATTCGGGGCACCCCTAACATATTTAATGTACTTTATCAAGGGCATAATGAAGGGTACAATACATAAATATACAGTTATCATTAGGTCTTATAATCATAATAAGAAAACTAAACATATGGTACATAACAATTTCTATAAATCTTTATTTAAAAGTCAATTTTTGTTAGTCTTTATAGAAAACACAGGGCACCTTAACTTGATGTCGGTGGCACACCAAAGTACCACTGCACCCTGGTTGAGAATTACTGATCTTGACAAACGAGTGAACCTGTTTAGTTTGCTTTACAGATAACTAATCCTTTGAGTGCTAGAAAGGTATCAAACACATTGCTCTGTCGTGCTCAAAGGGTTAAGATCTGTCTATATGTTGCATTAGCATTGTGCTTTTTCTCTATAAACTAAACTGTTTTCGCTGTCATCCAATACAGGTTATTGGAAACTCTGGGTAGGTGATCCACCCCTTTACGTAGGCAGGAACAATTCTAGAATTGTATGCAGGGGGTGAAGCCTACCTTCCCTCCTTGGCTGCAGCTAGCCAAACAGCTCCAGAAAGATTTGTTCCTTGGTGAAGATAACACAAGCAAGAGAACAGTTCTGCTATAGCTTTAGAACTTTTTTATTTTCCTTTTAGAAATGGAATACCACCATTAGGCGGATTGCCATAACTGACAATGCCCTTAGATGTGGCTAGCTCAGTGACCAGGTGCTTTTTGTGGACCTTAAGCCCTGGGAGGAAATCTTGGCTACAAGTTCTTTCCTCAGGAGTTGCTCACCAAGGCTTCTTCTTTAAACATGGTAATCTGAAGACAGAAGATCTGCAGGAAGGTGAGCAACCCTTTGAGTGCTGCAGGTCCACATGTCCCACAGTGCCCCTCCGCACAGGGGTTTTTCATTTGGAGCTCCTATTGCACACTCCTGCACTCACTGGGTCTATCTGTATGTCTGTTGGGTGTTTGGAGCAGGTTTATGTGGTATTTAACCTTTTAGCTGCTGGTTTGGCATTCATTTGGGGAGGTTTCTGACACTTTTCCTATTGGTTCAGTGGTTTTTTTTTGGTATCCTAACATGTTTTAGTGATGTTTCATGTCTTTTAATATTACAACTTCAGTTCTGTAAAATTTGATGCTTTACTCCGTAAGTGCCATTGCTCCATTCACTCCTATGGGACTGTACAGTTTGGGATACATTTCTGCAACTGTTTAACCTAGTGACTTCAGAGATGGCTCATTTTACTTGTCTGCCCTTGCTCTATCATCTGCTTCATGTTTCTAGTGTGCTGGGGGGCTCAGGGTCTTCGTGCACTGTTTGGGGTACTTTTTTGGGAAAACTACATTTCCCATGAGCGCTTACTTCATGAGCTCGTTTTTGATTGGCTCCCGCAGCGGCAGCCATTTTGCGTTCTTTGCAGAATGAGTATCCTACGCAGGGCTTGGACTCTTCTTCTCTCTTCTGCTGATTAACCCTTCACCTGCCAGATAAGTCTATTTTAGCGCTTTCTGGGGTGAAACTTTAATCATACATGCTGTAATTGGGTAATTTCTTATTAAATAAGGTTATTGACATTGTGAGAATGCCTGTACCATTGGAGCTTGGGGCCAGACCTAAGAATAAGGATGCTGGGGTCTCTGTATCCCCTATTGCGCATTGCTCTTCCTGTCATTCAGGGTTACCTACAGAATTCTCAGGTCATTTATGCCCAGCATGTTCTGATGTCTCTGGGAGTCTCCGAGGGACCTCCAGCCATGCATTAGAGCCAGTTTGGGTGCAAGAGTTCAAGGCTGCTACTAGGGACCTTAGGTTCACTTTGCAACTCTTTCCATCCCAGTTACAGGGGGTCTTTCATTCTTTGCAAACTCCCTCCTTCATCAAGTCTTCCCTGCCAAAAGCCTCAGAGTATACCTGATGTGTCAGATTCCTCTGAGGAGGAACTGTTGGTGGATTCAGATGTTGAGGGGCTCCTCTCGGTTTTTTGGGGACCCTTTTGAGGCTGATCCTGAGCCCTCGGCTGAGAGCCTGATCAGGGCTGTTTTAAATACCCTAAACATTCCCTTAGTGCAGGACGTTCCTTCTGATCCTTCTGATGTCCTTCAGGAGCCTAAAAAGCCCCTTACTTGCTTTTCACCTAACCCCACTCTTGACCTCCTTGTGTCTGAGAAGTGGAAGTCTCCAGACAGGAAACCTTCTGTCTCCAAGAAATTTGCTAAGCTTTATCCCTTTTCTGAGGCAGCGCTTGCTCAGTGGGTTCATGCTCCTAAAGTGGATGCTTCTATCTCCAGGTTATCCAAGTCTACTGCCTTGCCAGTGTCTGATGCCTCTGCTCTAAAGGACTGGACTGACAAGAAACTTGAGGTCTCCCTCAAGTCCATCTTTGCCACTGCTGGTTCTGCATTCAGCATTCACAGCAGCATGGATGAACCGGGCCATTGCGGTCTGGACTGAACAGCTCACTCTTGCTTTCCATCAGGATGCTCCTACTTCGGATAAGTTTCTCCTCCTTGCCAATATTTCTGAGGCACACTATGTTTCTGCTGCCCTATTTGATGACATCCGTTTGGTGGCTAGAGTTTCCACCTTGTCTGTGGTTGCCAGACGGGCTCTTTGGCTCAAGATCTGGTCTGTTCATACTGCTTCTAAGAAAACATTGCTCTTCTTGCATTTTTAAGGCACTTCTTTGTTTAGGCCAGATCTCAAGGATCTGGTCAGTGAGGCTACAGGGGTTAAGAGTACACTTCTACCCTTAGTTCTTAGGAAGAAAACACCGCTTAAGCATAACCAGTATTTTCGTTCCTTTCAGAATAAGACACGTCCGGCCAACCAGACGGTTCCCTCAGCTCAGCGTACCTCCTCCAAGCCCAAACAGCAATGGAAGCCCAAGGTCTCTTCCAAGCCTTCTTCGGCATGACTCACCGAACCTGGGTCCACACTCTGCTGTGGGTGGTCGTCTGCATCACTATCACAGCATTTGGGAGTATTCAGTGATGGACCCATGGGTTTTTCAGGTAGTGACGGAAGGGTACAGGATCCCTTTCGTCTCTGTTCCTTCCTTTTGCTTTCTTCCTTCTCATACTCCTCAGGGCGCAGAGAAACGCCGTCTGTTCGACGGCACTGTTGAGGCTATTCTGGACAAGGATGTTCTGGAGCCGGTTCCAGTTCATGACAGAGGTATGGGTTTTTACTCAAAGCTCTTTGTGGTCTCCAAGAAGGACAGCGGTTGTCATTCCATTTTGGAATTGAAGGATCTCAATTCCTTTGTGACCCAGACTCATTATCGCCAGGAGTCTCTACGGACGGTGATTGCTGCCGTGTCCCCAGGGGGAATTCCTTGCATCTCTGGATCTTCAGGAAGCATACTTATACATTGCCATTCATTGAAAGAGCCGGCAGTACCTCTGGTTTGCCTGTGACCGGGGACATTTTCAGTTCTCAGCTCTTCCATTTGGTCTGATGACAGCTCCTCAGATCTTCAACCGTGTCCTGGGAGCCTTAGTGTCCGTCCTCCACTGAGACGGCAGCAGAGTTACTCCATACATGGACGACCTGCTTCTGAAAGTCTCTTCTGTGGAACTTCTTCATCAGCAGGTTCAGCAATGCATTCATGCTCTCACCCATCACGGATGGATCATCAACTTGGACAGATCAGATCTTGTCCCATCCCAGCGTCCCTGCATCTGGTCTTCCTGGGCCTCCACTTCGGTACCCAGAAGAACATGGTGTTTCTCACAGATGAAGTGGCTTACCAGATCTCCCACAGGGTTTCTGAGATACTGGCTCAAGATCCAGTTCCAGCCAAGAAGCTGTCATCTCTCATGGGGAAATTCATTTCCATCATAGAGGCGGTACCGTTTGCCATGGCACACACTAGGGAACTCCAGCTGTTTGTAATCCAGGTGTGCAGGGGTTGGCCGGACCTTCTGAAGATGTCAGTGTCACTTCCTCTTCTTGTGGAACTGAATATGTCCTGGTGGCTCGACCTCTCCAATCTGCTGAAGGACAAGTCCTTCCTAGTTTCCTTCTGGACCACAGTGATGATGGTTGCCGGTTGGGGAGCAGTCCTGGGTCGCCTGAATGCATAGGGTCGGTGGTCTCCGGAAGAATCTCTCCTTCCCATTAACATGTTGGAGCTTCGGGTGATATTTCATGCCCTTCGTCATTGGACATCTCAGCTGGAAGACTGTCCAGTCCGGGTGGAGTCTGACAACGCCACGGCAGTGGCTTACATCAACAAGCAGGTAGGAACAAGAAGTATTGCCGCTTGGATAGAGGTCAAAACTATTTTGTCCTGGGCAGAGGAACACGTTTCTGCCATATCTGCAGTGCACATTCCTGGTGTAGACAACGTTGTGGCGGACTTCCTCAGTCAACACAGAGCGGGAGCTGTACCCAGAGGTGTTTACCCTCATTGTTCGGAAATGGGGTCTTCCTTACATTAACCTGATGGCAACAAGACACAACAGGAAGGTTCCGAGGTTCTGCTCTCGATAGAGGGACCCTCTAGCTCTGGCGGTAGATGCAATGTCCATTCCTTAGTTATTCCCTCTGGCCTACATCTTTCCTCCCCTCCCCATGTTGCACAGGAA
Source organism: Rhinophrynus dorsalis (assembly GCA_037306005.1). Lineage (NCBI taxonomy): Eukaryota > Metazoa > Chordata > Amphibia > Anura > Rhinophrynidae > Rhinophrynus > Rhinophrynus dorsalis. The sequence continues at coordinate 196,921,519 of CM074725.1, forward strand.
ATTATGACTGGAGCGTTGTCCAGTCATTCTGATTGCTCTGTACTGGCCTCACCAGGCTTGGTTTCTGGAGCTTCTGGATCTGTCAGTGGCAGAGCCATTCTGGCTCCCTTGCCGTCCAGATCTTCTTCTACAGGGTTACCTGTGGAAGGAGGATGTTCATTATCTAGCCTTGACGGCTTGGAACTGAATCCTCAATATTGAGGAAGAAAGGGTTTTCTTCTGGTATGATGGCTCAGTGCCCACTAACCTGTTTCTTCCAAGATCTATCATCGTGTCTGGTTGACCTTTCTCTCTTGGTGTGCTGACAGGGACCTGTATCGGGAATTTGATTTGCCTACGGTCCTGGCCTTTTTGCAGGACGGTGTGGATAAGGGTCTCAGTTTGAGTTCCCTTAAAGTTCAGACATCTGCTCTCTCTGTTTTCTTTCAGAGACACATTGCCATCCTTCCTGATGTCAAGGTTTTCTTCCAGGGTGTTGCTCATACTCATCCTGCCATCAAGATTCCTGCTCCTCTGTGGGATCTTAGCTTGGTTTTGGGCGTTCTTCAGCGCCCTCCATTTGAGCCTTTGGCTACTATTCCGCTATGCCTGTTGATGTGGAAAATGGCTTTTCTCCTGGTGATTGTGTCTGTCTGTCGTGTCGCGGATTTACATGCTCTGTCCTGTAAACCACCCTATTTGGTGTTTCACAGGGACAAGGTTGTGCTTTGCACCTCTCAGGAGTTTCTCCCGAAGGTAATTTTGGAGATTGTGGTGCCCTCTTTCTGCCCTGACCCCAGCTCTGACAAGGAGAGGGATCTCCACTTGTTAGACGTGGTGCATTGTCTCAAGTTTTATGTACATCACACTAAGTCTATCAGGCAATTTGATGCATTGTTCATCATTCCTGAGGGTCCTAGGGCAGGAAGACCGTGAATCCAAGGTGGCTATTGCTTCTTAGATCAAGTCCACTATTTGTAAGGCTTATGAGCTGAGGAAGGCTTATGAGCTTATGAGCTTCAGGGTCACGGCTCATTCTACACGATCTACTGGGGCCTCTTGGGCTTACAAGAATCAGGCCTCTGCTGATCAGTTGTGCAAGGCTGCCACCTGGTCGTCTGTGCACAGAAGCATTACCGTGTTGATGTGATGGCATCGGGTGACGCCAGCTTTGGGAGGAAAATCCTGGAGGCAGTCTTACCTGTCTAGGATTTTCTTCGTTCTTGGTGCTTCCTTCACTTTTGAGCCCCTTTGGCTCTAGTTCAGCGTGCTGTGTGACAGCTGGGGTGTTGTTATCCCTGTTCAGTGTCCGTTGACACTTCATTAATTGTTGGGCTATCTTGGTTATGGTTCATATCTACTCTGGTGACTTTGGGGGCCTTGCGCCTGGTCCTTGCCTTACTTCCAGCCTCTGGGAAACTCAATGGTTGGACATCCCAGAGTTACCAGTAACCTGTATTGGATGACAGAGAAAAAATTATTTTAGTCTTACCTGTTAAATCCTTTTCTCTTAGTCCATACAGGTTAATGGTCTCCCACCCTGTCAACGGACCATGCTTGGCTCTCCTGTGGCAGACTGTGGGGGTCCTTCGGGGTCATGCTCACAGGAGTCTTCTTTCCCTTCTACTATCTAGTCAATAGTTAGTGTCTCATATCTTTCTGGAGCTGGTTGGCTAGCTGCAGCCAAGGAGGGAAGGTAGGCTCCACCCCCTGCATACAATTGTAGAATTGTTCCTGCCTACTTAAAGGGGTGGATTGCCTACCCAGAGTTACCAGTAACCTGTAAGGACTAAGAGAAAAAGATTTAACAGGTAAGACTAAAATCCTCTTTTTCAGAAAGTAACCTTTACGTTTTGGTGGCACAGCTTTAACACAGTAATACAGTAAATTAGGTTGAAAAAAGATACAAGTTCATCAAGTACTACCTTTGTTAGTCATTTTATCTTTTATTTATATTGTTTTTGTTTTAATTATTTGTCAGATTATGCAACTTAGTACTGGCTGGTACATTATGCCAAATACTGACATTGTACACCACTCTGCCTCCCATATACCTCTCTTGTGCTGGCTTCCCCTCTAGTACTTATTTTAATAACTGGAAAAGGTTGATTCATAAAACACCTCTCTACGGTCAGAAAACAATATGTCCATACCTAGGAACCTGTGGTGCTGCTGGGGGAGATAAATGATGAGATTTGCATAAAAAAGAGTGTGTCTCAACAAACATGGAAAAAGTAGGAGTAATAGGCTGGGGAAGAAGGAGAAGTGGGCGGGAAGTAGGAAGAACAGACTGGGAAGGAGCAGAAGTGGGAGAGTTTCATTAGAAACTCCTCACAACTGAATAATCATCCTCTGCCCAGGAGAATTGGCCTTTGCCCCAGAGACACAGTAATCAGCAACAAAAAGTGGATTCTCCACAGCAGATCCAGAGAATTCCCAGCTTTGAATATGACTATGTTTATTTTTAACCCTTTGAGTGCCAGTGCTTGAAGGAACACCAACAGGGAGGAAGAGCAACATAGAATATTAGTATTAGGCAAACAGCTATGCCAGCTAGTACTTTGTAACTTATATAAACTGGTAAATAAATAAAGCTAAATATTGTGTAATTTTTTTAACCCTATGAGTGCCAGTGGGGTGGCCAATTCATTGTTCTGCTATGTCCTGGCCACCCTCAGGTACTCAAAGGGTTAAATAAAAAAAAATAGTTATTTTTAAAAGCTCTTTTAAATTAGCCTAAGTTGTCATAAAGTGTTGCTTCCATTTTAACTCTTTGGAGACAACTTTAGCATCCAAGGGGTTAAAGCATCAGTAACAAATGTTTATGAAAAAGATAACTAAGCTTATAGGCCTTTTTCTGCTGGATATATATATATATATATATATATATATATATATATATATATATATGTTTAATATTACTACTGCTGGAACATTTTTCATTCAAAAACTGCAGTGTTCTATGTTGGCCACCGTGTGGTTCTTTTTCTATCACTTACTATGGAGAGCCAAAGTCTATGGCCCTTATGTATATAATCAAAGTGAAGCAATTCTGGGGAACTTGCTGGTGAATGAAAATAAAATAAATTCTAATTGGTTTCATAGTTTTTACACCTTCAAGGCTTGAGAGGTCTCTTTTCAATGAGTTGGAGCGCTTTATAGCATACAAGGGGCTCCAAGCCCCATTCAAAAAATGGGAAGTTTTCTTTCTCCCCTATGTTGCAAACCAGCCCCAGAACTGTTCCACTTTATACATTTGGGCCAATATATTGCATTAAAAAATAAATGCCTGTTTTGAAACCAGTTGGTAGTTTGCTAATCATTTGATTTGAAATTGTTTTAAAAGTTATCTTCTCCTTTAAGCTTTTGAATGCCATAGGGGTGCACAATGCATTGCTTCACAATGCATTGCGTACTCCTCTGGCATTCAAAGGGTTAACTCTTTCTTTTGGGAGTATGGGAAAATCTAGGTAAGTGGATGCTCTGTCCATTATATATTTTAACCCTTTGAGTGCCAGAGGGGTACGCAACGCATTGCAGAGCAATGTGTCATATACCTCTCTGGCACGCAAAGGGTTAATAAACTGATTACCTGTGCTGTTGAGTAATAGAATACAATCCATCAGAATAGGCACTTTATATTGAATAGGGATCAGTATCATCACATGCTTGTGTAGGAATATAGGCAACTGAAGATAAAAAACAATGTTTAGCACTATAGGGCTGAAGTTGGCAGCTACTGTTGGACAATGTAAGATAAAACTAACAGTCATCTAAATAGCTTATGAAGACTACAGCTGGATGGATGAACATATCTGTAACTTATAGTGCATAGCCTTCCAAAATCCTGATATACTACTTTTTCAGCTTGGCCATGTTGATGTTTTATCAAGGTTTCATGAAAGCAATAAAATTAAGGAGAATCTTGATCATTTGTGTTTTACAGTTAAATTGACTTTCTGACACAGTGTCATAAAGTTGAGCAGTAAATCTCTACCTGCAGGGACAGAAAACTCATCAGAATGGCCTTGGAGAGAAAGAACCTTTTAGAGGGATACTGAATACAAGAGTTATTTGAAAACTCTTTCACTTCTCCGCTGGAGATTTCCAACAGTAAAATGATTTGGGCATAGAATATATAGTAACAGAAAAGTGTTTGTGTTACAGAGAAAGTACTGAGTAAATCATAATATTCAGACTATGAACATAATGTACAAATTGAACCATTTCACTCAGTTGTTACTGTTTATAATAACACTAGTGTAAAAGCCTGTGCAAACGGGCCAAGGTCTGGGTAATGTTAACCCTTTGAGTGCTTTGCAATGCTTTGCGTACCCCTCTGGCACTCAAAGGGTTAAGAGGCCGCTACCTCACTGCTCCATGCGATGCAATCATGCTCAGTAGAGAGTGCCGGAACGCAGGCAGTCTCTACTGCACATGACTGCATCGTGACAAACATCCTAGCAAATTATTATCCTATATAATAATTCGCTAAAACGTGCGTAACGACAAAGTGATGCACAGTAAAGACTGCTGCACGTGATGCATTCATGCGCAGTAGAGACTGCCCGCGCCACGGCTGATACAGATGGAGTGCCCAGCTCTGTATCAGCCGCAGTGTGAGCAATCTATGTGCATGACTGTCCCGCGACCGACTGGCAGTGGCACTGTGGCCCGTGTAACAGGCTCTTTAACTAGTATAGGATAATCAAATTACTACTAGATCAGCTGAAGGCAAACGTTATCTCTTTAGAGTTTGCTGTTCTATGTCTCCCAACACCCCCATTGGCTTGATGGTGATGGAAGAAAGCTGTCATCCCCAACAACTAGACACCTAAAGGTTGCCTACCCATGTACTAGTCCTATATAAATAGATCATGTAGTGTAATAAAACCATAAGTAGGGGGTTTTATTCTTGACGTGACATTGCATGCTGTGTTACATTTTAATAGACAGCATTTCAGATATTTTGGTGCCTTCATTTTTAAGGCTTCAGACATCTATTCATCAGATGCCATTTTTTCTCACTCATAAAGGTGATTTGATCAGCAGTTTTATTAGAAGACAGAAAGCAAATTTACCGAAGGGTGATATTGCTATTGACAGGCAGTTGTGACATTAAAATGGAGGTAAATTTATACAGCAATAATGCGATTTAGGTTCACATTGAAAACTGCTGCCAATCTCCCATCAAGTTTCCTGAGGATAGATGGAAAAACAGATCACCTCTGTAGGTTTTGTTCTGTGTACAGCTTTATGGAATGTGTTGATGCTTATTGAACGAAGGAAAATATAGATAGACAGTCTAATAGGCATACATACTACTCCCTTATTAATCCTAGTTTGGCCTCCTGGGTGCTAAATTTTAAATTGTCCTATGGTGTGTATGTTTTTACTCTGTTGTTACTGCTTACAGGTAAATGTCAGCAATTTTTTTTGTAAGAAACCCATATATCATGTATTGTTGTTTTCTGTTAGCATGCGATTTCAAAAGATACTGGGACATTTGTACGAATGAGCCAGTGCAGCCGCATGGAGACAGTCCAGGGGCGGACTGACAGGACCCAGGGCCTCTGGTCCAAAAAGAGGTCTGTGCCCCCTGCAGAAATCTCCACATTGCCCCCTTCATCTCCACATTGCCCCTTCCACAATGCCCCCTTCATCTCCACATTTCCCCTTCCACAATGCCCCCTTCATCTCCACATTTCCCCTTCCACAATACCCCCTTCATCTCCACAATGCTCCCTGCACAATGCCCCCTTCATCTCCACAATGCCCCCATCTCCACATTTCCCCTTCCACAATGCCCCCTTCAACTCCACAATGCCCCCATCTCCACATTTCCCCTTCATCTCCACATTCCCCCTTCCACAATGCCCCCTTCATCTCCACAATGCCCCCATCTCCACATTTCCCCTTCCATAATGCCCCCATCTCCACATTTCCCCTTCCACAATGCCTCCATCTCCACATCGCCCCTTCATCTTCACATTTCCCCTTCCACAATGCCCCCATCTCCACATTGCCCCTTCATCTCCGCATCGCCCCTTCCACTATACCCTTCATCTCCACACTGCCCCTACCTCCAGTCCCTGGTGGTCTAGCGGCGTGGCTTAACACTGTGCGAAGTCCCGCGAGCCTCTAGTAATACAGAGCGCTGGGAAATGATGTCATCTCCCACAGCTCTGTATTACTAGAACGGAGCACCGGCGGCCGGAGTGGGAGATCAGCTGAGCAGCGCTACAGTCGGGCCCCTAAGTGGCACGCGGACAAAATGTCTTAAAATTAGAATTGCTGGAAGCGGCGGAGGGCCCCCTTCGGTCCCGGGCCCTCGGTCTGTGACCGAATGCCCGTATGGTCAGTCCGCCCCTGAGACAGTCTCTAGCTTTGCTGCCCTTCCCTTGACACAAGTGGCATTAAGGGAAGGCTTTATGTTGTGTATACTGCTTAGTAAATTGGTGTTCAGTAGGGACAGAAACTTCGTGGTGATTCCAGTCCCTGATTTAGTACCAAATTGCTGTTGTACATTCACTCCACTAGTCTTCTATGGATCCCTGCTACCATGGTACAGAAAATATATCTAGAATGTTAATCATTCATTCATTTTAATTAAAATGCTAATAAAGTGAATGTGGAAGTTTTTTTTTTTTTTTCAAACTATGCTTGTAACTATGTATTTCCAAAACACTCAAATTCATACTTTGTGCACTTCGGATTTCCAAAAAACAAAAGGTAATAAACACAACATTTAACAAATAATGCCATATATTTTAAAAAGTAGACACAAGAGACAGGCGGTGAGCCATCCGGAGCTCCCCGCTCCGGATCAGAGCGTTTGGCAAGTCTCTCGCCGAACGCGCTAATCCTTAATGGGGAGCTCCAGACGGCTCACAGCGAAGTTCCCTGTGTGCGAAACCACACATGCACAGTAGGGACTGCTGGAACAGCGGTCTCTACAGCGCATGCGCAGTTACACTCACATGGAGCGACGCATTCTATCACTTTATGTTATAGGATATATAAATATATAGTTACTTTAATTTTGATGTTGGATGCTAGTGACATCTCCAGTGTGTTGCATTGTTAATATCAGTTGTAATTTATTTTTAACCCTTAGATTCTTGAAACTACAGTAACTTAGTTATATCTTCTGTATATATCTACAATTCTTTATGAACGTGGATGTGTCAAAGTGTTGTATTTCTGCACAGCTGCAGTGGGGAGTCTAGCTGCAATGCCCGCTCCTGTGAAAATTGCTGCCTCTGATTCGCTGCCTGCCACCGATTCCTGCACCTTGCCCCTCGGAAGGGTGGACAGGGAGCCAGAAACAGTTAGAATTTTATATATATATATATATATATATATATATATATATATATATATATATATAGAGAGAGAGAGAGAGGGATCAGAATGACTAGAAATAAAGCACATCTGTAAATAATCTGGTATCTGAGTTAATATTTGAATATTCCAGATATTTTACATGATACCTTTCCAAATTCTGTAAGCTGTTTTTATGTACTATTGTGGGTTGTATGCTTCTGTTTTGTCTGCACTAGCTTATTCCTAGAGGCTACATTTTCTGTGCTTCAGTTCATTGGCTTCAGATGAATGCCAGATCTTTTCCTACAAAAACCAATGGGCTTTTTTATTTTTTATCTAACAGCAGCCAACATAAAGTCAAATCACAGTGAGCCTTAACTATATCAATGGGTATTTCTTCTCTCTCCGGCCTTTGCAACTAAGTCACACTCTTTAGACCCACCTGTAATACCATCTGTAAGTCATTACTGTCAGTGAAACTGATGTTCTTAGAAGAACTGGAACAATTTTGGGGGAAACCAAATAAATTTCCTTTCATTCATTGTGGAGCGACATAGTTTATGACGAACGCTCTGTCGAAGATTACATTAAAAAACATGTATTTTGGATACCAGTTGGTGCTTTTTCACACTCTGATTTAAAAAAATATGTTTGATCCTTAGTAATAGTTAAATTATATATTTCCCAGCAGTAACGTTGCTTTACTAAGTCAGAAAAGCCCTATACCATACATATGTCATATTTTAAACTTTACTGTTCCCTTAACTCAGTGTAATTAAATAGGGATAGTAATGGATGCCAATAAATGCAGCGCCAGTTAAAGGGGATCTAGCACCCCTACACACGTTGAGCTAAATAGCTTGTTTATGTAGCGACTATCTGGGTTAAGGTTTTCATTTAAAAAAAAAAAAAAAACATCGCTATTTAGCCAAATTTAACCCTTTGAATGCCAGAGGGGTACGCAACACATTGCTTTGCAATGCGTTGTGTACCTCTCTGGCACTCAAAGGGTTAATCCAGTAAATATTGCCCTGGCCCTATTTCCGGACAGACTGGAATTACCAGCTCTGTACCGCAGTCTGTCACTCTGCCTCTGCTCCCCTCCCTCTATCCAGACTCCACCAATGACAGAAGCTTTCTGTCTGTAAGCTGGAGCAGTCTCTGGCCAATGAGAGCACTCCAGCTTACCAGGAAAAAGCCTTCATCATCGGAGGAAGCTTGATAGAGGGAGGGGAGCAGAGGCAGAGTGACAGACTGCGGTACAGAGCTGGTAACTGCAGTCTGGAAATAGGGCCAGGGCAATAGTTACTCGAGTATACTGTTTATACTGTCGGATCTTACGGAAGGAAGGTGTTTTAATCACCAATTATAAATGTAGCCAGTATACTTCCAGCATGTATCGGATGCTTTATGAGTCACTTACTAGCTAAAAAATAATACTCAGTGTTCCTTGGGGCTTATCATACTAAGTATCAACTAAAGTTTATAAGTAATCAGGACTAATCACTCTAGTTTTCTATCGCTACTAATAAGGTCATACACCTTTAAATTAACGGAGCTACTACTAGACATCCAAATCCCATCAGCAAGGATTTGTGCAGTAATATTAATTGCTTGGATATTTTCAGAGTCACTTGGTATTAAAATCCTATTACAGCGTCATAACTACTATCTGCTCCGTATAATAAGTTGCAGCAAGCACAACATTTACCATTGTTTGTTGTTATCTGATGATTAGTTTCATCAGATCACTTAGAATGATGAAACTGGCCAGGAATATTTTAATTTTGCTTTAAATTCGCTGCTTTTTATTATTATTTCAACAAGTAAATATAAGTTAAGTTTTAACTATGTACATAACCCCCTACATTGTAAAAGTGTATTCCTGAATCTACCATTAAAGGGATAGTAATGTTTCATAATAAAAGCAGCTCCCATCAATCTTCATAGTATTTGGGCCATGGAGAGTGTTATTTCAATACTGTCAGTTGTAGTTCAAGAGTAACTGAATGATACATTTTCCCCCTCCTGCCCCTTTTACTGATGTAACACTTCTCACCTCAGAACAGAAAGGTGGTGTCCAGATGGCTTGCAGAGAGGGACAATCTTCAATTAACATAAGGCAAAAACCTGTCAAGAGGGACAGAGTTTTCATTGTTCTCACAGTAAGAAGATTGTCCCTTGCTGTGAGCTGTCTGGTCTTAAGCCAAGACTCCACATCTGAGGGGAGTTGGCTTACGCTAGGTAAAAGGGGCAGGAGGGGGATACTTTATCATTCAATTACTCTTGAACTACAACTCTGACAGTATTGAAATAACACTCTCCATGGCTCAAATACTATGAAGATTAATTGGAGCTGTGTTTATTTTGAAACATTACTATCCCTTTAAGGGGTGGGTCTGGTGCTGTTTTGTTGCTCTTTTCTCTTATGATAAGTCTATCCAAATTAAAGAACTAGCACATTCTCTTTAGTGTTTTCTCACAACCCTATACTGTATCAGTGGTGCACCACTGTTTGTTTCTAAAAGTTATCTATGTTAATAAAAACAAATCACATTTGTAAAAAAAAAATCACCAAAATTGCATTTCTGTTAATAAAATTTCTCACTGATTTTAAGAAATGTTTACAATAATAACAAAATATTTCAAGCTACCAAAGTTACACGTATTCCTCTGCAAATGTATTAAGACCTAATGCAAAAACACAAAATGCACTAACAAATTAAGCACCTTGCCTATTTGCGCTGCAATTTTCTGGTGCAATATTAATAAATAGACCCTATTGTGGTTTAAGCTGGGTAGGTTAGCTAACTTGCTACATATAGCAATAAACTGTAGAAGTGTAAAGTGTTGCAAAGTTCTACACTGTTATAGCATGAAAAACGTACCACAAAATAAGATGATTTCAGTAGAAACTCTGAGGAAAATGGCACTCAAGAGGATAAAAAGCCCTGATGATTTCACGTTTCTCAGCAAGCTGGTGGAAGCCATTCATTTAGCAGTCCTCACTTCCTGCTGACCAGGGGCTTGATTCTATTACCCTCGCTAAAACCGGCATTGCAAGAAAAACAAGTAGCGTGAATTTTGAGAAACGTGTTACGTCGGTATTCTATTTCAGAGCCACGGTGAAACAAAACTGGCGTAGACAGCACTTTTCAGAGTAGTAACAAAACTGGCGCTGTCTGCTTTTATATGACTACTGCCTACAAAAAACGCGCAAAATGTCAGAGTCCAAGGAAATAGGCGTACATTTGACGACAGAAAGATCAAGTTCAGTGTTAGATGTGTTCTTCACGTAACACAATCCGACAGAGTGCCCCCTTTCGACATATTAACCCCCCCCTTTGAAACATAGGCTATATGCTCTTTAATTAATAAAGGGGGCAATTGTCGCTACCATGCTAGGGGGGTGTCATGAGGGGTCATTATACCCCTCTTGAGGTCTGAAGTACTTTTTTAATACAAATTACATATATAATAAAAACAAACACCTTTTTTATACATATACAGGTTGCCTATTAACCCTATGAGTACCAGAGGGGTAGCAAACACATTACAATACCTCTCTGATACTCATAGGGTTAATATTGCAATACAAAATACGAGGGCATGTCGACTATAATAGGAGAAGAAAAATGTCGGATAAAAATGGTGAAAGAAAGTCATGGGAGCACTGTAGTCGACTTTTCAAGGTGGAGGGGGGGTTAAAATGTCGGATGTACAATATTCATCGAATTAATATGGTGAAAGAAAGCAGTGTAAATAGGATTTGGAAGGGGAAGGGTTAAATTGTCGACAATGAACAATATTTGTCGAATTAATGTGGTGAAAGAAAGCACTGTTGTCGACTTTTAAAAGGGGAGGTAATATGTCGAAGGGGGGCACTCTGTGTCGGATTTCTATGTTGTATACTGTATTATACACTGATTTTGTTCAAACAACGATGGTTTTGAAACTGTTGTTATGGCTTCTATGCCTGAAGCGCTGAGGCGCAGAATTTTTGACTTAAATGTAACCACAAAACAGACGGTAATACTGAGAGAGGGTAATATAGGATACTAATTGCACATTGTTTTTAGTTGTTTCCTGTGGGCTTTTTTTAGACTGTCAGTAAGTATAATTACTGCTGGTTTTGTTTTCACAAGTCGGGTAATAGGATAGCAAAAACTGACTTAAAAAACATATTGCCTGTATTAAATTTTAGCGCTGGTAATACCTTAGACAGTAAAGTACAACCTGCTGATAATGAGTGATGAGTACAAAGTTAACCAGAGCAATGTGTTGCTTACCTCTCTGGCACTCAAAGGGTTAAATTGCTAAATAGCACATTTGATATTATAAATATATCTAATGTTCTGTCAACTTTTGAAAACTTTTACATTTATATTTTTGAATGATCCTTGGAACATAGTCATTTATAAAAGGAATGTAGATTTTGGCATTTATATAATAAAAAGATGTTGATTGACATTTGCTACAAGACAAACTGCTGCTGTAAAAAGAAAAGGCTTCTCAGTTAGGAAATATAAACATAATGGATGATTTTAACTACACTGAATTTCCACTACGAAGGGAAATTATTTTATAAGCATGCATAATTATAACTTCATGTGAACTTCCCAAATCTAGGGGGAGATTCACTAAGGCGTGATAAAGCGGAGATAAGTTCTCCAGTGATACCACTTCTTCAATTCCTATGTTATTCTATGGAGCCAGTTCACTAAGATTTCTAGAACTTTGGAGATCTTAGTGTATAGGCTCCTAGAATAACATATGAATTGGAGAAGTGATATCACTGGAGAAGTCATCTCTGCTTTATCACCTCTTTATCACACTTTATTGCATAACCCCCCCCCCAGCGTTCTGAAACAATTCTGAAATGGTACACAATATAAAGGTAAGAGAGCATTTAGACAGTAGTGACCATAATGTTGTATCCTGTGAAATTTCTTATGAGAGGTATCCTATTGAATTTCTAACATTATGCTGTTAAGCATCTATTTTGGGTATAGTTATATTAGGATAGTTAGGTTAGGGTACTTAGGCTAAGGTAGTTAGGGTAGGCTAAGTTAAGTTAGGTTAGTTTAGGGGTACAGTTGTTACGGTTTGGGAGGGTAATTTGTTTCAGGCCTTTTTTTGGGTAGTTAGGTTAGGTTAGGTTAGGGATAGTTAGGGTGAGGTAATTAGGGTATGATAGATTAGGGTAGTTTGTTTTAATACTGTGATGTAAATGCACTATAATGTTAGATGCTGTTTTAATAAGGCAACATTTTAATAGCGCCATTTTGACTTTAGTGTGGCAAACGTTCACAAATTCAAAACATTTTAATAGTTAACCATCCTGAGAAACCCATTAACAAGGGTTCATCTGAAAGACTGAACTTGAAAAGGACAATTTTACAATTCTAAAAGCAGTGTTAGAAAACATTCAATGTGGTGTAATCTTCAAAGATAAAAATGCAGAAGAAAAAAATATACGTTAATATATATCGCTAGGTAATACTAATAACTAGAAGAGACCTGAATAAGACCAGTGTGGTGTAACAAAGAGGTTCACATGAAAATGAGGAATAAGAAGCAAGCTTTCAAATTATTTATTTCGGAAAAGATGGATGCAGTCATTTAAAAAAAATGCAGTAGAATCTGCAAACAAGCAATTAAGCTAGTGTAAGTTGAAAATGAAAAAAGAATTTCAACAGAGAACAAGAACATTCCTAAGCATCTCTACAAGTAAATAAATGGCAAAAAGATAAAGGTTGATATTACACCTCTTAAAACTGAGAGAGGTGAATACATTGGTAAGAATAAGGCAATTAATGATACAATAACTCAACACAATGTGTTGTATTCCGCTCTGGCACTCAAAGGTTAAACATTTTCTTTTCTTCTATATATAAAAGTAAGCAGCTATGACAGGCTTTGCACAAACAGAGATAATCACAGCATTTCCTCCATCATTTATATGGATTACTGATGACAAAGTCCAAAGGGACAGGAAAAAGGTTATGCTGCTGATGTGCTATACTTGGATCTTAAAAAAGACTTTGAAACTGTGGATAGAGAACTGGGGGATTAATACAAGTGAAGGTAGGACAATGATAGCATATAAAAGGCACAAATGCAAGCTATGCAATGCATTTGCTCCATCTGCATCAACATGGGTAAATGTATGAGCAAGAGGTAATTTTAAGATGACACAAGTGTAAAAAAGGAGTAAATTGTACCATAAACTCGATCACATTTGGATCCAAATTATGTGCCATTGCAAAATGGTCTAAAATGTTGTGCAATACAACAAATGTATAAAAATGCTAGCTGATCCTGCTCCCCTGCAGCCAAACCCAGGAGCAGCAGTAGGGAGGAGTTATATAGATTCCCCCATACAGCCATCTGTAGGATCCAGCCTCCTTCCCCAGCCCTTCTTAGTTCAGAGGCGGCTGGGGGTGGTGATCTGGACAGGAGTGGCCAGGGAAGCAAAATCACTGCAGGGATTTCTTTATAACTCTTCACTTATTGTCAGAACATCACCATTTCCAGTTTTCCACATATGCTCACCTTTCTCAGTACAGTATATTACTAGGATCTCCCAGAGTCCTTTCCATGGCTTCCATCCTCTGTGTAATGGTAACTCCACCACCCAGAACAGAACAATATTGAGAATTATGATAATTACTTTCAGGGCCCATAGGATGTTGATACAGATAGATTATCGTGTTGCCTTTTGGGGTAAGAAATGAACTTTTTAGTCACTTGGGGCTTAACTGGAAATTGATTCAAAGGGGCTTTTTTGCCTTCTTCTGAATCATCATGGGATATGTAGCAAAAACTTAATTGGATGACCTCATCAGGTATGTGGCTCTGTTAATCCATTGAGCGCTAGAGCAATGCTTATCTCACTTCACATACTGTTGGCCCTCAAACTGATATTGTTATTGCAATTCCAATATATACTGAGTGATGCACTCCTATAAATGCAAGATATTAACTCCTCAAGGACTAGAGGGGTGTTAATCACATTGCCTCACAAGGCATTGCATATCCCCCTGGTCCTCAAAGGATTAACACAAAATATAAGCAATTACCATGTGTACTGAGCAGATAGTTTATAGACCTCATATATCTCATTGTGCACTCCCAGTAAAACATACATTAGTAGGATGGTGTATTGGGCTATTAGTCATAGAGTCATCCTTCCTTCTGTAATAACCCTGCATTAAAGAACAGTGCTTATCTTCTTGTGCTGATCTCACTAGTTCTAACTTACATACAGAACATCAGGTAAGGATTTTGTAAGAAATTATTTAGATTGCTCAGTGAAAAGAAATGCATCTGCTTCTAACCTGTCAAATGATTATGGAACCACATTAAAGTAGTTTATGACCCATCCTATGTATGAGGAAGGTTGTTAGCAACCAGATTTGGTCAGCTAATAAGTGCAATGCATTGGAGATATCTCTAGAATCTAAGAATAACCCATTGAAGACATGAGAGGCATGCAATGCATTTATTTGCAATGATATTTAAGAGTTAAGTGATAATTGTCTGGTGTTATGAAAAAAAATTGCATATATTATAGCGCTTTCCCTTCTGAGTAAAACCATGGTACTTCCACTGTTGGTAGTTGCTTTATTCAAAAGTTAAAAAAGTTCAAACCATCACAAAATGCTGGAGAAGATTCTATCACATTCTATGAAGAACAGCATATTTACCTACAGTTCACCTTGTATCCAGACAGTTATTCTATTGGTTTCTAAAGGAGAGGTGAGAGCCAGTGGCTCCCACCTCTCCTTTAGAAATCAGTAGAATAACTAAGTACCAGGTGAACTATAGGTGACTATCTGCACACTGTGACGCACTGTTCATGTAAAAAGAAAAACAGTGTGAACTTTAATAACTTTGGAACTGAGCATCTCTCAACTGGAGGGAGAAAAGAGGTAGGAAAAGCCATAATATATATACTAGTATGAAAGGCCATGTACAAGGGCTAAAGTGCCACCCAGCGGTCTCGTCTGCTGCCCCAGAGCCAGAAGCAGAGACAGGCAGTGAGCCGTTCGGAGCGCCCCGCTCTGGATCAGCACGTTCGGCCAGTCTCTACTGCACATGTGCTGTTACGCACACAGGGAGCTTCGCAGCCTAGCAATTTTATATTATAAGATATATACACAGCCTCTCTCATCCCTAATAATAGATAGATAGATAGATAGATAGATAGATAGATAGATAGATAGATAGATAGATAGACAGATAGATTCTTATTTTTTCCCATAAAAATGGTTTACTACTGTTTCAAGTCTTTGCAATGAACTTCACATCTCTCTGGTACTCAAAGGTTTAAGATGTCATTGAGCCAATCTTATATCATTATTTATAATTTGCTTTTGTCCCATAGTTTAATCTATTTTGACTTGTAGATGAGACAGTAATGAAAATTATTCCATTGAAGTAAACGCTCTATCCACAGCTGGCCAAGAGAAAGGCTACTTTATTAAACCTTATTGAAAAGTATTGACAGAAAATCTCACTTCCTCCTATCAGATTTCATACATTCTTATTCTTCAGCTGGCTTGATATTAATCTGACATGAAAATAGAGCAATTATTCAGTTGATAGACCTAGAGACATGATAGGAATGATCATTTGATACTCCTCTGGTGCCATAGCCCCATGCAGCAAGTTCTTTCTATGAAATCCATTTTAGGTCACTTAGTGATGCTGCATGAATATAAAGACGCTTCAGTGCGAAGCAATGATTAGAATAGTTGTATAATGTAATCACCTTCTGCTTATGGGATGGATCCAAAAACACATTAGAGGAGGTGAACTAATATGATTCAGATCTAAAATAGGCACTGGACGCTATGACTGTCTAACATTTATGTACTAAGCTGTGTATGATAAAACGTCTCCAATATCCCCCACTTGTGCCAAAGGTGAGAGTTTACAGGCTATTATTTAACCCTTTGAGTGCCAGAGGGGCAACTCCTTGAATGCTATACAGATGTCCAAAGCATTGAGGAGCAATGTGTTGGAGATCTTTCTAGAAACTAGGGAGTTACTGCTTTTTTAATTCTTGCTTGTTATAGGTAAAAAGTATTTTCTCTGCCAGGAAACAGTTAATGGGACTGTGGGTGGGGTCATGTGAGAAATGGGAGGTGGCCATGGGTGGAGCTAAGGACACCTAGACTGCCTTGCCTAGGGTGCCTGGGATGTAACTCTGGCCTTGACTAGCCATTCAGCCATTTTCCATAAAATGCATTGGTTTGTGTCCCATATACACAGATGAGTAGTAATACTGGGCCTTATGAACAGACTAATGAGGAGCAATTCTGAAGAGAATCAACTGCACCATAGAGAAATAAATAAAAGTTCCCCATTTATTTAATTGAGGCTTCTAATGTTGGATGTTGGAGACCTCTCTATCAAACAAGTGGTTAAAGTATACTTGAATTAAATGGGGAGTTTTATTTATCCCCTGTGGTGCAGTTGGTTTGCTCCAGATTTGCTCCTCTTTCCTTCTATGCAAAAGGTCCATTGGGCTGTATGTATAAAGGTGAAGCGATGCAGATCTGGAGCAAACCAACTTCACCAGAGGACAAATACAAATTCTGATTAATTTAAATGGACCTATTCAATGGTAAAGAGGTCTCTAATGCATTGCAAAGCCCTTTTAAATCAATTAGTAATCTGGGAGAAAATTATTATGTCCCCTTTGACCTTTTATAAATAATGCCACTGTATGTAAGAAGAGCAACATAATGCTGCTTTGTAAGTCAATGAGACTAATGTGCAACGATAGCAAAGAAAAAACAGAAGGCGCTCCTAGTGCAAAAATCTTCAGGAATCAACCCACACTTTCCCTTTTAAGTTATACTCACAATATGAATTGGTCAACTCAACAAATATATGTTGGTTGACACACACACACAGGGGATATATTTCACGCCGTCCCCTATACAGCAATATAAATCTTCACCTCCAGGCTGCACCTCAAAACCACTCCAAGAGCACGTAACACATGTAAAAAAGACAAAAGAGGGCGTCTGATGGTGCCTTATATCCTTTGGATAAGCACAATAAAGTGTAATCAATAAATTGTATACTCACAAATGTGATGGCTATGAAAAGACATGTCCCTCCACAGCTAAACACGCCTACAGAGAAAAAACCCCTGTCTCTGCTCAGGGAACTGGGTACTGGAACGATGAATCTCACCACTCTGCTGCATTCATATTCCACAATTATTATATTTATTAAAAAAATATATATATAAACTCCAAATGCAATAAATGGAGAAGTATTAAAATATACAAATTAAAATGAAAATGACATTTTGGGCTCACTATTTTTTCATTTTAAGGCGTGTTTAGCTGTGGAGGGACATAAGTCTTTTCATAGCCATCACATTTGTGAGTATACAATTTATTGATTACACTTTATTGTGCTTATCCAAAGGATATAAGGCACCATCAGGCGCCCTCTTTTGTCTTTTTTAATGTGCAACGAGGAACTGTGGCACCTGCTGGGCAGACTAACTGCACCACAGGGGACGTATAAAAATACCATTATATTGAATGGGATTTTAATCCCTTTATATGTCGCTTTATTTGTCCGGTATGGTACAGTTGAATTGCTCCAGAATTTCTCTTATTCTTAGTACATAACATTTTCTAAAGGTCAACACTGGAAACATATAACCCCACACACTCACATACACACACAGACACACATGCACACCACTCACACCCACACTCACATGAGCACACACACACAAACACACATAAACACACAGAATATCAAACAGAGAATCCTGCTTTAGGAATAGATTGTTCTTTCTTCTCACATTACAAGAGATGGACACAACTGTAACTGGTATTATGTATTGTGTGGTATGACTTCAGTTATGTAATCTACTGGGGCATTTTTATTAAGATGTGAATTGGCTTTCTTCTGTCTATTTATACTCTTTTTATCCCAATGTTCGTCACCACTTACAGCTGACTCCACCATACTTCAGCACTTACAGCTGATTCTACCATTATTCAGCACTTACAGCTAAATTCCAGCATTAGTCAGTACTTACAGCTGACTCAACAGGAAATTACCCCACTGGCCATCCACTTTAGCTTCAATGGGTAACATCAACTCCCGCAACCTAAATCCAGGCAAAACTCCCAAAGGGCTTCCGCCCGAGGATAAATCCCCTAACTTTACCACATCAGTTACCAATTTCTGCAAACCATGCAAGGACTATCCGCTCACCAGACACTCAAAACACACCACACAAGGAAGAGAGGGAGGGATACTTCTCTTTGTCCTTCCTTCCCCCAAACAGCAATCCATTTCCTGTACCAAACCTACTTAAGCCCTTTCCCTAAACTCCTCCCTATTACACACAATTCCTGCCTGGATCAACCCTCCCTATGACATGCTTCCCCCCCTGTACCCTGCGGTCCCTTCCGGGGAATTTCTGAAAGGTGTTTAATGCATTGTAAAACAATATATTGGGCATCCTGTGGCACTAAGATGGTAGCATGTAGGTTATGCTACATACAGTAGCTCCCTGGCTTGCTCTCTCTTTACTGCAAACAAATTGCTTTTCTTTCTGTTATACAAAGACTTTTCAATCTTCCACTGGTGAGTTGTACTTTAGATCTATGTCAACACGTGATTCAGACTTGTTCCAGGACATTAAATAAGCTCTGTTTTTGCACTTTATTGAGACATGCTTCAGACTGTTGGGTGTGGTGGTAGCCAGAGCCCAGTAAATTCTATTTATGCACCTGCTTTAGGTTTATGTATAGTTAGTATTATATTTGGTGGAATTGTTCATGGGATGATTAAGAAATTATTTAAAGTTTTTATTAAACGTATGGTCTAGCTAACTGGTAACAGATAATATGTTGTCAGCATATTATACAGAGCCTCCAAATTGTTTTGTTGTTTGTCTCAAAATAGGATTTTGCTTTCCAACTTGATCCGTTTATCTTTTCATTTGGAAAGCAATAAGGGTTTTGAGCAATGGCTAAGTATGTCTGGCTGTTACATTTAGTTTTCCCACAGTAAGACTTCATGCCTTAGTGCACTAAAATATGAGCCTGTTTCCATATCTTTGCTGAGGAACAGAAGAATAATGGAGCGCGACACCATATCCTCCTGTTATTTGGTTTTCAACTAGATTGAGCTATTCTTTGGAAACAGAAAATGCCATTGCAATTAAGTTCATACCCGGCCTTATCCATATTGCTGTGTCTAAAAATAAAATGGCATTTAAAACCACAAATGACATTTTATTAGAGAAGGAAATTAGAGAAATAACTCCTTAATTAAAATAATAATATGAGTAACGCGCAGTGAAGTTTTCTAAAGTTCTCAAGACAAAGAATAATTGTCATAAAGGATTCAATATAATTTTACTAAAATCAGTTTTTCAAATTTGTGGGATTTATAAATTGTCAGTCCTGTGGTTGCTAGCAATATAATATATTATAAATATTTTTGTAATGAGAAAAATGAGAACATTCCCACTGCTGGGAGATTTGTAATTCAAAAGTAATTATAGCTTAATTTTTACTTATATTATTTACTGTGGAATAGCAGTCAGAGACTCAAGCTCTCCCACAGAGTCCATTATAAAAAATGCCCTTTGTACACCACATAGAACTGCCGTGGACAGCTTAATTTAAAAATAGCAAGTCTAAGTTGTAATAATTCTACATGAAAAATCTCCCACTAGTTGGGACACCCTTATTTTACTCAATAGAAAAAGCCCTGTGAGATTGTTCTTTTTTCATAAACCTAGTTTACTTTTCCTATAACCCTTTGAGTGTCAGAGGGGTGTGCAAAGCAATGTGTTGCGCACACCTCTGGCACGCAAAGGTTTAAGGAGAAAATAGTAGAAATGCAAAGTCTTATGGGTACTTTTACTAAGTAGCTGAGATAGCAACATATTAAAGATATTGTTATCCGCTATGTGGTTACAGTCATAATTGATGAGACTGAAAAAATACATGCGTCCATCAAGTCCAGCCCATGTGAAATCACCCCGTTGAACCAGAGGAAAGTAAAAAAAATAACTGAAGCCATTTACAAATAAGTCCCAAGCGGATAAAAAAATCCTTCCTGACTCCTAATGGCATTCAGATATTTAATCCTATCTGCTTTGAAGCCAACTGTCATAATTCTCAATATTGTTTTATGCTAGATAGTTTAAGAAATTCTATCTAGCCCCTCTTACCAAGGGTACAATTGTTCTTTGGGGATTGGTTGTAACTTAAGAATCACACAGATAAGGGATGATATTGAAAATGTTTGTATTATGTACAGAATCAAAATACTGTTACAGTTTGGATGGTATATACATGAACAAAATAATATCATAGATTACAGGTATGGAAAAGATGGAATTTAATTGGATACCAGTAAATTATATGATGAAAATCTCGTCACACCCTCCAGCACAAATCTTGGTTTCTGGTCTCTTATCTGCTGGGCTCACATCTGGACAGGAATCAGGACTGCTGTGCTCAGGCTGCTCTCTTCTCCTCTGCTCCTGAAGTTCTCCTCCAGTTCTCCTTCCACCCCCCAAAAATACTGCTCCTTTATACTATGTTTCATATCACTTGGATCTGGTGTAAACTGGTTAGCTCAACTGACCTTTCCTCACCACACCCACTTGCCATTCATGGTGACATCAAAGAGATATTATTGGTAGGGAAGACTCCAGGAACCGGTTTATCAGAAGCATTTGGTGTCTTATCTGAACTCTTTGTTTAGTTGACAAGACAGTTTGGCTTGTCCTTACTCCTTTCACATTTAACTAGAAGAGACCTTCATTTGAGTTCTCAAACACATGTAAAATAATTTTGAAGCAACTCCGTGCAGTTTGGGACAGCTGAAATTGTCTTGTAACTCTTAATTAAGCAAATAGAATTCCCACTGTTCTAAGCCATAAAACATGCATTTTATAGCTATAAATATATATATATATATATATATATATATATATATATACACACACATTATATATATATATATATATATATATATATATATATATATATACACATACACATATACACCTAATAAATTGCATACAATGTCCATATCCATAGTGATAAAGACATGTATACATATATAAACACAGATATATATCTCCACAGACAAACCCCTGTTATAAATCATATTTGATCCATTCTGACTTTCTTACAATAGGTACCCATTAGTTTTTTTGTATCCGTTACGTTATCTGCATGCATAGCATCCTGAGGCAAAGAATTCCATAACTTTACTGCCCTTACTGTAAAAAATCCCTGCTTTTGTTTTAGTCAAAAACACCTTTCCTCTAGTCTTAATGGATGACCTCTCATTCTTAGCTCAGCTCTTTGAAGAAATAGTTAATTGAAGTCCTTTGTATTGACCTTAAAGGGATAGTAATGTCAGGGAAAAAAAGTATTAACTATATGGTAGATACAATTAAAAGAGAGTACTTGCACTTATTCGTATCTCTCAGACCATTATGGTTTGAGAGATATAGGAAAATAAAGTTCTCTGCTCCCTCCCCTTTCTGCTTGATGAGCTATAAAGTTATCAGAAGCAGATTCTGGTTTGTGGATCAGACTGAGGCTTTTCAGCAGCGCAGACACAGCAATACCTAAAAATAAATACTTAATCGGAAAGGTCTACAACGTGTGCCTGGTTTTCAAGCACACCTTGTAGACCATTCCTATGAAGTATTTATCTTTAGATATCGCTATGTCGGCACTGCTGAAGAGCCTTGTCTGATCAAGCGACCAGAATCTGCTTCTGACAGCTTTACAGCTCATCAAGCAGAAAGGGGAGGGAGTGGAGAACTTTATTTTCCTATATCTCTCAAACCATAATGGTTTGAGAGATACGAATAAGTGCAGGTACTCTCTTTTAATTGTATCTACCATATAGTTAATCCTTTTTTTCTGACATTACTATCCCTTTAAATATATTTGTAAATGGTAATCTAATATAAACATAAACAAACCCAGTGTGACTAGTATCTTTTTATAATTCAGATCCTTCAATCCCTTTATCAGCTTTTTTGCACGTCTCTGCACTCTTTCCAGTTCATTGATGTCTTTTTTAAGAACTGGTACCCAAAGCTATACTCCATATTCTAGATGAGGCCTTACCAAGGATTTATATAGAGGTAGATTTACATTTGCACCCAGTGCATCTATACCCTTTTTTAATCACTGTTACAAACCAGGTATTTACCAATGATCTAGCTTATTTCTCGGTCCAAGGCCTGCTACAGTATGCTAGACAGGCTAATACTCTTAAGTGTAACTACATCTTGCCTTGCAGAAAATACTACCTTATGAGACTGAAACACGTTCCCATATTTAGTAGGTACTGGCATGTATACCCATTCATTTGAATGGTACTTTTATTCCCTTGAATGGTAGAAGTAATTTTTTCACTATGGTGTAGATGGCTTGCTCCAGAATTGCATGAAGAAGGAGAAACCGAACACATAGACAGATCCAACGTAGAGTAAAAACCAGCTTTATTCCACAGAGATCAATAAGATGTTTAACACACTGTATAACAGTCTAACGCGTTTCACACAGGTTATGCTTAATCATAGATTGTTCAGTCTATGATTAACCCCTTACGTACCATTGACGTGGCAGGACCTTCACGCTGGTCCGGCACTTAAGGACCAGTGACGGTCCTGCCACATCACGTACTTTTACTCACCGCACTCCTGTAGGAGCGCGGTGAGTAATACCGGGCACTGAAATTGATCGCTCCAAGACCAGAGCGATCTCTTCCAGTGCCCCGTTTGACGTGCCGCCCCACGTGATCAGTCACGTGGGACGGCACGTCAAAGTTTCCTATGTGGTCCTTAAGGGACGGCACGCCTCGGGACCGCTGGTCCTTAAGGGGTTAAGCACAACCTGTGCAAAACACTTTAGACTGTTATACAGTGTGTTAAAGGTCTTATTGATCTCTGTGGAATAAAGCTGGTTTTTACTCTACATTAGATCTAAGTGTGCGGTTTCTCCTTCTTTGTGCTGTTCATATGGTTAGAATACCAACTACCTACACTGAGCCAGATTCTGCCGAAAGCGGTGAGTGAGTTTACTGTAACGGTTTGATATATTGGCGTCTGTATGCCTCTTGTTTCTTTTGGATGTTTACTCGAGGATTGTTCCACTTCTTCATAGTACTTCAGCTCCAGTGTATGTACATGGCATGTCCATATAGTAGAAATAACAGAAGAAGAGGATATGATCTAATGTTAGTAGGTGGAAAAGTCAGAAAAATGTGCTTAAGTACAGCTTTACAGAAACAGTGATAGACTTATGCAACAGACTACCATAAAGAAATGGTAAGGATTTATACTGTAGGAGTATGAAAAAATGCCTGAGTTAGACATATGTGTATTCTGGGAATAATGTAAGAATGTATTTTAATCAGATAGGAAGACGGACAGACTGGATGAGCCAGTTCTTCCTCATCTACCATAAAAAAAATCTCTTTGTACTGAGAAAACGTGTCAGGTTATATAAGATGCAATTCCCCATACAAATTTTGTTTCTTGCTACTTTTTGATGACTTATTTCTGCAGTTTCGTTGACATATGGTTTTACCTTAGTGGAAACTTACCTAGAGACTGACTGGCTTCGTGTCATCCTTCCTCTTTGATAAATGGCTCCAAAAATACCACAGCTGGAAGTTTTTTTCATGACATAGCACAACTCCATAGAGCTGATCTGAAAAAAGTCTTAGTTTGTCCTGCTATACAGCAATCTCTCGAAGCTCTCATTTCATTTTTTTTTTTCATTTTCATGAGTAGAACACAAAGAATACCTATTTTCGTAATACACAAAATGGAATCTAGGTTAGATGAAGGATTTAGAACATGGGGGGAGGGATGCACTAAGTTGCGATAAACAGGTGATAAAGTAGAGATAACTTCTTCATTGTTCTAAACTCTCAAAGTCCCATCTAATTTTATGTAGCCAATGCACTAAGATTTTTTGCCAACTTTAGAAATGTTAGTGCATAGGCTCCATAGAATAACACTGGAACTAGAGAAGTGATATCACTGGAGAAGTCATCTTCACTTTACCACCTCTTTATCACCCCTTAGTGCATCACCCCCAGGGTGCCATGATACTCTGGTATACTGTGGGTACTAGATTAGGGTGCCCTAATTTTTCTAAGAAAAAAACTTTGCGGACAGGTTTAACAAAATCTCACTGCTTCTTAAGCCTCTGAGTGCCAGAGTGGTAGCCAACGCATTGCAATGCAGTGGATACCTCTCTGGCACTCAGAGGGTTAAGTGAATGCCAGAGGAGTTTGCAATGTATTGGTACTCAAAGGCTTAAGAAACTGCATCCAAAAATGTACACATAGAAATACATTCAGCTTTAGATTCCTTCAGACATTATAATAGCATTGATCATTTATTGGAAGAAATACAATATTTTATAAGCAGTGGGGATTTTCAGTTAGCAAAATTCATCTTTTTAAAAGCAGTACAGATTTTCTGTAAGCAGTGCAATTTTTATAAGAAAGGCACATTTTTTAGGCATATTACTTTCTAGTATTTTTAAATATGACAAATGCCTTCATAATCAATAACATTTTTTTCATAAGGACTGTGATTTTTAACCAGTATGCCATGGCACTTCAGCTGTGGGCCATGAGCACCAGATCAGGGTGTCCTACTTTTTCCATGCAGAGTTCGACAAAAATGTTGTAGCTGATTTTCAAATGTATTATAGGGCTTGAAATTCACTACTCTTTATAAGGAAACATTTCCCCTCTGGGTTTACAAAAGGTGGGACATTTTTTCCAAAAGGGGGAACCATTTTTTGAGACTTGCATGATTGCAAAATGGAGGTATTCTAGGGTGACCACACTTCCCGGAATGCCTGGGATTGTCCCTTATTGTAGGTCTGTGTCCCGCGTTCCGGGTCACCCCCCACCGGGACAACAAAGAGTCCCGTAATGGACCAGCAAAGCCGGCACCCACAGCCTACCTACATAGCGCAGCACGCACCAATCCGGCCAGCCAATGAAATGTATTTGCTATATGGTCCTCATTGGCTGGCACAGACCTCTCTTGCCACACCGCTGGACCACCAGGGAGGTAGGAGCTTGGAGGCAATGTGGAGATCGGGGCATTGGGGGAGCAATGTGCAGAGTAGGGGCAGTGGGGAGTAATGTAGAGTTTGGGGGCAATGGGGGAAGCAGTGTGAAGATTGGGGGCAATGGGGGAGCAAGGTGGAGTTTAGTGGCAATGGGGGGGTCAATGTGGAGATGGGGGCAATGTGGTCAGGGGCTGTCCATGGCAATATCTGCACCAGGGCCCGGTGGCTTCTAGCTTTGCCTCTGGCAGTGGACTTAACAGATGTGGAAAAAGTAGGAGGAACAGGGTGGGGAAGGAGGAGAAGAGGGTGGGTGGGGGGGAGGAACAGACTGGGAAGGAGGAGAAGTGGGCAGAGTTTCATTATAAACTCTCCACATCAGCCTCTGTTCCGAAGAACCGGTAATCAACAGCAAAACCCAGAGTCTCTGGGGCAAATCTGGAGAGTTCCCAGCTATGTGAATACCTCTCTGGCACTCAAAGGGTTAATGTACACTGTCATACTGAGGGTGGCACAATTACAGAGAAAAAAATCTTGCAAGACAGATTAGTGTTTAACTTTGTAGTGAAACATAAATGCTTCATTTTGGAAAGCTGAAAAGTGCACAGCTCATTGGGAATTATATTCTCCGTAAGAAACACATGCAGGTGTTCAGAAACTGCAAGATAAATGAGCCTCTCATCATCTGAACAATGCCCACGATGAATTGCTAGATGGCAGCCATTTCTCTTCTGTTTCTTAGAAACAAATTGTCTAGTGCATTGCCAATTAAGTCAAAAGCAAAAGACAGCAAGGAGAAAATTAGGTAGATGTATTAATACAAAATATCTGACAAAGTAAATTAACACTGATATTTATTTTAGAAGTAAGCTGTTCATGTAATAACCTCACAATATTGCAGTGATCTGTAGATTTCACTTTTAATATAAGAAAATGTCTTATAAATACTAATCTATTGTCATTTTTGATTTGTTATTGAGGAATTTAGCCTACAAACTATATATTGGGACTGTTTAGCAGCTCTATATTTAAACTCTTGATTACTTGAGAGGGCTCTCAGGCTCTGCAGTGCATTGGACATTAGCCTCTAAACGGTTAAAAGTCCCATTTAAAGGGGAACTACCACCCCGCAATAACTTAACCTGAAATGAGTCTTCATCTGACGACTAGCTGCTTAGTAGTGCTAGTCGCCAGCAATATTACCTGGTTCCAAAGATTTTTGCGTTTTTCCGACAGTCACAGGAGCAGGAAGCACGGACATCTCGTCACAGTGACGTCTGTGCGCCTGCGCAGTCAGTCCCTTTTGGAGTCAAGTGGCTCCAAAAGGGACTGACAGCGCAGGTGCACGGACGTCACTGTGATGAGATGTCCGTGCTTCCTGCTCCTGTGACCGTCGGAAAAACGCAAAAATCTTTGGAACCAGGTAATATTGCTGGCGACTAGCACTACTAAGCAGCTAGTCACCAGATGAAGACTCATTTCAGGTTAAGTTATTGAGGGGTGGTAGTTCCCCTTTAAAACAAATGGATGGTTTATTTGCAATCATTTGTCACTGACAGTAACTACAGGGCAGTTGTGGGCAACCTGTGGTTCTCCTGATGTTGTTGGGCTACAGCTCTCATCATGCTAATCTGGTCGTAGGGCATTATAGACCACTAGTAGCTTGAGAACCACATGTTCTTCACACATGCCATAGGTTGGAATAAAAAAAAACAGCCCCTTGAAATATCTAGTAGATATGGCTGATTCATCAAAACAGTTCATATTCATTGGCCATTCATTATGTCCCACTGATCTTAGGCCAATCCCTTCAGTGGGTTAAACCCCATTTAACCTTTTGAGTGCCGTAAATCGGGGGGAATATTTCCTCGCTATGACACATTTGTTTTGCTGTAGAATTGCTCAGCTTTTGTTTTTGTCCCTTGCTCCAGTTTTATTTGCTTAGTAATAATTCTGCTTAAAGAGGAACTATCACTCCACTTAAAGTGCCACCTAAATAATTATTCATATAGCGATATGCATACCAATAGTTGTAAGATCCTGAATAAGTCCAGCATTATTGAGAAACCATCTTGTTCAGAGACTGACGGGCAGGCATCAGTGCAGACAGACATCTTGCCTCTTCGGCATCTGTGCACCTTCACTGTCCATCCCGGTCTCCTCTAGGATTAGTGAGGGGGAGTTGCTTTGTACCTTATGGTACAGGATGTGACTGACAGTGCAGGTGCAAAGATGCCTCTACAGCAAGAAGCCTGCCTGTCAGTCTCCAAACAAGATGGGTTTTTCAATAATGCTGGATTTTTTCAGGATAATACAACTTTTGGTATGCATATAGCTATATATATATATATATATATATATATCTATATCTATATTTATATAATTGGAGTGACAGTTCTGCTTTAATTAACAAGACAATTGATTGAGCTGCTGCTCCAGGCAATAGCCCCATTTTTATTACTGGTGAGTGAGCCTCAGAAGGTCACTATTTGGCCCACAAAAAGATAAGCAACATTATTACTTAATATTGACTGAAATGATAATATGTTAAATAAGAGCTGTGAGTGTTGTTTTTTGCCTTTTTCTGCACTGTATCTACAGACCATTATATACCCTTCCAGTAGAATATGCCAATCATAACTCTCAGCTCCATGCCCAACATGCCTTTAACCCTTTGTTTGCAGGATGGTGTTCAATGCTTTGCGTCACTATACAATAGACACCCCCAGCACTCAAAAGGTTAATTCAGCCCTGAGTTGTTCCATGACACTGTTATGTATTCTGTGTATAGATCATGTGAATACCTGGAAACTCTCAGAATTTGACCCTGAGACTCAGGGTCACTAAATTGGCTCCATTTGTACCAGAAAAGCAGAGGGAGATGTCCTCCTTGTCTTGAGTGCGCTCAAGTAGTGTTGAGCGAGCACCCCGATGCTCGGGTGCTCGGGTGCTCTGACCGAGCACCCCCTGAGGCTCGAGTGCTCGGCCGAGCACCCGAGCCCCATTCAATTGAATGGGGCGACACGAGCATTACACCAGGCACCCCCTGCTCTGATGAGGGGAGGGTGCCTGGTCAATGCCCCCCTTCATCTCCGCTATGCCCCCTTCATCTCCGAATGCCCCCTTCATCTCCGCTATGCCCCCTTCATCTCCGCTATGCCCCTCTTCCACAATGTCCCCCTTCATCTCCGCTATGCCCCTCTTCCACAATGTCCCCCTTCATCTCCGCTATGCCCCTCTTCCACAATGTCCCCCTTCATCTCCTCTATGGCATAGAGGAGATGAAGGGGGACATTGTGGAAGAGGGGCATAGCGGAGATGAAGGGGGACATTGTGGAAGAGGGGCATAGAGGAGATGAAGGGGGACATTGTGGAAGAGGGGCATAGCGGAGATGAAGGGGGACATTGTGGAAGAGGGGCATAGAGTCTATGCCCCTCTTCCACAATGTCCCCCTTCATCTCCGCTATGCCCCTCTTCCACAATGTCCCCCTTCATCTCCGCAATGCCCCCTTCATCTCCGCAATGCCCCCGTACCTCCAGTCCCTGGTGGTCCAGCGGAGCGTCTTCAGATCTGTGCCTCTTCCGGCACAGATCCCTGCCACCCGAACATGGCGGGCGAGCACATGGCGGTACTCGACGAGTACCGCCATGTGCCGAGCAGAGCGATGCTCGAGCCGATCCGAGCATCGGCCGAGCACGCTCACTCAACACTACGCTCAAGCAGTAATACCGCTAAATTGTAGGCTGTAAATGGTTCCCTGAGGACTGATAGGAGAACATGTTGGATATGCCAAGGAGAAATATCTTGATTTGAATCTAATTTATGGAGAACTTTAAGAGTTGATATTTCAAAGATCTCAGGGACAGGTATGATCAGGTGACTACATTTTCTGTGATACTATTTGCTATCATGATCCACAGATTAGTACAGCTGATGAATTTACACAAACTATTTTGTTCCTTTGTACTCACAATTTTACCCGAATTACTATAATCCTATAAACATCCAAACAGAAGCAAAATACGATTTATTGATTTTATACCAGATTTTGTAGCAAGTGGCAACCTTGATCAAAAACAGATAATGATTTGTACCCAATTTAAATGACACTGGGCACCTTATTTGTCTCATGGGGAGTGATGTTAAAAAAATTGTCTGTAATTAGCCTGAATTAGTCTGAGGAAGTCCTGACACCACAGTCTATCATTTCTCAGACATATTACCATCATTTTTTGTATTAAATTCCTCCATCTTTATCAAACGGAAATAACAGTTTTAAAAGTGGGCATGGTTTATCTGCCGTCATAATGTAAGGCAATTTTTTTAAAATCTTCCTCTAGCTGTCATTTTTGTCTTATTTCCATAATTTTTTCCAAAAAAGTAAAAGTGGTCTTAACTTGGAGAAAAAGAAAGATTAACACCTTAAGGACCGGTGAAGGTTCTGGCACTTCACCAGGGTCCGTGCCATAAGGACCGGTGACAGTCTTGGAACATAATGGGTTTTGTGTTCAGAGCGTCCCTGCGAGAACGCTGTAATCATAAGGGGAGTCTGACACTGACTGCTCCAAGAGCAGCGAGCCAGTACATGTGATCAGTCACGTGTGCCAGCTCTCCAAATTAAGTCTGTGCGGTCCTTAAGGGTAGTCCATCCCTAAGACCACCGGACTTTAAGGGGTTAAAGAATATTAGCTGAAAAAAAGTGAAGCATCTCCCAGCAGTATCCTGGTTTTCCTCAGCAAGAAAAGGCCTACCATATATGCTTATATTTTTCATGATACAGGTTTAACCCTTTGAGTGCCAGAGCGGTACGCAAAGCAATGTGTTGCCTACCCCACTGGCACTCAGATGGTTTACCATCCATTTAATGCTTTGAGTGTTAGAAGGATATCTTTTGCAATGCGTTGAATATCCCTTTGGCACTCAAAGAGTTAATCTTATGACAAACATTTTGATTTGTCTTTTGTAACTCTCTGGTGCTGAAACAGTAAAATTAGAGGAGACCTTAGATTAGAACAGCACTGCAGAATAAGCTGGTGATATATAAATAAATAAGAATAAGAATAATAGAACACCTAGGGCAGTATATACCAAGTCACGAGGAGTAATTCTGGGGCAAAACAAATTCACTACAGGGAACAAACAAAAATTCTCCAAATTGCTGTTGATTTAAAGGGGAAAATCAACCTCATAAATTTCTTTTACCATAGGTTTAGTTAAGAAAGTAGTATTAGGAAAGCTGTTTTTTTCCCCTAAATATACGTACTTTTAAAGATATTGCATATTCAAGCTTTGCCGGTCAGCATAATGTAGCATGCTTAATCTTCAACACAGCTCTTCTTCACTTCCTAATTCTCCTCCCACCTCCCTCCCAGCTGCCCCAGGGAGCACGTTCACTCTTCCCTTCGGTGTGGTGTGAATGGCTTCTATCATTACATCAAGCTCCGGTTAGCATTGCACTAAGTTTGCAATAGCTATGTCAGCACTCTAGCTGACAAAGTTGGATTCTGATCTGCAGACCGTACGGCTCGTCTGGAGAGCTCAAATAGCAATGTATGCACAGGAAATCTTCATGACAATGGTCTACAAAGTGTGCCTGGCTTGAAGCAGTAGACCTTTGTCATGAAGATTTCCTTTCTATACACTGCCATTTCGGCTGTCCAGACAAGCCATCCAGTCTGCGAACCAGAATCCAGGTTTGTCAGCGACAGCGAAGACGTAGCTAAAAGGGGCGAAAATTTAGATCGATATTACACTAAAATTATGAAAGTTACAGCTAAAAGACTTTGACGCTTTGCTTTATTTATTTCATAACAACAATAGTAAAGCTTAAAGAAAACAAGTATTACTATCCGTTTGAAGGGATGGTAATACTTCGTTTTATCTTTATTTTATTTTGTAGGCATTAAAAAAACATGAAGAACGATATGTCTTACCTCTCAAACCTTTATGGTTTGAGAGATATTCACAAGCAAAGTTTCCCCTCCCGCACCTTTTACCTACTGTAAGCCATCTCTTCTCAGATGTGGAATCCAGTCCATAGACCAGACAGATAACAGAAGGGGACACTCTTCTTCCTATGAAAACAATCAAAGCCCTCCCCCACTCAAGTTTTTCAGGTTTTTCCCTTATCTTAATTGAAGATTGTCCCTCTCTGCAGTCTAGCTGGGCACCTCCCTTCTGATCTGGCTGAACAGTGTTACATCAGTAAAAGGGACAGGAGAGGATACTTTGTCATTTAATTAATCTTGAACTACAACTCTGACAGAATTGAAATAACACTCTCCAAAGTCCAAATACTATGATGATGAATTAGAGCTGCTTTTATTATGAAGCATTACTACCCCTTTAAGGACCGTTCCTTAAAAATCACGAGGAACGTCTTTTATAATTCTTTATTTATTTTTTTTTTAGTTCTGCATCTATACTAAATACTGCTCTGATAACAATCTTTTACAATGTTGTATACAGATTTGTGGATTTCAATAATTTCAGTAAAGTGAAAAATGCATAATTAGAAATAAATACTCTAGCTGTTTTCTAAGATGTGTGCTGAGAAGAGCAGTTAAATTGGATAGCCCTCTGTATTTTTCACAGCAAAATAAAAATGTTACTTGAAAGCACGCTCTTGCTTTTTTGTTAATTAAGAAGTTAATAACACTGCCTCTCGAAAAATGTGTTTTCCCTGTTCCATAAACCTTTGGCTGTTAATAACCCTGAACCTTCACATGTTTTATATGCATAGAAAGTAATTAAAGGTGCAAAATGGCATGCTATAAATGAGGAAAATGCTTACATTACCAACTGCAAATTCTTTAAACTGCTGAGCATTCTGCATTTTAATAAACTCTGCCTCATTACGTTTAAATGTTTATCTGAATTGTTTTTCAGGAATTCCAAAAAGGAACTCAATGACATACGATTTGAGTTTACTCCAGGCAGAGGTGAGCTTTAATTAAAATATATTTATATATTCATTTACTTTTATCATAAATGCATATTTATGTCTGAAGATGAACTGCCACCAAAAGCCAAGTCTGGTTATATAAGAGCAGGCCTACCAGGAAGTACAACAATTCTGCTGCTGCTTGCAAGCATTAGGGTAAGCATGCATGGACAGTTTTAGCACAGTGGTTTGAATGCTATGTCAGTCAACAAAAAATAAAACTGCTTGCTCCCAATGGTGCTGTTCACATGAGAGAAATTGTTACTCATATAACACATGAGAACACAGTGTACTGCATCTTGAGTGCATTGAGCAAATTCCATACCTCCCAAGTGTCCCTCTTTAGGAGGGACAGTCCCTCTTTTAGACCCAAATCCCTCTTTGCCTCTTTCCCACCCTGATGTCCCTCTTTTTAGGAGATCAGACAGTGTGGTGTGTATATAAGTGTATCACATTGCTCTACAACAATAAAACTCATATTACTGTTTGTATAAATGTCAGTATATGTGTTTATAAATTAGTCTGTGTAAATAAAATACTTTGTCTTGTTCTAAACCATTCATTAGGTTTCACAAGTAGGTGTCAATAGGTCATGAAATAGCCTAAAAATTCTTGGTAATGCCACACCCACCAGAAACGCCCCCATCAACACCCCCTAAAACACAAGTGTCCCTCTTTTGGCAATTTGAAATGTCGGGAGGTATGAAATCCAAATTGCAGCATGTCTGATGTGCACAGCAGTTTATGGGTCACTATGCAGGCCATTCACCTATCTGCAACTTGCAATGCCTGGAATACCCACATTGCTCTCAACCAGTCAATGACTGACTGTAGTAGACTGGTGATCCTTCAGACTTCTGCCATGCAATGACAATGTTGGGGGAATGCATGAGATTTGAGGTAATTAAACATGGGAGCCAAGCTGCTAAGCATAGCCTTCTTTTTACTGTTACACAATTCCTCATTTGGTATCATTATTATATTTTATATTTAAAGCACCTAAATATTTTCTAACACTGTAGAATTAGGGAATGATAAGTCAAACTGACGACCATATATGACAATTTTAAAACAGCCATTGTTATTAGAGCATACAGACGTATCATTCAGTTGTTTGATATCAGCACTTCATTTATCAAAGCCACTACCATATTAATGTGTCATCAGCAAGGGCAAAATGAGAGGTTATTTCCCCTTTTCCCAGAGGTCCCCCTTACACTCTACTGCCACTAAGAGATTAATATTATTATATTTTATTTGTATCACTCCAACTTATTCCATAGCAATGTACAATAAGGAATAAACATAAAGAGATATAAAACTGTACGAGAGGAACATAGAAAACAAAAAGATTGGAGGGTCCTGCTCTGGAGAACTTTCAGTCTAAAGGATGATCGGTTGGGACACAGAAGTGTTATGGGGTATGGCTCCTTCTATGTGAACAGCATGTCAGTGGGTGAGGGATGGAAGTGCTTTTCAGTGCAGTGGTCGAAACATGTAGCAAGTCTGTTCAGGAGTAGAAGGCATTGTGTGAGCAATGAGGTCCTGATAGGTTTTTAGGTGGGAGAGTTATGTAGACAGGGAATGAGAGTGAGTAGAGATAGAACGTTTCAGCGCTCCATATAATACAAAATGCTCTCTGGTGTATATATATCTGTGGCAGGGATAGACAATGTAGTCCTCAAGCTCTTGTTGGAATATATGTATAGAGGGAAAATACCTAGATGGATGGAGGTAAACAAAGGAAGGAAGAAGGTGGAGGGAAGGAATGATGGAAGGAAGGAGGGAGGAATGAAGAAGATGGATGAGTGGAGGATAAAGAGTTGCTGTGGAATCTGTTGGTTTATTATAAGTAATTCATAAAAACAATAATGGAGGGGTGGAAGAAGTTGGAGGCGGTGGATAGAAAAAGCTGAGGGGAGGGAAGGAAGAAGATGTAGAGATTAAAAAAAGGGAAGCATGGAGATGGATTGATGAGTGAAGAAGAGGGAGAGAGGAAAGAGAAAAGAGAAGAATAATATGTTGGTACAGTAAGTTGTGCAGGGGAGGGGTGAGGGAAAAGGGGATCTGGACTGCAGCAGTAGGGCATGCTGTCAGTGAATACACAGCACAGAAAAAAGCACTGTATGGCACAATGTATCATGCTGTACTAGGGCCACAAGTCGGGAGAAAGGTAGGAAAGGAGGGAGCACATCATGATTCGTACTGCACTCTGTACTTAAAGGGATAGTAATACGTGTATTAAACTTGAGGTCTGAGTCTTCTTTATGCTTTTTTTTTTAACACATAGCACTATATTTCAATACTTACAGTTTTGTAGTTCAAGTGCTATTCAATCAGAAAGGATCCCCCTCTGGTCCCTTTTGGCCGCCCCCCATCAGATCTGTAATCCGGTCGTGGAACCGGACTGATGCAGCAAGGGACAATCTTCATTCAATAAGTATGAGGAAAACCCTTCCCCCCTTGACAAAGGAAGGCGTGATTTTCCTTTTGCTTACTGAAGATTGTACCTCGCTGCTCTCCATCTGGACCAGACTGAGAAGCAACGTGATGCAAGAAAAGGGGTGGTAGGCGGATCTTTTTGGATTGAATAGCTCTTGAACTACAAAACTGTAAGTATTCAAATATAGTGCTCCTACTGTAAAAGCCCGTGTACACGGGCCAAGGTCTGGGTGATGATAACCCTTTGAGTGTCAGAGGGGTACGCAAAGCATTGCTTTGCAATGCGTTGCGTACCCCTCTGGCACTCAAAGGGTTAAGAGGCCTGTCCTGCTCTGCATCCTGCTGCCGTCGCAGTCATGCACTGTAGAGACTGGCTGAAAGCACAGAATGCTCCCAGCACAGAACTACCAGCATTCCGTGCTCCCAGCATTCTGTGTGTTCGGACAGTCTCTAATGTGCATGATGGCTTCTGACAAACATCCTAGCGAATTATTATATAGGATGTGTTAAAAAAATGTAAAGAAGACTCAGACCTCAAGATTAATACAATTATTACTATCCCTTTAAAAGTGAATATATTCCTATACCCTTGGGGGTTTATATACACATTGCCAGGGCATCAAATGTAGAAATATTTTATCTCATACACTCATAATACACTTTTATATATATACAAGCCTAACACATCCATTCATACTCCCTCTTACACAAATGAATTTATACTGTTAAGCATTTATTCTACCAAGGACAGTAAATTAACAGTCTGAGAGCCAAAGTGGTGTGGAAATGCCTTGCGCTCTTCTCTGAGCACTCAAATATGCAGCTTACTTACTTATGCCACTACCCATGCCAGCACACTGCCCTCCTGTTCCCTTACCTTTTTATTCAGCTTTTCTGTAGCTAGTGGTGATGTCTGTGCTCTGTGCTGTCCCCAGTGTAACACAGCATGCAACATGGAGGTAACTCACAGGCACCACACTGCCCCCAGTGGTAGTTCCAGTTTGCACTGATATTGACATAGTGCAACCTGGAAGTACAAGGAATCACAGCCTTTGAAGTCATAAATGGGCAGAGGCAGCAGATTCGGGGCTGCAGCAAAAACACTTCGGGCTTCAGCCCCCTTAGCCCCCCCAGAGACGCCCCTGCTGTTGCATAATTTTGACAGCACACACCAAATATTAAATTAATAGGAGGATAAGGAGGAAGTTAGGATAATTAGGATACATGCTCTGTTTATTTGTTTACCTCCAGTGAGATCTGAGATAGCCTCTGCATTTGACAGGAATGTATTAGACACTTAGGACACATGTTATGCATGGTGGGGTACAGTTATTCAAACAAGAGGACCACATTTCCTGACAGAGAGAGGCAGTTTGGAAAGAACATATATTGGATCATACATTTTTTATTTTTAAATATATATATATATATATATATATATATATATATATATATATATATATATATATATATTAAATAGGTGAATAGGTGTTATTTTCCTTCTTTTGGATCAATTACTGTTGCGACAGAGGAAAAGATAGCACTAAAATGGTGCTAAGTGTGGGTTCTCCTCTTGTCCCAGAGAGTGTTATGAGATATAATTATTCCCTATTCTAAATATGGGTGCGTAATATCTCAAAAGTTATTTCTGTAGACTGGCCTTATACAAGTAATATAAGGACAATAAAAAGGATTACATAGTCTTTAGATATATATATTATGCAAATGTTTATTGGCTATCTAAATTATATCAAGCAGATAAAAAACTTAGCAATAACACAATGAAACAAGTTACATTACATTACGGAATCTAACTATCAGAGTGTGAGAAAATTACAAAATATTGCATGCCATAATATAAAATTTACATACCAATCAACCTCACTCAATGAGAGTGTCAGATGACCTGATCTGTCCGCTACTGACCATAGGGGTCACTCTATATATACCTTTTCTCTTAGCATGAGCCAAGGGGGTAAGGAGCATGTATTTGGCTCGTGCATGGAAAGACCATATTTGGGGACAGATATAACAACTGGCTATTGGACCTGTTGCTAGGATCCTAGGTAGAAGTAGCTAATGGTACATTTCTGTTATCTAGAGGCCCAGGGGTGAAAAGGACAAATGTCTAACCGTCTGCTTCCTTTTCTAACAGCTATAGGAGATGTGTGGCGATAATCAGTTAGGGCAGACGGTTATGTGACAAAAGTCTGTCCAGATAAAGTAAGAATATGTTCTAGCTTTCTCTGCCATGGCTAGAAGAATAAATGTATATAGTAACCCTTTGTGTGCCATGCAAGAATAGTTATATGCAGAATACAGTGGGGTTATGGGTAGAAAGTATATATGTCACATAAAAGTTGTAGGGGGCTTATTCCCCTGCAACACTGTAACTCTTAAAAGGATAGTAATGTTTCATAATAAAAGCAGCTCTAATTAATCTTCATAGTATTTGGGCCATGGAGACTGTTATTTCAATTCTGTCATGAGTTGTAGTTCAAGAGTAATTGAATGATAAAGTATCCCCCTCCCGCCCCTTTTACCGATATAACACTGCTCAGCTCAGAGCAGCAGGGAGTACCCTGGTAGATTGCAGAGAGGGACACTCTTCAATTAAGATAAGGGAAAAAGCTGAAAAACCTGTCAAGGGGGGCAGGGTGTTCATTTTTCTCACAGTAAGAAGATTGTCCCTTGCTGTGAGCTGTCTGGTCAAGCAACCAGATTCTACATCTGAGGTGAGCAGTGTTAGACTAGGTAAAAGGGGCGGGAGGGGGATACTTTATCATTCAGTTATTCTTGAACTACAACTCTGACAGTATTGAAATAATACTCTCTATGGCTCAAATACTATGAAGATTAATTGGAGCTGCTGTTTTTGTGAAACGTTACTATCCCTTTAAGTTTACAGTTCTTTATGGACATTTTATTGTCACTTTTTTTAGGTGCTGTATATTCTGTTACTGTTGTAATCTCTTTATTTCTCTCCCTCAACGCCTTTTTCTTTGTATACCCCATTCTTTCAATAAATCTTTTGTCAAGGTGTGGCTGAGCTCTGCTGCTCAATTCTGCTGTCTGAGCTAATCCAGTGCTCTGCTGCCTTTCCTTTGCTGAGTTGGCTGAATCAGCTGACCTCTCTGTGTTTGCTCACCTGACTGCTATCAGCCAACAGCCAACCTTCCCAGGGTATTTAAAGCAGCTTGGCTCACTACCTGATTGCCCTTGTGTCTGATTCTGGAGCAAGCGCGTTATCCTGAGTTGCTGATTATGGAGGCTCTTGTGGCTGCTTTCTCTAATGGGCTTTCAGATACAGTTAAAGATGAGATTTCAACCCGGGGCCTTCCCAGAGATTCAGAGGAATTGGTCTCATGTTGCATATTGACTCCTGTATCCGTGAGAGACCTTCCTTTAGGGAGCGCCTGCAAAGGCATCCCATCCATTTAGCCCCAAGCTTTTGGTCCCCAGCCGTGCCACCCTCTCATCCCACTCCTCCTAGTCTCGAGACCTCAGGCAATGTGGAGCCCATGCGGCTTGGGTTCACTCGCCTTTTGGTTGCTGAAAGGGCCTTTAGGAGATGGGAGGGCCTATGCCTTTACTGCGGTAAGGCAGAGCATATGCTGGGAACTTGCCCCACACGTCCGGGAAACGCCTATAGGGGACAGACCTTAGGTGGCGTCTCAGCATACCCAGCTATCTAGAAGGATAAACCTCT
The DNA here is from genome assembly GCA_037306005.1 of Rhinophrynus dorsalis. NCBI lineage: Eukaryota > Metazoa > Chordata > Amphibia > Anura > Rhinophrynidae > Rhinophrynus > Rhinophrynus dorsalis. The sequence goes on from CM074725.1 coordinate 196,960,054, forward strand.
AGTCTCCGTTGGGCTCTCCTGGGGCAAGTTTTCCCATTACTACCGAGGCACTTATTGACTCCGGTGCAGCGGGCCTCTTTATTGACAGTGTCTTCACCCAGAAGCATTCCAATCCATTGCTGCTCAGTACCACTCCACTTGCCATTGAGGCGATTGATGGTAGACCCCTACACCTACGAAACCACTCCTTTGTCTATGGCTGTAGGGGCTCTCCATCAAGAACGTTTACAATTCCAGGTGATCCACTCACCTCATTGTCCTGTGATCCTGGATTATCCATGGTTGTGCAAACATAATCCCACGTTCGACTGGGCAAGGGCCAAAATCATGGCATGGTCTCCGAGCTGTTCCAAGATATGCCTAGTAAAAGTGGTGAAGGTGCTAACCACATCCCCTGTATCTTTGTTGCCTGAAGAGTACCAAGAGTTCAGAGACATATTCAATAAGGGGGGCGGGTGAGCTCCCACCTCACCGCCCATATGATTGTATGATTGAATTGCAACCTGGGGCCATACCCCCTCGAGGTCGAATCTACCCTCTTTCTGTCACGGAGAATAAAGCCATGGAGGAGTATGTTGCAGATGCGCTGTCCAGGGGGTTCATCCGCAAGTCCTCCTCTCCTGCCTGGGCTGTATTCTTCTTCGTGAAGAAAAAGAGTGGAGAACTGAGACCCTGTGTCAATTACAGGGGGCTCACCCTATCACGGTCAAAAACGCCTACCCATTTCCACTTACTGCCGAGCTATTTGATTGATTAAAAGGGTCCAAGGTGTTCACCAAGCTCGATCTGCGGGGGGGCGTACAATTTGGTACGGATGAAGGAGGGCCACGAATGGAAAACCGCGTTTAACACCAGGAGCAGGCATTAAGAATACCTTGAAATGGCCTTCAGTCTCTGCAATGCTCCCGCGGTTTTCCAGGAATTCTTAAATGACGTCCTCTGGGACATACTCCAGCAATGCACTGTGGTATATTTAGATGACATTCTGATCCATTCCGCCTCCATGGAAAGCCACCATGCAGATGTAGCCCGAGTTCTGCAGAAATTAAGAGAGAATAATCTATTTTGCAAAATAGGAAAGTGTGAGTTCCACCGCAAACAGGTCACCTTCTTGGGGTATGTAATTTCAGAGGTCGGTTTCACTATGGACCCTGAGAAACTTTCGGCTGTTCTCAAGTGGCCGCGACCCATAGGTCTCCGCTCCCTTCAACGTTTCCTTGGGTTCACCAATTACTACAGGAAATTTATCCGCAACTTTTCCTCGATTATAAAACCCCTTACCGACTTGGCCCAAAAAAATGGTAACTCCACGCACTGGTTCCCGGAAGCCATCAAAGCATTTGAGGCATTAAAAGTTGCTTTTGCCGCAGCACCCATTTTGGCACACCCAAAACCTGAGCTTCCATTCATACTTGAAGTCGAAATCTGATTCTGTAGATCAGGGCTGTCCAAGTGCAGTCCTCAATGTCCACCAACAGGCCAGGGTGTAAGGATTTTCCTGATTAAGCACAGGTGTGTTAATCAGTGGATCATTCATTGTGGCTGACTCATCTATGCTAAAGTAGGAAAATCTTTAAATCCTGACCTGTTGCTGGCCCTTAAGGACTGAACTTGAACAGCCTTGTGTAGATCATGGATGTGGATCAGTTTTTAATTTTGGAAAAATGGAAATTGTAATATAGTCTCTGGCCTCCTGTGTGGTAGGGGTGTTGCATGAATATGTCATGTTATATATGTTTCGGTAGTATGATTGCAGAGTTTGTTATGGATAGGAAGTCTTGGACTATGGAACCTAACTTTGTATTTGTTGAACAAATGTACTGTTTTGTAGTAGCACTGTCATTTGTAATAGTAATTTATCTCAATTATTTATGTGTTCATAATAAAATTTTTTGATCTGTAAAATGATTTTTAAATGTTTGACAGAATGAGTTTCTTAGCATCTGCCCTTAAGGCATTCAGTTTTATAATCGTCTTTGAATCAGGATTTAGCTTATGGGATTTTCTAAGGATTGGGTAGAGGAAATTATTTTATTTAACTCAAGCTGTTGCTGACTCGTTTTATAAACAGCTTTACTTATGAATATTCTCCTTGTAAACAATTGAGTATTTTCTTTTTATTATGACTAATGGTTTCCTTGTTATCATTGATTGTAAGGAATTATTGGATTGATTTGGCTGTCTCTGTAGAGATTTTACATGTTCACTGAAGCTGAGACTCCACCTTCAAGTACTAGACCCATATAAGTTTAGTAGCACGGGTAGAGTAAAATCAGTTGGGCATGATCAGACCAAGATAAAATGGATAAAGGTTTTTGAAACATAACAAAAGTTGAAAGGATGCAATCAGATCTAGAAAAGGATTTATGTGCATGTTAATTAAATATATTGTATCTTGTGGGGTTTAAAAGCTCAAAGAGTCTTGTAATTTGTATCGTTTGAGGGATTTTGTTATTCATATTTAATTGGAACTTAGACATATGTGTTGTCGAACATGTCATTTACAAATGGGCCTTGGTTTTCATTTGGAGCATAAGTATTAGCTATAGTTAATAGTGATGAGCGAGCATGCTCGGCCGAAGCTCGGTTCGGCTCGAGCATCGCTCTGCTCGGCACATGGCGGTACTCGTACGAGTACCGCATGTGCTCGCCCGCCATGTTCGGGTCTCCTCCCCGCACGTTTCGCGGCTGCTGCGCAGCCAATAAACGTGCGGGGAGGCTCTGACATCAGTGTAATGCCAGCAGCCATGTTGGCTGCTGGCATTACACTGATTGGCTGGCCAGAACCCGTGATCGGGTGCTGTATAGCACCTGACCAGCGAGTTCGGCTCAGTCTTAGCCAGGGAGAGATGAGGATAGGAAGGGAAAGTCAGTGTAGGGAGAAGAAAAGTGTTGGAACAACATATAAAGACCCAAAACTCCTTTTTAGGACTGTTGTATGTGGGGGCAGCAGTTATATTTTGTTTGGGGGGGCACAGATTTAAAAAAAAAACGTCATATATTCCGTTCACTGTGCCTAGCCGCAGATTAGCAGCACATTCTGTTTAGTGTGCAAAGTTGCAGATTAGCAGCACATTCTGTTTAGTGTGCAAAGTTTGCAGATTAGCAGCACATTCTTTTTAGTGTGCAAAGTTGCAGATTAGCAGCACATTCTGTTTAGTGTGCAAAGTTGCAGATTAGCAGCACATTCTGTTTAGTGTGGAAAGTGTAAAAAATAAACGTCACATATTCCGTTCACTGTGCCTAGCCGCAGATTAGCAGCACATTCTGTTTAGTGTGCAAAGTTGCAGATTAGCAGCACATTCTGTTTAGTGTGCAAAGTTGCAGATTAGCAGCACATTCTGTTTAGTGTGCAAAGTGTAAAAAATAAACGTCACATATTCCGTTCACTGTGCCTAGCCGCAGATTAGCAGCACATTCTGTTTAGTGTGCAAAGTTGCAGATTAGCAGCACATTCTGTTTAGTGTGGAAAGTGTAAAAAATAAACGTCACATATTCCTTTCACTGTGCCTAGCCGCAGATTAGCAGCACATTCTGTTTAGTGTGCAAAGTTGCAGATTAGCAGCACATTCTGTTTAGTGTGGAAAGTGTAAAAAATAAACATCACATATTCCTTTCACTGTGCCTAGCCGCAGATTAGCAGCACATTCTGTTTAGTGTGCAAAGTTGCAGATTAGCAGCACATTCTGTTTAGTGTGCAAAGTGTAAAAAATAAACGTCACATATTCCTTTCACTGTGCCTAGCTGCAGATTAGCAGCACATTCTGTTTAGTGTGGAAAGTGTAAAAAATAAACGTCACATATTCCTTTCACTGTGCCTAGCCGCAGATTAGCAGCACATTCTGTTTAGTGTGCAAAGTTGCAGATTAGCAGCACATTCTGTTTAGTGTGCAAAGTGTAAAAAATAAACGGCACATATTCCGTTCACTGTGCCTAGCCGCAGATTAGCAGCACATTCTGTTTAGTGTGCAAAGTTGCAGATTAGCAGCACATTCTGTTTAGTGTGCAAAGTGTAAAAAATAAACGTCACATATTCCGTTCACTGTGCCTAGCCGCAGATTAGCAGCACATTCTGTTTAGTGTGCAAAGTTGCAGATTAGCAGCACATTCTGTTTAGTGTGCAAAGTGTAAAAAATAAACGTCAGATATTCCTTTCACTGTGCCTAGCCGCAGATTAGCAGCACATTCTGTTTAGTGTGCAAAGTTGCAGATTAGCAGCACATTCTGTTTAGTGTGCAAAGTTGCAGATTAGCAGCACATATTCCGTGTAATATGAAGAAGGCGGGTAAAAAGGGACGGGGAAGTGGACGTGATCCTGATAGTTCAGGGCGTGGGTCAGGACGCGTAGAAACTGTGCCTGGTGCCAGAGCACAAGAAAGAAAGACATCCACCATACCTAGCTTCATGTCTCAGTTTACAGGGCGTCGCAGGACATCACTCTCGAGGTCAGACCACTGCGAACAGGTGGTCGGTTGGATTTCAGGTGATACTGCTTCCAGTCGGTTAAGCACCACCCTGTCTTCCACCAAGTCCACTCTCAGTAGCCAAGAGTCTGGTCAACATAATCCTCACCCTGATCATCCTTCCTCCCACCATAGAGGGTCTGGCCAAAGAAGTGATCCCACACTGGGATATAGTGAGGAGCTCGTCTCATCACCAATCCTTCATTTGAACCTCTCTCCAAGCACGCTTGCAGAGGAACATGAAATCTTGTGCCCTGATTCACAACCTCTAGAGGGTACCCAATCACAAGAAGATGACAGAGGGGAACGGCATTTAAGGTCAAAGGAAGTGGATGATGATGATGAGACACAGTTGCCATCAAATCAACCACTATTACTGTCTCAAGACCTTGATGAGGAGGATGATACACAGTTGTCAATGATTGAGTATGTGGTGGGATCAAGAAATGAGGAGGATGATCAGAGTGAGGAAGTGGAGGAGGACTTGGTGGACGATGAGGTGACTGACCCCACCTGGGAAGGTGGAGAGCTGAGCGATGACAGCAGTCCTGAGGGTGAGCCATCTGCAGCACCACAACAGGCTGGAAGAGGCAGTGGTGTGGCTAAAGAAAGAAGGCGGACCGCACCAAACCGGCCCGCAAATGTTCCACGGAGCACCCCCTTGCGTAAATCTCCCTTGCCAAGGGCTAGGTGTTCCGCGGTATGGCGTTTTTTTAAGGAAAGTGCGGACGACAAAAGAATTGTAGTTTGCAACCTGTGCCACACCAGAATGAGCCGAGGCATGAACACTAGCAACCTCACCACCACCAGCATGATCCGACACATGGCATCCAAGCACCGTAATAAGTGGGAGGAACGCCCGGATCGCCAATCTGTGTCTGCAGGCCACACCACTGCCTCCTCTTCCCCTGTTTTCGGTGCCGGCCAATCGCCTGTCGAAGGCGCAGGCCCGCATACCTCCCGCCCTGCACCTGTACCATCTGAAGCACCATCAGCGACCACATCCACTTCCCTGTCCCAGCGCAGCGTCCAAATGTCGTTACCCCAGGCATTTGAGCGCAAGCGAAAATACCCAGCCACCCACCCACAGGCCATAGCACTAACCTCACACCTTTCCAAATTACTGGCCATCGAAATGCTGCCATTTAGGCTTGTGGAGACTGAGTCCTTCCGCAGCCTGATGGCAGCAGCTGTCCCTCGGTACGCAGTCCCCAGCCGCCACTACTTTTCCCGGTGTGCCGTCCCCGCCTTACACCACCATGTGTCCCGTAACATCACCCGTGCCCTGACCAACGCAGTTACTGGGAAGGTCCACTTAACGACTGACACATGGACAAGTGCTTGTGGCCAGGGACGCTACATTTCCCTGACGGCACACTGGGTGAATGTCGTGGAGGCTGGGAGCGACTCGGACCCTGGGATGGCACAGGTGCTACCCACGCCGAGGATTGCGGGCCCTACCTCCATCAGGGTTTCCGCCAGCACCTACGTTATTGGCTCCTCCTCCTCCGTTTCCACCTCCGAATTCTCTGCGTGCAGCGCCACTCACCCATCAGCCGGTAGCTGGAAGCACTGTAGCACTGCAGTGGGGAAGCGTCAACAGGCCGTGCTGAAGCTGATCTGCCTTGGGGACAAACAACACACGGCCTCAGAGCTGTTGCAGGGGATTAGTCACCAGACCGAGCAGTGGCTCTCGCCACTTAACCTGCAACCAGGCATGGTTGTGTGTGATAATGGGCGTAACTTGGTGGCGGCTTTGGAGCTCGGCAAGCTCACACACATACCATGCCTAGCGCATGTATTTAATTTAGTGGTTCAGCGATTTCTAAAAACCTACCCCAATTTGCATGATCTCTTGACCAAGGTGCGCCGCGTGTGTGCACATTTCCGTAAGTCATCAACAGCTTCAGCCGGCCTGTTGAAGCTGCAGCAGCGCTTACAATTGCCAGCTCACCGGCTGCTGTGTGACGTGAGCATGCGCTGGAACTCCACCTTCCACATGTTGGCCCGGCTTTGTGAGCAGCAGAGGGCAGTAGTGGAGTACCAGCTGTTACACGGTCGTCGCCTCTCCGTTCAACTTCCTCTAATCAGAAGTGAGGAGTGGGAATGGATGTCAGACCTCTGTGAGGTTTTACGCAATTTTGAGGAATCGACACAGATGGTGAGCGGCGATAACGCTATTATCAGTGTAACCATCCCACTTCTGTGTCTACTGAAACGCTCGCTGCTCACAATTAAAACCAACGCTTTGCATGTGGAAGAGGTGGAAATGCGGGAGGAAGAGCTTACACAAGGTGATAGCCAGAGCACCCTCACTTCGTCTTCTCAGCGACAATTGGAGGAGGCGGAGGAGGAGGAGGAGGAAGACACGGTTGCCTCCGCTACAGAGGGTAGCCATGGAACTTTAGTTCCATCTCTTCAGCGTGGGTGGGGCAGAAGAGGAGAAAGAGGATGAGGAGATTGAGAGTCATCCTCCTGGTGAGGACAGCGAAATCTTGCCTGTTGGTACTCTGGCACACATGGCTGACTTTATGTTAGGCTGCCTTTCCCGTGACCCACGCGTTATACGCATTTTAGACAACACGGATTACTGGGTGTTCACCCTTCTGGACCCCCGCTACAAAGAGAATTTCTCATCTCTCATTCCTCCGGTGGAGAGGACAAGCAAAATGGTGCAATACCAGAAGGTTCTTGTCGAAAAATTGCTCCAAAATTTTCCATCTGACAACGCTGGCGGCAGAGTACGTGCTACCTTGGCCAACCGAGAAGGGGAGAAAAGGGGAGCACACAGCAGTTCCGACAAAGGCAGGGCAACACTCTCCAAGGCGTGGGACACCTTCATGACACCCCGCCAGCACCCTCACCCTGATGCCTAGTGTCACAAGGAGGGAAAAGTTTTGGAAGATGGTGAAGGAGTACGTAGCAGACCGTGTCAGCGTCCTCAATGATCCCTCTGTGCCTTACAACTACTGGGTGTCCAAGCTGGACACGTGGTATGAACTGGCACTCTACGCCTTGGAGGTGCTGGCCTGCCCTGCCGCCAGCGTTCTGTCTGAGCGGGTATTTAGTGCTGCTGGTGGCATCATAACAGATAAGCGTATCCGCCTTTCCACCGAAAATGCTGATAGGTTGACACTTATAAAAATGAACAAGGCCTGGATTTCCCCTGACTTCTCCACTCCACTGGAGGAAAGCCCCGGGTGAACATAAAGTGACTTTATATATGTTATTTACAATGATGGGAATACTCTGTATTCCCATTCACCCCTTCCACCCAAAAAACGGGTATATGGTTGACTCTCTTCCATATACCCTGTGATATAATTTTTATATAGGGCCAGCTCACCAGCGGGCCCTGTGATATAATTTTTATATAGGGCCAGCTCACCAGCGGGCCCTGTTTGACAACTTTTTGTATAGGTCAGCTCACCAGCGGGCCTTCTTATATAATGTTTTATTGGGTCAGCTCTCTAGCGGGCCCTCTCATATAATGTTTTATAGCGTCAGCTCACTAGCGGGCCTTCGCATATAATGTTTAGGATGGTCAGCTCCGCAGCAGACCCTCACCCATAATGTTTTAGATGGTCGGCTCAGCGCACGTTTCCCTCTTAATCATGGCCCCAGTTCAGAAAAATCGAGGAAATTTTTTGCAGAATTTGCCTCTGCGCACGTTTCCCTCTTAATCATGGCCCCAGTTCAGAAAAATCGAGGCAATTTTTTGCAGAATTTGCCTCTGCGCACGTTTCCCTCTTAATCATGGCCCGAGTTCAGAAAAATCGAGGAAATTTTTTGCAGAATTTGCCTCTGCGCACGTTTCCCTCTTAATCATGGCCCCAGTTCCGAAAAATCGATGACATTTTTTGCACAATTTGCAGATGATATACAAGTAAATATACAGCAAATACTGTTTGGTAACAATTTTTCGCCTAAAGTCGTTTTTATATACCTTTTTGTGTGTTTTACGGTCAGTCTGTAAAAATGGCATACTACGGGCGAAACATCGTTCCCAGCTGCGACGTTGGAGTCCAAGATGCATCCAGACATCCTCCCTATGCTGTCCCTGAACCATTTCTGTGGTGTTTCCATCATTTTCTGCCCTTTTCCTATGGACCAGGCACCCTCCCCTCATCAGAGCAGGGGGTGCCTGGTGTAATGCTCGAGTCCTCCCATTGACTTCAATGGGGCTCGGGTGCTCGGCCGAGCACTCGAGCCTCCGGGGGTGCTCGGCCAGAGCACCCGAACACCCGAGCATTGGGGTGCTCGATCATCACTAATAGTTAACTATAGTCAGAGTTAAGGAGACCAAGTGTCATTAAAAAAATATGTTATCCCACTGTCGCATCTAGTATCCCTATTACTAATGGCCTTTTCTTTCCAGAGAAATACAATCTTACCATCAATTTATCAAGTCAACAGTAGCAGTAATGCATTCTGACTGCACATTTGGATTAGGAAACTCTTCTATTTAACACTTTTGCTTAGGTTTCTTGGATGGGTAAAGCTTCTTTTTCTTTCATGGAAGAGACTGTGGTCCATCTATCCCACTGTGGCAGACCTTGCACTGTACCTGAAGGTAGGTTGGAGACAATTGACCTGATCTGTACTGGAGCCATGTCAAAGGTCTCACATGGTCCAGGCATATCAGCCTTTGTTCAAACCGTGTTGGTCTGACCATTCTTGCTTGCCAAAATGGTGAAAGGATAACCCCAGAGGTAGATATGTGTTGGCTCCTCAATACATTATTGAGTGGCTCAAACATCCCCCCACAAAAGTCACGATCTAGTAGCTAGGTCACTAAATATTTAACTATATCCCTTCAAATGACAGCTTTTACTCAACCTGTCCTCTCTCAGTATATCTTCTTTTGATGGAATATGAGAGAGGACAACATATTTTGTCTTTAGGCCTTTCATCTTGCTACTAGTGTGGTCTCAGTGCACTTTTTTTATAAGATTGTCCTCAGCGCATTTCAAAATTGATCGGAAGATCTTCAGAACAGTCAGTTTTAGTTTACTTGTCTGGATTGTTTTTGATAAGCCACGATTATAATATTTCTCTATATTCCCTGTATGATTCTTTCTACCTTCTGGTGGTCTCTCAAATCAATAAATTGCCACTGTTTCATTGAATGTGTGTCATTATTCTCTAGACACTGTTCTATGTGACCACCCCAGCAGATCTTCAGTATCCATAATACTTGCACAAATACATCTGACTCAAACTATTATCCCATGCTGAAAGTCATTTAGGCCCAGCTGCTGTCCCTTTCTCTTTATGAAATTCACGCATACACACTCATTTTGATACCTGACTACCAGCATTATATAGCATGTTGGATCGCATGAAACTTCCCATGATAATTGTTATTTACATGTAAAAGAGGAGTTAATGAGCTGGCCATTCAGTGTGTAGTATTCATGCATTCATCCCTCCCTTTTGTATCAGTAATACCATGGAAAAACAAAATGGAAACTTTAACATAGATGGTTTTCAAAGAAAAAAGCAGACAGATAGTTACAGAATCTTAGAAAAGTATAAACGTGCAAGCTCAATTCTAAAATCCAGAGTCTAAATTCACAATTCACAATTCAAGTTTCAGATAATATAATTACATACATGCCTTGCTATTTTTTTTCCATTGAAGCCAACGTAGATGCCTCTTTAAACAATTACAATATAAATGCCTGATGTTGATATAAATAACAAGTCCACTTTTTCTCCAAAGTTCTTTAAATTCAATGAACATTCTCTTGACTTGTTTTGATATTAAACATTTTTACACACCTATAAATTACGATACTCCTCTTCCATTCTACACTGATTGGTCTGAGAGTTTAACAGCCAAAATGAAACATTGGTCACACCTATTAATCTTAAGGCTTGTCCTTCAGTTCCCCAGTTTTTTATTAAAAAAAGGCTATCGTAAAAAGAGAAGTTAATGGATTTGGCACAGAATTCCGCAAAGTTTCAAAACACTTGCAGTCAATCTACTGAGTGCCAAAGGAGTGTCCAACACGCTCAAATCTTTAACAGTGTGAAGCAATGTGATGAATATATCTCTTGCACCAAAGGGTTAATACAGTTAAATGCTCTAGAATATTCTTTGCTAATATCCTGTCACTGAATACAGGATTATTATATAACATTTGATCATGATCTGGACACCCCCTAAAAGAGATACATATTATTTATTCAACTTTAAAATCTGCATTAAGTTGCCAAATGTTATAAAATGCTTAGTTTTAAAAACGTATTGCTATTTTCCCCACCATATTTGGTGATGTAATATCTCTTTCGTTTTATTTAAGTAGCTATTTAAATAAAGTGCCATGTGAGGAGGTAAAGTAACATCATCACCAGTGGGCATAGAATAAAGAAAACATCGGCATTGCTATTTTGTATTGTGTATGTATAAGTAGTTTTTAACATAGAGTAAGGCAATAACCACATGGGCAACTGTTTTGTAGCTGTTAAATATTTTGGAAAAAAGTATACTGTTTAGCTTTATTTTCATCTATTTACTATTTAATTAGAAAATATTTTACCAGACCAGGAAGTATACATTGATATTTCTCTAATTTTCAGGTGTGTCCTAGAGAACTTTTTATAGTAGGAAGTTAAATATTTACACAAAATAGACAAACAATATCAAAAAATTATATTGTTTTATATTTTTTGATACAAAGAAACAGTTCTTTTTAGGGATTGTAGACTGGGAGAAGATCTGATGTTTACAGGTAGGGTATTCCAGGGTTTTCAAGCTCTGATGGAGAAGGAGATCTGCCAGCTTCTTTTTTGTAGTGTGGTATACTCAATGAGGTGTTTACACTAGAGAGGAGGTAATAGTTTATATGAAAAGCTGGAGTGAGCATACTGCTCAGGTAGTGTTGTAGCTTTCTAGAGAAATGGTTATAAACTAGGCAAGAAAGATGACGGGTACTTCTAGATTCAAGTATTAGTCACTATAGTTCTTTAAACATAGCTCAATGATGGTAGTGTAATTACAATGGAGGACAAAGTGACATAATGAATTAATACAGAGTGTCAAGTTTACCAAGACTGATTTGTAGCACAGAAGCATACGTTACATCCCCATAGTCTATGACTGGCATTAGCATCTGTTGGACAATACTTTTTCATACCAGGGGACTTAGGTTTTGTTTCTAAAAAGAACACCTACTTTAAGATAAAGTTTGGATGTTAATTTATCAATTTGAAGACCAAAAGTAAGGTTGGGGTCAAGCCACATACCAAGGTTATTATAACAGTTGACTTGAGCCAAGTTATGATTAAAGTTTGTTACGATGGTTAGATGGGTATTGAAGAGTTTAAGTAGGTTGTGCTTTGTTCCAGATACCATTGCGACACTTTTGTGAGTATTACAGAATAGTTTGTTTTTAGCTATCCATCTTTTAATTTCAGAAAAATCATCCTGTAGCACTCCCTCAATTGTCATCTGCATACATATGCACAGAAGAAGCTTTGCAAACCAGAATAGAAGAGGGCCAAGAAAGGAGCCTTGGGGAATCACACTTGTTAGTTTGAGAGGAAGGGAAATATTGTCAGCAATAGACACATATGTTGTTCTTTCTGATAAATATGATCATAACCATTTTAGAGGATTGATGATGATTACCCAATCATTAGATTTTGAGCTTACTTATCATAGGCCTTAGCAAAATCAGCATAAATAACTCCAGTAAGTTCACCACTTTCCACACCAGTGTAGATATCATTGCATACTTTTAGGAGGGCTGTGACTGTTGAGTGATTTGTATGGAAGCCTGACTGAAGTGGGATGAAAAAGCTGGACAGTTGGTAATACTTACAGAGTTGCATTTCAAAAGGACTTTAGAAAATGAGGAGAGAAAGGATATTGGTCTACAATTTGATACCAAATGTTCCCCTCCTTTTGGGGATAGGCAAAACTTTAGTCACTTTATAGGCTTTAGGCAAATACCCAGATGACAAGAAGACATTAATTAGGGATGCAATTAGATAGGCAGTGTCCGAGGTACAGAGTCTAGTAACATTGTTGACAGTTGGTCAGGCTTGGTTTGTGATTTAATTTTACATTGAGAAGGTGGTCATATATTTCAATAACGGATACTGACAAGAAATTGAATTCAGCATTGCTGTTAGACCAGGGGGTGACAGAGACTGCTCAATGCACATTTCTACTTCTGCATTACTTTTGTTTTGTGTAATCAGGGAGATGGCTCATCCAACAAAGTAGTTGTTGATTGCATTAGCTATTGATATTAGGTATTGTACTGCCTACTTTTATCATTTAGCAGTGAGAATGGTTTGGGGGTGGGGTTTTAGCTATTTTTAAAAACCTTCCAAAATTTGGTCAGTTTTTCATTTGTTTCTGTTCAAGTTGTAAGTAAAATATTGAGTTTTGTCTAATTGTATTTGCTTTGTGAAGGTATTCCTTAATTGTCTGTAAACTGTGTGATCATAAGTGGGGCAAGTATATTTATATTTTGTCCTTAAGGCATCTCTAAATCTATATAACACAAGTAGGCCAACAGAGAACCAGGGTAGATGGACCCTCCTTACCATGAATTTCTTTAGTGGGTCAAGGGTATTAAAGGGGATGTATCACCTTAAAACATTTTTGACCATAGGTTTTGTTACTTAAGTATTATTAGGGAAGCTGTTTGTTTTGGTTGTAATGTAACTACTTTTGCAGATATTCTATTTTTAAGTCAGATAGAGATGTGCCGAAGAATCAGCGTACTGTATTATGCTGACCGGCGCAGCTCTATCTGACTGCCTAATTCTCCTCCCACCTCCCTCCCAGCTGCCCCAGGGAGCGCATTCACGCTTCCTTTTAGTGTGCTGTGAATGTCTTCCATCGATATAGCAAGCTCCAGTAAACATAATACTGAGGTTGCAACCTCAGTATAATGCGAACCAGAGATTGATATACTCGTAGAAGCCGTTTACACACAGAACATTAAAGATCTGCAAAAGTAATTAAAGTAGAAAAAAATAAACGGCTTTCCTAATAATACTTTAATAACAAAACCTATGGTCAAAAACATTTTTAAAGTGATATATCCATTTTAAAGACTTGCAAGAACAAAAAAAAATCAGTTGCTGAGTCTAGGTCAGACATTATGTTTATTCTATACCACGGAAAATTTCTTAGATAATTTACGAAAGTGTGGAGATTAAATTTCCTGAAAGACTTGTAAGTATTATTTTGGAGATTAAATTTCCTGAAAGCCCTTGTAAGTGTTATTTTGGGACAAGATTGATTGCCTTCATTTTGAGAAACCAGTAAACTATGGAGTGATCGCTAAACACATTTGCTTGTAATCTTGGATTCTGCTTAGAAAGGATTACAAGATGCAGTGCAGCAGAGTATGTTTTTTTGTTTCTTATGAGTAGAGAAGAAGATTAGCTGTTATAAGTTCAACGTCTTACACAATTAACAGAATCTGTTATTATTTGGGTCCAACCAATTAATATTAAAGTTTCCAAAAACCATCCACTTTTCTTGTTTTGACTTGAGTGGCAATCTCATTGAGGAGGTGGGCTATGTCCAAAAGGGACTGTACCAGGGTATTAAGTGATTGATAGATGCCAGCAATTATGATTAGATTTGAAGAGCGAAGAAAAATGTTGCCAGCGAGTATTCATATGTGGTAGAGGCACAAGAGTAATATAAAAGAGTAAAGTTCATAGAATGTTGTGTGTATATGATTGTCTCCTCCTCACTTTGCTCAGTATTTCCTAAAGCATGAGTATCCTAGAATGGAAATGCTTCTAATTCATCCATTTTGGGAAGTATACTAAGTATGTTGCGGTGGACAAAAGAAAGTCCTTTTTTGAAGGTGAAGATGTCTTTTTTGCTCTTTGAGGGCTGGGGTTAGATTGTATGTAATTTGCATATGCTAGTAATAAAATGCATACAAATTTAGAGAGGTGTTTGCGATAAGCATGTAGATAAGGTGTGCATTGGTTGAATTGATTAATGGTGTTAATGAGCTTGATTTGAACACTCTCCACCAGCACACAGAGGGAAGTGAACATGTGTGCAGGAGTACGTAGTGGATTAGTATGTTATGGTAAAAGTAAGGATCATCATTGTGGGGATAAAGGAAAACCTGTTTTAAAAGTTGAAGGGTTAAAACAAATACTATTAAAATGTTAATTTTGGTATTTAGATCACAAAGATTGGAGGGGAATGAAACAGGAACTAAAAACAGGTGAAATATCACATCTAATTTAGGTTATTTTGAGAGACAAATGCATCTATTTGTAACACTACTTGTATCCCTTTCTTCCTATTTTCACTCCTTATTTATCTGGTGACTTTTTAGGTGGTTGTGCTGCCGCTGTCTTTCTCTCCTGTCCAACTCTCTTGTCCAACTCTCAAGTAATTGGAAAAAAGGTGCTATCTAAATACACCCACAGCTAAAGCAAACCCCAGCTAAAGCCCCCCACCCAACTGTGTCTAAATTAAAACTAACTAGGATCCCTTCCAGAATTTATTGACTGGCTGGGGCCAATTATAAATTATTTTGCATAGGGAATGTTTTGAATGCAATCAGGTGTGAAACATATGATATTAAACAGGCATAAGGGGGCTAATTAGATTAGTGGGGGAGGCAGACAATATGGAAACAGGATCAGGGTTTTAGAAGGAACAGTAAGCACATGCTGGAAAGCGTTAACACATATAATATGGAGACTGGAACAGGGTTTTAGAAAGAATAGTGGGAACATACTGTGTTTAATATGCAATTTATAGCACATTTTTTTATTTATCCTGGTATTCCTTGTTCTCTATATAAACTGCTTATGAAAAAAACAGTGAAAACATAGATAACTGCATTTTAGGAAGTTTCAGTTCTGACCACATTGAAATCAATAGACGAAAGTTGATGGAGTTAAAACACGCTGTCCAACCAAAAGTTGCAGTAAACTTAGTTAACTTACCCTAAAAATATGCAAATATGAAAGGTGTTTCTGTGATGGGATCAATTTAAAGAAAACATGATTCATTAATTGACTCATGGACACTCATTTCACTAGTTTTATATTATTGCATTGTATTTTATGTGTCATTATATCCATACAACATTTTGTCATCCTTTTTTAAAATATTTTATTGAAGTACTTAGAAAGTCAAGTATAGTATACTTATTTTTTTATTGTGATGGAAGTCACAAGATGGGTTTCTGGATCTGTTCGGCAGAGCCAGGAACTGGCAATGGGCAGAGTGATGTATTGTAGGTGGGGAGCCTCTGCAATGCATTACTACAGCTATTTGGATACTCAGTACTCCATGTCCGAGAACATAAATGGAAATAAAAAAATATAAAGACAGAAAGATCTAAGAGTAAAATGTTTAATAATACACATATAGAATCAAAAAGACAAATGCACACTCACTAGACCAATAAAGGTAAAACAGCATCTTGGGGTCCCAAGGCCCAATAATAGCCACAAAACCTCCCTCTCCTTCTAGTAGTGCGATCCTGTTGGAATTTTCTTCAAGTCCGCTTTTGTCCAAACAGGTCTCACAGTTCAAAACGGGTCAGTTTTGTATATGTGGAACAGTTTTTACTGCCGATTTAAAAGATCCACCTCAATGTGATAATGTGTCAGGACGGACCACTAAGGGTACAGGGACTGAAGGGGTAAAAGTACGGGGAGAGCGATACTGGTGGTGGGCGTAGGGCCGAGACTGGCACTGTATAGAGTGCACGCTTTACAAATATAACCACACGTGTTTTTGTCTGTGTTCTGCCAACTTTTTCAAGGGATAGTTCTCATAAATGGAAGGGAATCCCTCTGACATCCTGCATTTATCAACTGTAATCACTCACAATTGGTTGACTGACTTGTCTTGTATCACGATTTGTACTACCCACCTTACCAACCAATCATGAGTGATTATATTGATAAATACAGGACGTTAGGGAGCCTTGGGACCCCAAGACCCTGTTTTCCCTTTATTGGTCTAGTGAATACACCTTTGTCTTTTTGATCTTGTATGTGTATTATTAAATGTATTACTCTTAGATCTTTCTCTCTTTATATCTTTTATATCCATTTATGTTCTCAGACCTGGTGTACTGAGTATCCAGAGCACTACTACTACATTGATTCTATATATCTCGATGGACTATTGATGTGGATTAGCTGCACAGATCTCAGTTACCAGAGAACCAGTGGACTCATTGACTCTATTATCTTACAATTGTGAGACTTATTTCACCTATAATGGTGGATATCAAGGTGTGTTCATTACAATACAACTTGATTATTTATATTCTAGATTTGCTTTCAATTTGCATATTAACCCCTTAAGTGCGGCCGGCACTTAAGGACCACAGAGCATATTTTAAATTCCGATTCAGGGCTCCCCGCACGGCATGCAGCCGTGCGGGAAGCCCTGAAATTGATGACGTTCATGTATGTCATGAGTCCTTTAGGGACATCCACCCATGACATACATGTACGTCCTACTTCGTTAAGGTGTTAACTACGTTTTTTGTTTTGGAGATTTTGTTTTACATTTGGGCATTTATAGGGGTGTCTTGCGCAGACCCAGTTGTTCTATTACTCGGCCATTGCCATATGAAGTTTCCATTGCTTCTACTGAAACCAAGAGCAGGGGAGCTGAGAAAAAGGGGGGAGCTGAGAGCAGTGTGTTCAGAAGATGAGAGTGGGAGACGGACAAGCTGTAAGCAAGGGAGGGGAAGGCTGCAATGGGCAAGAAGCTGGAAGTAGGTTGGAGAAGAAGATTGGAGCAGGGAGAAGACACTGGGATTCAATAGAGGAATGGCAACTTGTGGCCTGTAGGGCAAATACAATCAAGTGGCCCATTTCTACTATCATTTAAGCTCACTGTCCCAGGTCATTCCCTTTTGTCAATTTTAAAATTGGTATTAATGTTGTGAAGTGAGGCAAGTGATGCCACGTAGCTTACTGTTGAAATGGGGCTACACTACTGATACTAGAGAGCTTACAATTTAGGGAAAGCTACCACAGCAATACCAGTTTACAAGGGAAATGGGTTATGCTATTAGAGTAGCTCTATTTGAATTGTACCTCTTTGGTATCATTTGTATAGCTCCATTTCAATTGTAAGCTTGTGGTATCTCTAGTGTAGTTTCATTTCAGTTGTAAACTTGTGGTATCTCTAGAGTAGTTCCATTTCAGTTGTAAACTTGTGGTATCTCTAGTGCAGTTCCATTTCAGTTGTAAACTTGTGGTATCTCTAGTGTAGTTTCATTTCAGTTGTAAACTTGTGGTATCTCTAGAGTAGTTCCATTTCAGTTGTAAGCTTGTGGTATCTCTAGTGCAGTTCCATTTCAGTTGTAAACTTGTGGTATCTCAAGTGTAGTTCCATTTCAGTTGTAAACTTGTGGTATCTCTAGTGTAGTTCCATTTCAGTTGTAAGCTTGTGGTATCTCTAGTGCAGTTCCATTTCAATTGTAAACTTGTGGTATCTCTAGTGTAGTTCCATTTCAGTTGTAAGCTTGTGGTATCTCTAGTGTAGTTCCATTTCAACTGTAAGCTTGTGATATCTCTAATGTAGTTCCATTTCAGTTGTAAACTTGTGGTATCTCTAGTGTAGTTCCATTTCAGTTGTAAACTTGTGGTATCTCTAGTGTAGTTCCATTTCAGTTGTAAGCTTGTGGTATCTCTAGTGCAGTTCCATTTCAATTGTAAACTTGTGGTATCTCTAGTGTAGTTCCATTTCAGTTGTAAGCTTGTGGTATCTCTAGTGTAGTTCCATTTCAACTGTAAGCTTGTGATATCTCTAATGTAGTTCCATTTCAGTTGTAAACTTGTGGTATCTCTAGTGTAGTTCCATTTAAATTGTAAACTCTGTGGGATCACTCATGTAGATCCAATCCAATTGTAGGCTGTAAGTGGTATCACTTGTGTAGCACCATTTACAGAAGCAAGAGGGAGATAGAGTGAATTAATGGCCCACCAGCCCAGACATATGTCTGGCCCAGGGAGCAATTTCTCCTTTGCCTCCCAAGCCAGCCATCCCCTGCTGGGAGTAGATGGGACCTCACAGGCAACTCAGATATTTAATTTATAGTACAAATATTTATATTAATGTACTTTTTTATTTATTTAAAACCTTGTGAATGCCAGATTGTTGGCTGGCAATCACAAGGGTTAATCATATTGATAAAAAATGCATGTATAAAACAGTTTAAAGGGATAGTAATACTTAAGATGTAAAAAAAATATGTTGTAGGGTTTATCCCCCTGAGTAAAGCAAGAGTACTCCCACTGCTGAAAGGTGTTTCATTCAAATGTTATTCATTTTCAAAGTAGAATTTTTTAGGTGCAATATCACAGTGGCCTGAAATTGTACAGTGGCGCTGTTGCTACACGATCCTATGGACAGCTGTGGTCAGTTGACCATAAATCTCCATAGGATGGTGTAGCAACAGCGCCACTGTACAATTTCAGGCCACTGTGATATTGCACCTAAAAAATTCAGCTTTGAAAATGAATAACTTTTGAATGAAAGACCTCTCAGCAGTGGGAGTACTCTTGCTTTACTCAGGGGGATAAACCCTACAACATATTTTTTTTTACATTTTAAGTATTACTATCCCTTTAAGAGTGCATTGTACACTCCTCTGATCCACAGCGGGTTACCTGGCTTACTGCGTGACAGATAACTAAAGCAAGGGATAACGTGTAGCAGTCAGACAGACTATTTCAATTTGTGGAAAATATTTTCAGAAGCTTCACAGCATCGTAAGAAACAGCATCTGTCCCAAAACTCTGTGTAAATGTTCTCAGAGGAATAATATGTCACAATAATGGCACATATCTTGGAAAAAATGTTCTACTTGATGTATTAAAATATACAGTAGACTGTGTAAAACAGTAGCTTCTAGTTGGATATATTCTCTTATTTTAAATGCATTTCCCTTGAGTTTCAAAGGGCCTTATGAATCTGTGGCAATCCAACTTTACCATATGGTGAAATAGAAATTGCCCAAATTCCCATTGAGATAGATGTGGCTTTTAGTCCATGAATGTTACAGAGATCGCCAAAGCATTGCTTTTCAATCTGTTGGAGTCCTCTATAACATTTAAGGGGTTAAAAGTTGCAGTTAGGCATCACCTGTACAACTTGTATGGCATCTCCTTGGATGTATGTTGTTTATTTTAAAGAGAGAATAATGTTTCACAATAAAAGCAGCTCCAATTAATCTTCATAGTATTTGAGCCATGGAGAGTGTTATTTCAATACTGTCAGAGCTGTAGTTCAAGAGTTATTGAACTACATTTCCCTCCCAGCCCTTTTTAATGATGCAACACTGCTCACCTCAGAGCAGCAATACTGTCCAGATGGATCACAGAGAGGTAAATCTTCAGTGAACATAAGGGAAAACCTGAAAAACCTGTCAAGGGGGAGCAGGCTTTTACTTATCCTCACAGTAAGAAGATTGTCCCTTGCTACGACCTGTCCAGTCAAGAGACCAGATTCCACATCTGAGGGGAGGTGGCTTACACTAGGTAAAAGGGACGGGAGGGGGATATTTTATCATTCAATTACTCTTGAACTACAACTCTAACAGTATTGAAATAACACTCTCCATGGCCCAAATACTATGAAGATTAAATTGAGCTTTTTTTTTTTCTTTTAGTTTATTTGGTTTTGTAACAGTGCTAACAATTGATTCAATAAAAAGATCTCTAAAAATAAAACATTGCATTTAAATCAATGTATTGTTCTATTTCTCCACTGTGACAAGCTGGTTTGACCCAGAACTGTATTTCAATTGCTTACTGCATAAGGCCGTAATAGTATGGAATATTTAACTGGAGAAACATTGGCTTAGATTACATTGCAGCTGATAAGCGGATTTCAGTGGTTTCATCTAACAGAATGTTAGGCAGTGTGAGGCCCACCATATAATGCCAGACAGCTGGAGATAAATGATGGGAAGTTGGTGTTCTGGCAGCAGCTGAAGAGTCTCACATTGCCCATCACTGAGTCCGTGGAGAAATGTATAGATAAAAACCCTGATACAGTTAGCAACTGCAGTGTATCCAAGACCACAGGCAGATGACACATGCAGAACATACCTGGAAACTTTCTTTTTTGGAGCCTCCGGAGAGGGCACATTTTCTGGAAATTGGAGTGTCTAAATCACACAAATCATGCTATAAGTGGGTGGGGCTTAATTGGATGGGTGGGATTGAGAGGACAAAGGGTGGGGTTTGACTATTAAATGGATTGGAAGTGGATGGAACAGGGTGGGAAGCAGGCAGACTGATGGAAAGTGGGAGGAGTTATATTGGAAAATCCCCAATTCAGAGAGTCAGCCTCAGTCCTCGGAGACCCTGTAATTAATACTAAAAACTGGAATCTCCAGGGGATATCTGGAGAGTTCCCAGGTATGATGCTAAAGTACTGGATTCCAAGCCTATCCTTTAGCCTTCCCAACAGTGTAAGTTTTCAGACTTGGGTAATCCTCATTAGAGAAATATTTAGGAGTACAGATAGATGATAGACTTCACAGCAGTGTGCAGAGTCACTCAGCTGCTGCAAGAGCAAATAGGGTACTATCCTGCATAAAAAGAGGTGTAGATGCAAGGGATGCTATTATCATACCTCTGTATAAAGCCTTGGTTAGGCCTCATCTAGAATACGGAGTACAGTTTTGGGTGCCAGTTCGTAACAAAGACATTGTTGAACTGGAAAAGGTGCAGAGACGTGCAACAAAACTGAATAAGGGGATTGAGGATCTGAGTTATAAAGAGAGACTAGCCAAACTGGGTTTGTTTACATTAGCGAAGAGACATCTAAGGGCTGATATGATTACCATTTACAATTACATTCAAGTTAATACAAAGAACTATCCAATTAATTATTTAAGGAAAGAGCTGAGCTAAGAACAAGAGGTCATCCATTAAGACTATAGGAAAGGCACTTTCAACTAAAACAAAGGCAAGGATTCTTTACAGTAAGGGCAGTAAAGCTATGTAATTCTTTGCCACGGGATGTTGTACTTGTAGATAATGCAACTTCCTTCAAAAAAGCAATGGATGCATATGTATAAATATATATATATATATATATATATATATATATATATATATAGTGAAAGTTATGACAGATTGCTTCAGTGCAGATAGGTTGTTGATCCAGAGAAATATCTGACTGCCATTTGTAGTCAGGAAGCAATTTTGTTACTCACTTAGGGCTAAACTGGAAATGGCTTCAGAGGCCTTTTTTGCCTTCCTCTGGATCAACAGGGGTGTTTTTGGCATGGGCTGGACTTGATGACAGCATGTCTTTTTTCAGCCTCATCAACTATGTTACTATGAGTGCAGGTCAATAAAAATTCTGATTGATTTAACCCCTTAAGGACCCTTGACGGTCCTGGTATGTCATGGCTGGATTTGCTTTAAGGACCAATGACGTACCAGGACCATCATGGATTAAATGATAGCAGTGTGCCTCCGTGCACGCTACTATCACTAATTCCAGGCTGAGACTGAGAGCTCCGAGACTGGGGCGTTCAGTCTCAGCCCTTCTTGCTTGTGGCGGTTCATGTGATCTCTGTTACAGCGATCGCATGTACCGGCATAGTGAGAGACAGAGGCAGCACAGAAAGCATTCTGTCTCTGCATGTCTCTTCTGCCTCTGTCTCCCTTGCTATCAAAGTAAGGGAGACAGGAGTAGAGAGGAGACATTTAGTGGCAAACGAAAATACAGTAGCTGGGGGTATTAACCCCTTCACTGCTGGTGCCAGAGGCTTGCTAAATGCAGGTCAATTTCTGGCCTGCAATGATGCATTTTTTTTTTTTAAACCCACAACACACTTTTTTTTTTTTTTTCAAAAATATTTTGTTTAAAAAAAATAATCTAATTAAACAATTTTGGAAATGTGATTGTTGTGGAGCCATGTAATACACTTATACACACCGCCAAATGTCACGGATAAAAAAGTGTCAAAACAGGGTGGGAAAAAGGGACATGGGGATTTTCACCCAAGGGGGGGGACAGTGGCCACTTTAAACTGCACATTTTGTAGGTATGACTGACCGGTCATACCTTTCATGCAGTCGCCATAAAAATTTAACCATTTGCTCCCGATTGATCCCACGAGAAAAAACAAAAATGGTGGGGTTTTTTTTACTTTTTTTAACATTTTTTTTAATTTTAATAAAGTAAATGGTGGGTTATCTATATAAGTGGGGTATCAAAAGAGAGCCCTATTTGTGCTTAAAAAACAGTATATAATTTATGGGGGTGGGATAAAAGACTTAGAGGGAAAACACTGTTGAACAAAGACATAGTCAAAAAGGTCAGAATTGCTCCGGTTCTTAAGGGAAAACGACCTCAGATTTTCCCCGTCCTTAAGGGGTTAAATGGGACTTTCAGCCCCTTGAAATACATCTGCACATTTGTTTTAGACTTCTATAGTATTCAAGGGTCTAAAAGTCCCAGTTCAATAATTGGGAATTTGTATTTGTACCCTATGGATTATCTGGTTTGATCCTGGATTGCACAGAATTGCATAGTTTCTGTATACAGTGCATTATTGCAAGATATCACTATCTAAATGCTTTAAAGAGATCACATCATGTAATATGGAAATATATGTTTCAGGCTTTATTCTGCTGATTATGCAAAGGTGCACTACCTTCATGGCCTGAAACATTATAGTGGAACTGTTGTCACAGCTATGGGCAGTGGCAATATCCCTCCACTGGCTGCTCTAGCATTAGCCCCAACCAACAAATTCAGGCCAACAACTGGCCATTCTCCCCGTTCCTGTTCTATTACAGCATAAAGAGAGAACCAGGGACTGACTGGAATAAAGCAGTAAACTATTCTCTAGTGAAACAGCTACAATCAGGATAAAGCTGCCAGGTGTTGGGCAGGAATTATTGAGCAGCTTGTGGACCATATGCACAAAGAAAGAGGAGAGATTCTGGAGTAAACCAACTGAACTTCAGTTGAAAATCCCACAAATTCTTAGTGATTTAACACAATGGCGGAGATTCATTAAGCAGTGATAAAGACGTTATAAAGTGAAGAAGACTTATCCAGTTTATCACTTCTCCAATTCCTATGTTATTCTCTGGAGTCTATGCACTAAGATTTCTTCTACTTTGGAGATCTTAGTGAATAGGTTCCATAAAATAACATAGTAACTGGAGAAGTGATATCACTGGAGAAGTCATCTCCACTTTATCACCTCTTTATCACAGCTTAGTGAATCTCTCCCAATGTGTTGGATACCCCTCTGGCAATCAATGGGTTAAATGAACTTTTAACCCTTTGAGTTCCAGAGGGGTACGCAACGCAACGTTATTTTATTTTTTCCTCTTCCCCTATTGTTTACACATTTATGTTCTTCTCAGCGAGCTCCCTGAATTTCTGTTTCCACAGAGCTTTCTGTTAGTGACTGTGAAAGCAAGCATAGTGATACTATGCCTGTGGCAGAAAAGCCTGCCTCCACTACAGCATAGTGTAGTGGTAGTGCTATCTTGAATCACTCTCCCTGTTCTCACAGTCCCTGACAGAGAACTTCTGGTCATAGACATAGAAGTGTAAAACAAATAGGTGAAGAGGAAATTAAGTAAATAAATCAAATGTATGGACAATATACGACTATATATTATGTACTTGAAAAATAATTAAAGTCTATCAGGAGGATGGCTGCCACTTTTATTGAATAAGCAGTTTAATTTTCACATACCTGCAACATAATGTACAAATGGAATAATAATTTTCTTAGTGTTGATGGTACAATTGAAATTTTTTGTTCATTTGCTTGTTATACACTGTCCAGAAGGTAAAATTTCTATTTACTGTTTTCCTATTTCCAAAGACACAGCAGATGGTGTTTCACAGGAGCTCTTCTCGGCGGGCCTGGTGGACGGTCATGATGTAGTTATAGGTAAATGACATTTCTTTCTTGGAACTACTGCATGATTACTACAACATTTCAGCATGATAATTGTATTTAACCTTGTTCCTTTCTCTGAGGCATTCGCCAGCAGCAAAAGCTATAACGGTACATTGGAATTGTTCTAAAACACAAAACAGAATGTATTACCTAAACCAATGAGCAATATAGTTGTAATTATTTTCTAATTATTTCTTCATTCTCTGTTAGCGAATAACTACTTTTTCCTTAAAGGGATACTAGTGCTAAATAAAACTTGTCTTTCTACAAAATAAACTGCTGTTACATTTATATTTAGGGTAGTTTCTGGTCAAAAAGACCAGTTACTTTGAACAAACAATCAGAGATTTAGATCAGTTTACCACATTACTAGCAGCTACCAATTCAGACATGGTACACGCTGCCTTCAGCAGGGGTGGGGGTGAGGCCTATGCTCATTACAGCTGCAGGTCAATGAACAGCTCCATATCTGAAGAGGTCTAATCTAATCTTTGAGTGGAAATACATTTGTTGGTGGTATACGTGTGAGCAAGTCTGATTTTGTTTTTCTCTACATTCCGGGAGCTGTATGATTACCAAATTTAACCGTTTAAATGTCAGCAAGGTATCCAATATATTGCAATACAATGCATTGGGTAGGAAGGGAGGAAACAAAGTGGCGGTTTAGGCATTGATGTGAAGGGGAGGGTAGGCAATCAGGTGAAGGGGAGTCTGAGGCAATAAATCAGGCAAAGGGGTGTCTGAAGCAATCAGGCGAAGGGGAGTGTGAGGCAGTGATGTGAAGGGAGGGGCAGTGAGGTGAAGAGGAGTCTGAGGCGACGAGATAAAGGGGAGAGAGAGTGAAGCAAAAGGAAGTGTGTTGGAATGTGAAGTCCATGCAGAGATTTTAACAGCCTCCCTGCCCACTCCTGAGAAAACCATGCCCCATGCTTACACCAATGGGACAGGCAGTATAGAGGAGGTATTAATAACTCCTCCTTACTGCCACTCCTGGGTGTGTTTGGCTTTGGGAAAAGCTTGTTGGTCACCTGACACTTCCTCCCACAGGACGAAGAACTCACTACTGAAAAAGTCAAACATTTGGGAGTCAGTAAATTGAATATTCAGACACGCATACTCCAAGTGATCACCACAATCACAGGATTTCTTCAGGTTGAAACAGTGCTGGGATATTTAACCATTTGAGTGCCAGAAAGGTGTAATGATTTGGACACCCCTCTGGCACTCAGAAGGTTAATCAGGGGGCCTGTGTCAAGATCCACATACAGTGCAGAGCCTTACAAACCCAGAAATTGTGCCAAATTTCATCAGAGATAGATGGGAAAGGAAACAAAATGATGTAATTTATATGTATAATAATTCATATGTCATTGATAAATACATGATAAGTCAGGTGATGGCAAGCAAGAGATGTATATGATGTGTACAGCTAGCAGGACAATGAAAGGAAAAATACAGATTAAAGAAAGTATATGCAAGAATTGAACTGTGTATAATAGATATCAAATGTGCCAAATAGTTCCTTTGTCTTCCATCTAATAATGGGACACAAACAAATAGGAGTATATAGAACCAAACCAGGACTATATTTGTTAAATAGAGCTTACACAATATAGAGCATACATACTATATATTTGGAGGGC
Source organism: Rhinophrynus dorsalis (assembly GCA_037306005.1). Lineage (NCBI taxonomy): Eukaryota > Metazoa > Chordata > Amphibia > Anura > Rhinophrynidae > Rhinophrynus > Rhinophrynus dorsalis. The sequence continues at coordinate 196,986,094 of CM074725.1, forward strand.
AGCAAAACAAGATCAGTGGCATTTGAGAAAAGAAGAGAATGAATATAACCAAGAGTAAAAAAAGAACAGGCAATGCGAAACATATTGACTAGTGTTGAGCGAGCATGCTCGGCCGATGCTCGGATCGGCTCGAGCATCGCTCTGCTCGGCACATGGCGGTACTCGTACGAGTACCGCATGTGCTCGCCCGCCATGTTCGGGTCTCCTCCCCGCACGTTTTGCGGCTGCTGCGCAGCCAATAAACGTGCAGGGAGGCTCTGACATCAGTGTAATGCCAGCAGCCATGTTGGCTGCTGGCATTACACTGATTGGCTGGCCAGAACCCGTGGTCGGGTGCTGTATAGCACCTGACCAGCGAGTTCGGCTCAGTCTTAGCCAGGGAGAGCTGAGGATAGGAAGGGAAAGTCAGTGTAGGGAGGAAAAAAAGCAAAATTGTGAAAAAAAAGAACCAAAAGTCCTTTTTAGGACTACTGTGTGTGGGGGCAGCAGGTTATTTTGTGTGTGGGGGGGGGAAAAAAAAAAATAAAATATATATTCTGTTTAGTGTGCAAAGTTGCAGATTAGAGCACATTCTGTTTAGTGTGCACAGTTGCAGATTAGAGCACATTCTGTTTAGTGTGCAAAGTTGCAGATTAGAGCACATTCTGTTTAGTGTGCAAAGTTGCAGATTAGAGCACATTCTGTTAAGTTTTCAAACTAAAATATCAAAGTCACATATTCCATTCAGTGTGCGTCGCCGCAGTTTAGCAGCACATTCTGTGTACTGTGCAGAGTTGCAGAATAGGAAGAAATACTGTTAAGTCTTCAAACTAAAATATCAAAGTCACATATTCCATTCAGTGTGCGTCGCCGCAGTTTAGCAGCACATTCTGTGTACTGTGCAGAGTTGCAGAATAGGAAGAAATACTGTTAAGTCTTCAAACTAAAATATCAAAGTCACATATTCCATTCAGTGTGCGTCGCCGCAGTTTAGCAGCACATTCTGTGTACTGTGCAGAGTTGCAGAATAGGAAGAAATACTGTTAAGTCTTCAAACTAAAATATCAAAGTCACATATTCCATTCAGTGTGCGTCGCCGCAGTTTAGCAGCACATTCTGTGTACTGTGCAGAGTTGCAGAATAGGAAGAAATACTGTTAAGTCTTCAAACTAAAATATCAAAGTCACATATTCCATTCAGTGTGCGTCGCCGCAGTTTAGCAGCACATTCTGTGTACTGTGCAGAGTTGCAGAATAGGAAGAAATACTGTTAAGTCTTCAAACTCAAATATCAAAGTCACATATTCCATTCAGTGTGCGTCACCGCAGTTTAGCAGCCTATTCTGTGTACTCTGCACAGTTGCAGAATAGGAAGAAATACTGTTAAGTTTTCAAACTCAAATATTAAAGTCACATATTCCATTCAGTGTGTGTCACCGCCGTTTAGCAGCCTATTCTGTGTACTCTGCACAGTTGCAGAATAGGAAGAAATACTGTTAAGTTTTCAAACTCAAATATTAAAGTCACATATTCCATTCAGTGTGTGTCACCGCCGTTTAGCAGCCTATTCTGTGTACTCTGCACAGTTGCAGAATAGGAAGAAATACTGTTAAGTTTTCAAACTCAAATATTAAAGTCACATATTCCATTCAGTGTGTGTCACCGCCGTTTAGCAGCCTATTCTGTGTACTCTGCACAGTTGCAGAATAGGAAGAAATACTGTTAAGTTTTCAAACTCAAATATTAAAGTCACATATTCCATTCAGTGTGTGTCACCGCCGTTTAGCAGCCTATTCTGTGTACTCTGCACAGTTGCAGAATAGGAAGAAATACTGTTAAGTTTTCAAACTCAAATATTAAAGTCACATATTCCATTCAGTGTGTGTCACCGCCGTTTAGCAGCCTATTCTGTGTACTCTGCACAGTTGCAGAATAGGAAGAAATACTGTTAAGTTTTCAAACTCAAATATTAAAGTCACATATTCCATTCAGTGTGTGTCACCGCCGTTTAGCAGCCTATTCTGTGTACTCTGCACAGTTGCAGAATAGGAAGAAATACTGTTAAGTTTTCAAACTCAAATATTAAAGTCACATATTCCATTCAGTGTGTGTCACCGCCGTTTAGCAGCCTATTCTGTGTACTCTGCACAGTTGCAGAATAGGAAGAAATACTGTTAAGTTTTCAAACTCAAATATTAAAGTCACATATTCCATTCAGTGTGTGTCACCGCCGTTTAGCAGCCTATTCTGTGTACTCTGCACAGTTGCAGAATAGGAAGAAATACTGTTAAGTTTTCAAACTCAAATATTAAAGTCACATATTCCATTCAGTGTGTGTCACCGCCGTTTAGCAGCCTATTCTGTGTACTCTGCACAGTTGCAGAATAGGAAGAAATACTGTTAAGTTTTCAAACTCAAATATTAAAGTCACATATTCCATTCAGTGTGTGTCACCGCCGTTTAGCAGCCTATTCTGTGTACTCTGCACAGTTGCAGAATAGGAAGAAATACTGTTAAGTTTTCAAACTCAAATATTAAAGTCACATATTCCATTCAGTGTGTGTCACCGCCGTTTAGCAGCCTATTCTGTGTACTCTGCACAGTTGCAGAATAGGAAGAAATACTGTTAAGTTTTCAAACTCAAATATTAAAGTCACATATTCCGTGTAAGATGAAGAAGGCGGGTAAAAAGGGACGGGGAAGTGGACGTGATCCTGATAGTTCAGGGCGCGGGTCAGGACGCGGAGAAACTGTGCCTGGTGCCAGAGCACAAGAAAGAAAGACATCCACCATACCTAGCTTCATGTCTCATTTCACAGGGCGTCGCAGGACATCACTCTCGAGGTCCGACCACTGCGAACAGGTGGTCGGTTGGATGTCAGCTGATACTGCTTCCAGCCGGTTAAGCACCACCCTGTCTTCCACCAAGTCCACTCTCAGTAGCCAAGAATCTGGTCAACATAATCTTCACTCTGATCATCCTTCCTCCCACCATACACGGTCTGGTCAAAGAAGTGATCCCACACTGGGATATAGTGAGGAGCTCGTCTCATCACCAATCCTTCATTTGACCCTCTCTCCAAGCACGCTTGCAGAGGAACATGACATCTTGTGCCCTGATTCACAACCTCTAGAGGGTACCCAATCACAAGAAGATGACAGATGTGAACGGCATTTAAGGTCAAAGGAAGTAGTGGATGATGATGATGATGATGAGACACAGTTGCCATTAAATCAACCACTATTTCCGTCTCAAGACCTTGTTGAGGAGAATGTTATACAGTTGTCAATGACTGAGTATGTGGTGGGATCAAGACATGAGGAGGATGATCAGAGTGAGGAAGTGGAGGAGGACTTGGTGGACGATGAGGTGACTGACCCCACCTGGGAAGGTGTAGAGCCGAGCGATGACAGCAGTCCTGAGGGTGAGCCATCTGCAGCACCGCAACAGGCTGGAAGAGGCAGTGGTGTGGCTACAGAAAGAAGGCGGACCGCACCAAACCGGCCCGCAAATGTTCCACGGAGCACCCCCTTGCGTAAATCTACCTTGCCAAAGGGTAGGTGTTCCGCGGTATGGCGTTTTTTTAAGGAAAGTGCGGACAATAAAAGAATTGTAGTTTGCAACCTGTGCCACACCAGAATGAGCCGAGGCATGAACACTAGAAACCTCACCACCACCAGCATGATCCGACACATGGCATCCAAGCACCGTAATAAGTGGGAGGAACGCCTGGATCGCCCATCTGTGTCTGCAGGCCACACCACTGCCTCCTCTTCCCCTGTTTTCAGTGCCGGCCAATCGCCTGTCGAAGGCGCAGGCCCGCATACCTCCCGCCCTGCACCTGTACCATCTGAAGCACCATCAGCGACCACATCCACTTCCCTGTCCCAGCACAGCGTCCAAATGTCGTTACCCCAGGCATTTGAGCGCAAGAGAAAATACCCAGCCACCCACCCACAGGCCATAGCACTAACCTCACACCTTTCCAAATTACTGGCCATCGAAATGCTGCCATTTAGGCTTGTGGACACTGAGTCCTTCCGCAGCCTGATGGCAGCAGCTGTCCCTCGGTACGCGGTCCCCAGCCGCCACTACTTTTCCCGGTGTGCCATCCCCGCATTACACCACCATGTGTCCAGTAACATCACCCGTGCCCTGACCAACGCAGTTACTGGGAAGGTCCACTTAACGACTGACACATGGACAAGTGCTTGTGGCCAGGGACGCTACATTTCCCTGACGGCACACTGGGTGAATGTCGTGGAGGCTGGGAGCGACTCGGACCCTGGGATGGCACGGGTGCTACCCACGCCAAGGATTGCGGGCCCTACCTCCATCAGGGTTTCCGCCAGCACCTACGTTATTGGCTCCTCCTCCTCCGTTTCCACCTCCGAATTCTCTACACGCAGCTCCACTCCCCCATCAGCCAGTAGCTGGAAGCAGTGTAGCACTGCAGTGGGGAAGCGTCAACAGGCCGTGCTGAAGCTGATCTGCCTTGGAGACAAACAGCACACGGCCTCAGAGCTGTTGCAGGGGATTAGTCACCAGACCGAGCAGTGGCTCTCGCCACTCAACCTGCAACCAGGCATGGTTGTGTGTGATAATGGGCGTAACTTGGTGGCGGCTTTGGAGCTCGGCAAGCTCACACACGTACCATGCCTAGCGCATGTATTTAATTTAGTGGTTCAGCGATTTCTAAAAACCTACCCCAATGTGCATGATCTCTTGACCAAGGTGCGCCGCGTGTGTGCACATTTCCGTAAGTCATCTACAGCTTCGGCCGGCCTGTTGAAGCTGCAGCAGCGCTTACAATTGCCAGCTCACCGGCTGCTGTGTGACGTGAGCACGCGCTGGAACTCCACCTTCCACATGTTGGCCCGGCTTCGTGAGCAGCAGAGGGCAGTAGTGGAGTACCAGCTGTTACACGGTCGTCGCCTCTCCGTTCAACTTCCTGTAATCAGAAGTGAGGAGTGGGAATGGATGTCAGACCTCTGCGAGGTTTTACGCAATTTTGAGGAATCGACACAGATGGTGAGCGGCGATAACGCTATTATCAGTGTAACCATCCCACTTCTGTGTCTACTGAAACGCTCGCTGCTCACAATTAAAACCGACGCTTTGCATGTGGAAGAGGTGGAAATGGGGGAGGAAGAGCTTACACAAGGTGATAGCCAGAGCACCCTCACTTCGTCTTCTCAGCGACAATTGGAGGAGGCGGAGGAGGAGGAGGAGGAGGAAGACACGGTTGCCTCCGCTACAGAGGGTAGCCATGGAACTTTAGTTCCATCTCTTCAGCGTGGGTGGGCAGAAGAGGAGGAAGAAGATGAGGATATTGAGAGTCATCCTCCTGGTGAGGACAGCGAAATCTTGACTGTTGGTACTCTGGCACACATGGCTGACTTTATGTTAGGCTGCCTTTCCCGTGACCCACGCGTTGTACGCATTTTAGACAACACGGATTACTGGGTGTTCACCCTTCTGGACCCCCGCTACAAAGAGAATTTCTCATCTCTCATTCCTCCGGTGGAGAGGACAAGCAAAATGGTGCAATACCAGAAGGTTCTTGTCGAAAAATTGCTCCAAAATTTTCCATCTGACAACGCTGGCGGCAGAGTACGTGCTACCTTGGCCAACCGAGAAGGGGAGAAAAGGGGAGCACACAGCAGTTCCGACAAAGGCAGGGCAACACTCTCCAAGGCGTGGGACACCTTCATGACACCCCGCCAGCACCCTCACCCTGATGCGCAGCCTAGTGTCACAAGGAGGGAAAAGTTTTGGAAGATGGTGAAGGAGTACGTAGCAGATCGTGTCAGCGTCCTCAATGATCCCTCTGTGCCTTACAACTACTGGGTGTCCAAGCTGGACACGTGGTATGAACTGGCACTCTACGCCTTGGAGGTGCTGGCCTGCCCTGCCGCCAGCGTTCTATCTGAGCGGGTATTTAGTGCTGCTGGTGGCATCATAACAGATAAGCGTATCCGCCTTTCCACCGACAATGCTGATAGGTTGACACTTATAAAAATGAACAAGGCCTGGATTTCCCCTGACTTCTCCACTCCACTGGAGGAAAGCCCCGGGGGAACATAAACTCACTTTACATATATTATTTACAATGATGGGAATACTCTGTATTCCCATTCACCCCTTCCACCCAAAAAACGGGTATATGGTTGACTCTTAATCTTCTCATCCTCCTCCTCCTCTTCCATATGCCCTGGGATATAATTTTTATATAGGGCCAGCTCACCAGCGGGCCCTGTGATATAATTTTTATATAGGGCCAGCTCACCAGCGGGCCCTGTTTGACAATTTTTATATAGGTCAGCTCACCAGCGGGCCTTCTCATATAATGTTTTATTGGGTCAGCTCTCTAGCGGGCCCTCTCATATAATGTTTTATAGCGTCAGCTCACTAGCGGGCCTTCGCATATAATGTTTAGGATGGTCAGCTCTGCAGCAGACCCTCACCCATAATGTTTTAGATGGTCAGCTCAGCGCACGTTTCCCTCTTAATCATGGCCTCAGTTCAATAAAATCAAGGAAATTTTTGGGATAATTTGCCTCTGCGCACGTTTCCCTCTTAATCATGGCCTCACTTCAGAAAATCAAGGAAATTTTTGGGATAATTTGCCTCTGCGCACGTTTCCCTCTTAATCATGGCCTCACTTCAGAAAATCAAGGACATTTTTGGGATAATTTGCAGATGATATACAAGTAAATATACAGCAAATATTGTTTGGTAACAATTTTTCGCCTAAAGTCGTTTTTATTTTCCTTTTTGTGTGTTTTATGGTCAGTCTGTAAAAATGGCGTACTACGGGCGAAAGATCGTTCCCAGCAGCGATGTTGGAGTCCAAGATGCATCCAGACATCCTCCCTATGCTGTCCCTGAACCATTTCTGTGGTGTTTCCATCCGTTTCTGCCCTTTTCCTATGGACCAGGCACCCTCCCCTCATCAGAGCAGGGGGTGCCTGGTGTAATGCTCGAGTCCTCCCATTGACTTCAATGGGGCTCGGGTGCTCGGCCGAGCACTCGAGCCTCAGGGGGTGCTCGGTCAGAGCACCCGAACACCCGAGCATTGGGGTGCTCGCTCATCACTAATATTGACATGTATACATGAGAATACACTGACAGCTAAAAAAAACGATAGATAGATAGATAGATAGATAGATAGATAGATAGATAGATTTGGTTATCTCGTTTGGTCTTCAATACCTACAGCCTGATGGCCAACAAACGTTATGGATAACAGCATATGCAGGCTTGTATTAACAACTCAGGCAACCCTTGTCACCCCTAGCCATGTCCATGGCCATATACCCTTACCCAACCAATGCCTTTAGTGGAAAGAAGGAAAATGAATGAAATTCTTGTATGTAAGAAAAAAAGAAGGAAAGATAGAAAAGGGGTGGTTGCATGTAAGAGAGAAGATGAAATAAGGAAGATATGTTATGGATGAAAGAAAGAAATTAAGATATTTGAAGGAGGGAAGTAGGAATAGAGTGAGGAAAACTGTGAAAGAGGGGAGAAGAATTCAGCAGAGGAAAAGACGAGGATGACTCTCCCCTCCCACATTTCCCTCACTGTTTACAGCCTCTGGTACTGAAAACACACTGATGTATGGATCAGTAATACAGATATCAAATCTCTGCTCTATCATATATATGTATATAGTTTTATGCCAGCGCATACATAACAAATGCATCTCTCTCTTCTGATGGAGCAGAGTTGGAGAAGCATCTCTTATTTGTGCAGTGACATAATTATATAGACTGGCATGATAGGTTAGATACACTGAGCTCAGAAAATTAGAATCTGAACAATTTGACTTAGAGAATCAAATGCCATTAACTCTATCACTGTGGCACCTGTTGCCCCCAGGTATTATGATGTATATTGAGTATACTGCTTGAAAGCCTGATGTTCTTTATTATTGCAGGACTAACAGCATTCCCTGGCTTGCTGGCACAGTTAATTACATGAATCGTCAGTACCCTTGTAATTAGTTGAATTCGTCTTTTCACTGCTCATATTATCTGCTACCCTAAAATGACAGTTTATGAAATTATCTCAGTACATACAAAAGAGGCAGCTCTTTGAATCTCCCACTGAATAATCACAGTATCACCTCTTATTAGTATTATGGTTATATAATATGTATATGTAAAAACATATACTTACCTTACATTTGACCCTTTCCTGAAGCCAATCAGAGAACAGAGGAAGTGATCACATGAGGCACATGCATTACCTTCTCCCTCATCTGTCATTATATTAGAGATAAAGTTACTCCAGGGAATGTCCTGTGCCCTACTTAAAGGGATAGTAATACTTCGTTTTAACTTTATTTTATTTTGTAGGCATTAAAAAAACATGAAGAACGATATAAGTTTTATCTCTCAAACCTTTATGGTTTAAAAGATATTCACAAGCAAAGTTTCCCCCTCCCGCCCCTTTTACCTAGTGTAAGCTATCTCTTTTCAGATGTGGAATGCAGTCTATAGACCAGACAGGTAACAGAAGGGGACAATCTTATTCCTATGAAAACAATGAAATCCCTGCCCCCTTTGACAAGCTTTTCAGGTTTTTCCCTTTTCTTAATTGAAGATTGTCCCTCTCTGCAGTCTACCTGGGCACCTCCCTTCTGATCTAGCTGAGCAGTGTTACATCAGTAAAAGGGGCGGGAGGGGGACACTTTGCTTGTGAATATCTCTTAAACCATAAAGGTTTGAGAAATAAGACTTATATCATTCTTCATGTTTTTTTAATGCCTACAAAATAAAATAAAGTTAAAACAAAGTATTACTATCCCTTTAACCCTATCTCTCATACAATAGGAAGAAGGGAAAAATATCAATAGAGATTGGCCATATAAAATCCAATCCCCTTTTTTTATCCACAGCAGCCTTTCCTGAGTGTCAATCCAGGCAGGACGAAGGAGGAGGGGGCACTTTTTTTGTGGCGGGAAGTGTGGTGGCAGGATTTTAGGGCTTTTCTACTTATTTCTTTTAATAATTTATGCTATTGATGTAGAGGACCAGGGCATCATGGCCACCGCTGGACCTCCAGCATCAAAGTGAGTTAAATTTGTTTTGGTACAGATGGTTATAAAGACCAGTCTGTTCATGGAACCCTGGACTTCAAAATGTAAAATAAACAGTTCATCCTCAATGTGCTCCAGTGCTTTCTTCTGCTTTCTCAAGGCTGCTATTGATGAGTACTACCCTTAGTATCTGGGAGTAAATAAGGTCTCTTAACCCCTTAGGGACCCTTGACGTACCAGGACCGTCAAGGGTAAACTTTCTTGAAAGACCCTTGACGGTCCTGGTACGTCACGTACATTTTACTTACAGCGCTCTACCGGGAGCGCTGTAAGTAAAAATGGGGCATGAAATAGACCGCTCCAAGATCGGAGCGATCTATTTCAAGCCCCATAATGACGCGCCGATACACGTGACAGGTCACGTGTACCGGCCCGTCAACGTGCCCCTATGCGGACGTTATGGGACGGAAATGTCCCATAATGTCCGGTCCTTAAGGGGTTAAGGTATGATTGGGGTGGTGGATAGACCTATATAGTAGATAGCTCCTATGACTGGCTTTACAGTCATTTCTGGACGGTATTGTGGTATTTTCTATCCATACTGTGTGTGTGTGTGTTATATTGTAACTGAATAAATGATTTAGAACAAGACCACTGTATTTTATTTACACAGATTAATTTATAAACAGATATACTGAAGTTTATATAAATATCTATATGAGTTTTATTGCTCTGGAGAAATATGGTTTATATACACACTAAACTGTCTCCTAAAAAAGAGGGACACCAGGGTGGGAACGTGGGACAGAGGGATTTGGTTCTCAAAGAGGGACTGTCCCATCTAAAGAGGGACACTAGAGGGGTATTCATTGCATCCATTGGAGGATGCTGGGTAGAGGGACGGGGGCGCAGGCAGAGCGGCAAAAGCAGTTTACCCGGAAGTAGCATTCAGTGCACATTTTAAACAGTGGCTTCATCAGGGAGGGGCCAGAAGGGGCCAGGGCCCCTCCTACATTCTACTGTGCCCCCACATGTGCCCCCCCAATTTACTTTACCATCACCTCTACTCCTGGTAATAATAAGTGCTCCCTCACGGCCGTGCTATTCTGGCACTCACATCTCAGAGCCTTCCTACAACAGGCACCACCACCAGTCAATGAAAGGAGAGCATTTATTTGCTCAATGGTCCTCATTGGCTGGCTGGTTGCCTCGTTCATGTGAGACAGCATACAAGGCGGCAGTATGCCCACAACGGCGTTGCATGAATACCATGGATAACTTAAGAATATGAGTATCTGTTAAAGGAGGCAGCGTGTCACTCAGAACATTTCCAGTCCAGTCCAAACTCCAGTGCAGTGCCAGTGAGTGAGTTCCACTCCCGCTGATGCTGACTACCATACCACTACCATTCTGAGAGTCTGAGACAGTGAGACTGAGTAAGTGAATAAAACGGGGAATGGCAATAAGGAACAGGTTGCAGAAGTCAATGCTAGAGATAATGAGTGAGTGTATATGAAATTTGGCAATGTTTTTTGTGTGAAATGGAGGAATCCTAACAACGTTGTGTAGATTGATGTTATATGAATGTGTGATATTTTGAATGTGAGGTATAATGGCACGATTGAAGTCAAAGGTGAAAAAAGGGTGACCTCAGGCTATGTGTTGCCTAAGAGGGACTATTTTTGTGATTCTGGCAAGGATCTTATGTTCAGAAATAAGTGTAACAAAGATAAATATTTAGTCAGACTTTAAGACTGGAAACAGTTTAATACATTAGGTATGTATGGCCTTTGAAGGGAATCCAGACAGCACATTTGAAAGCAGGTCAAAATGAAGGATAGCTAACCTGTATTATATTACAATCCTGACCACAGAGCTAAAGTTACTTGGATGTAATACCGATGCCATACTGGACTCTGATAGTGATAGGGTGACCACATGTCCCGGAATGGCAGATTGGAAATGTGGTCACCCTAGTCTTTAAAGGGTTGGTAAGGATGGATAACAGGTATCCTACAGTTGTTGTTGGATTGCAGCCCACATCATTATCATGGATCACGGATCAGGGATGAGACCTGAGTCACCTGAGATGCAATAAACGGTAATTATTGGCACAGAGAAACACAAACACCCACCAATTAAATGGGGCTAACATCCCACTTCAGGGGAATAAGGTGATCTCTCACTTCATGGGAATAAGGTGATCCACCCTCCACGAGGGTTATTTTTACCCTTGCCAAATCAAATGTTTATAGTCCGCATTTAGAAGATTAGTAGAATTAAACCTCAGTGAAAAGATGTAAATACCATGTATAACTTGTGTCACAATAAAAATAAGTAGTGAAAATTGTAATAAATAATATTAAATCTAAAACATACTGCTGCACTAGATATGCCTGTCTTCTGTGCATGTTTATGTTCTTCAGCGGGCAAACCCCCACCAATCAAATGGGGTTAAATTATTTTTATTGGTATGTATGTCCAGAATCAGTGAAATTAAAAATGTTTTTTTTTGTTCTATATCCCTAAATATCTAATGCTGAACAACTTAAACGTGCACAGAAGACAGACACATCTAGTGCAGCAGTATATTTTAGATTTAATATTATTTATTACAATTTTCAGTACTTATTTTTATTGTGACACAAGTTATGCATGGTACTTACACACATCTTTTCACTGAGGTTTAATTCTCCTAATCTTCTTAATGCGGACTATAAACACAAACTAGCTGATTTGCCTACTTGATATGGCAAGGGTAAAAATAACCCTTGTGGAGGGTGGATCACCTTATTCCCCTGAAGCGGGACGTTAGCCCACAAATACCAATGGGCATCAAATGTAAACTTTATACGTCCTGTCTGTCAATGGACAGCAAATGTATAAACTTTATATGTCCTGTCAAAGGGCCATTGACAGGAAATATAAACTGTCATATAAACTGTATAAAATGTATGCACTTGATGCCCATTGTCAAGATATATAAAGTTTATGCATTTGCTATCCATTCAGTGATAATCTAAGTAAGCAGGGAGAGGGGAAGAGACCACAAAGCGGGGCTATGGAAGGGCAAAAGAACACACAAGGGGGGCACACAGAGGGTCTGGTGGGGACACAGAGACACAGAGAGCAGGTTAATTACGTAATTGTTATTTTCCTTTTAATTTGATTCTCTCTACACTTGAGAAATACGAGGAATGATAAAGAAATCTTATCCCGGGTTCTTTAGCTCTTTAACCTTTACAATATATTGCTCTTTGTAAACAGAATAATTTCCAATTGTACTCTCACCTGCAGTAATGGAGCCATCAAGTTAATTGTATGAGCAGCTTGGCTTTTATGTCGGTATTATGTAATGTATCCTTCAAAACAAAGCTATTTCAGGCTCTTTATTATATTATTAATATTGGTCTGTTCAGGGAAGTATTTTTGTGTGCCCTCTTATAAGCAGTTCTGGAACACACCAACAGCACCATAAAGGACAATTACAATTTCCCACATTTTCATTGATTTATTCATTTGAGTGCCAGAGGGGTACGCAACGCATTGCTTTGCAATGCGTTGCATACCCCTCTGGCACTCAAAAGGGTTAAATAGGGTTTTTAACGGTTTGCATCTTAGAGAGGTCTGCAACGCATTGCAAAGCAATAAACTGGACACATCTCTAGAATTCAAGATGTTGAAACCCCATTTAAAGCAGGACTATCATGCATGTAAAAGTGCCCCCCAATTCATTTTTACCATATGGTTAAGCATCAATCCTTTTATTATCCTTATTAAGTCTGACATTATTTACAAAAGTTCTTCAGAGAGATTCAACGGCAGACATCCTGCAGTAGAGGCATCTGTGCACCTGCGCTGTACCTTGCGATCTGTACTTTAGGGTACAATGCAACTCCCCCTTGCCAATCATTGAGGAGACAGGGACGGACAGAGCAGGTGCACAGGTGCCTCTTCTACAAGATGTCTGTGCTGCCTTCTGCCGGTGAGTCTCCGAAGAAGTTAGATTTCTAAATGATGCCGGACTTAATAAGGATAATAAAAGGATTGATATGCTAAACACTGTGGTAAAAATTAATTGGGGGGTGCTTTTATATGCATGATAGTTCTGCTTTAAATATATAAACATTTGAGGCTGAAATAATCGGTGAGAATAATTGTCACCAGCGGTGCAACTGGTTTCCTCCAAAAAAACTATTTTTTTTTCTTCCTGAATACAACCCTTAATATTTTTCCTTTCATGTATTAACTCTTTGAGTGCCAGAAGGGTATCCAATGCACACAAAGGGTTAATAGTATTTTAAAACGAAATAGGAAAAAAATGACTGATACAAAAGGCCTGAAGGAAAATACTGTGAGCAGAAGTACACAATACTTTCTATTTGTGGATATCATGGGTGATAGGATATAGCACAGGTTGCATTCCTGTTACATTCAAGTGGGACTTTATTTAAAGGGGATATATCACCCCAGTACAAATTTGTGTTAAACATTAAATTACCTAGAAATTTAGGTGGATTTCTTGAATCTTTTTTTTCTTAAACCTACATTGCTGAAAATTAACATTTAAAGACTGCATTTCCGGATAGACTGCGAGTACAGCTCTATACCTGCAGTCCGTCACTCTGCCTCTGTACCCCTCCCTCTATCCAGCCTCCTCCAATGACGGAGGCTTCTGTCTGTAGGCTGAAGCGATCTCATTGGCTAGATGTTGATCTCTGCCAATGAGAATGCTCCGGCTTACAGACAGAAGCCTCTGTCATCAGAGGAGGCTGGATAGAGGGAAGGGAGCGGAGGCAGAGTTACAGACTGTGGGTATAGAGCGGTACCCACAGTCTATATGGAAGTGCAGTCTTTAAAATGATAGTGATACTTAAGATTTAATAGATTTAGTTCTGTAGATACTTAAAAATAAATGACTTGTGTTGCTTCTGATCTCTCAAACCTTTATGGTTTGGGAGATACCAGTCTGTAAAGTTCCCCCTTCCCTCCCCTTGTGCTGACATCAGCTTTCAAAGTTACAGTCCATAGACTGTCCTGCGGCTCTTCAGCAGAGCCATGATCGCGGCAGTTACAAAGAAATACTTGATTTGAACAGTCTACAAAGTGTGCCTGATTTGCAAGCGCAATTAATTTATTTTTTAAGTATCTACAGACCTAAATCTATTTAATCTTAAGTATTATTATCACTTTAAACGTTGATTTTCGGCAACATAGGATTAAGAAAAAAGGATTAAGAAAAAAAAATTATTCAAGAAATCCATCTAATCGCTAGGTAATCTAATGTCTAACACACATTTGTACTGGGGTGATAGATCCCCTTTAATGTTTTTTTGCGATTGGAAGAAAGAATATGGGGGGGGTTGGAAGAGGTGGTTTTGTCTGGGTTTTTTTTTTACCCCTTAAAAGCCAGAGTAGTCTTGCAGTGCATTTGAAAACTATCTGGCATTCAAGGGGTTAAAAGTCAAATGGAATTTTTAATTCTCCCCTGTAGCAGAGCTGGTATCTTCCAGAATTGCATACCTCCCAAGTGTCCCTCATTAGGAGGGACAATCCCTCTTTTAGACCCAAATCCCTCTGTCCCTCTTTTCCACCCTGATGTCCATCTTTGTAGGAGATCAGACTGTGTGGTGTGTATATAAGTGTATCATTACTCTACAACAATACAATACACATTGTTTAAATGTCAGTATATGTGTTTATAAATTAGTCTATATAAATAAAATACTTTGTTCTTGTTATAAGTCATTTATTGGGCTACACAAGGAGGTGTCAACAGGTCATGAAATAGCTTAAAAATTCTTGGTAATGCCCGCCCACCAGCTACACCCCCTAAACCATAAGTGTCCCTCTTTGACAATTTGAAATGTTGGAAGGTATGTTCCACTTTCTTTTTGCATTTGGCAAAAATTTAACTAAATACATAAGAACCTTTATGACTAAGATTTCACTAAGTCTGCTGATAGAATCTTTCAGGCCAAATTGAAAGTCTAAGACAAAAAAAAAGTATTTTGTTTCTTGGAAAAATTTCGTCTGAAAGGCAAAATCAAAGACAATTTTTAAGATCAGAATTTTTAACGGCAATGTTCAATGATATCTTCTTACCATCATTTTTAACCCTTTGAGTGCCAGAGGGGTATGCAACGCATTGCAAAGCAATGCGCTGTGTACCCCTCTGGCACTCAAAGAGTTAATTCTTTAGATGCATTTTCAAATGTGACAAATTTACTTCTGAAAATATTGTCCTTCTTTTACCACCAACTCATGATCCGACACGTTTATCATTATGACGACTTTTTGAACATCTCTCCCTTAGAGTTTTTTTTTCCAATTGGAAAATTAACTAAATAGGTGGATGTATTATAATGCTATTCACTTGTGTTTTGCTGCGATTTGCCAACATGGTATATTTTGGATTTTCAATAAATTATTTCATTTGCAGTAAAGAAATGTTGTGGGCATATTTACATGTGTTGAACGGATCCTAAAAGCTTCTTTTCCCACATAATCCCTCAACATACAGCTCTTCCCTGTAGCAATTTGGATTTGGAATAATGACATGCAAATGAATGCTCACAGTATGTCACTTTTTAGTTTTATCCACCATAATTTGGATTCTTTCAGTCTTGAGCCTGCTAGATAAAACAACATTTAAAGCAAAGCCAATGATAAATGAGAGCTCAGTTAGAAAACCTACTCACTGACAGCTGTTTAAACCTTTTGGGTCTCAGTGGGAAGCTGGTTTCTGGCTTTATTATAAAACTCATCATGGATAGAGAACAAAAGCACAAGCACATTATTAGTGAGTATATAATATCTGGTTTATTGTCCACGTATGATATGTATAAAACTGATGACCCATGGGCCATTGTATCCAAGGACAAAACTGGAGCAATTCTGGGGCAACCAACTTCACCATAGGTGGCAAATAAAGCTCCCTGCAATCCCATCTATTTCAAATTACTTTAACCTTTGAGTGCCAGAGGGGTACGCGGCGCATTGCAAAACAATTCATTGCATACCCCTCTGGCACTCAAAGGGTTAAATCCCCTGAAAGATTTTTTTAACACATTGAGAAGCAATGCATTTTAGACTCCTCTAGCCTTCAAATGGTTAAAAGTTCCATTCAAATCCTGTAGGAGTGCGGTGAGTAATAACGGGGACTGAAGTTGATCGCGCCAAGACTGGAGCGTTCTCTATCAGTCCCCCATTTGGCGTGCCGCCCCATGTGCTCAGTCACGTGGAACGTCACATCAAAGTTTCCTATGTGGTCCTTAAGGGACAGCACACCCCGGGACCGCTGATCCTTAAGGGGTTAATAGACCTGCGCATTTGTTTTGGAGCAGATGAAAATTTAACAAACGTGTTTTGTGACATTCAGATTTAAAAAACAAACAAAAGGCATGTTTCAGAAAAACACTATTTTCTTCATCCAAATGGGTAAAAAAATTCTAATTGAGCGAAAGTAATTTTTTTGCTGTCCACAAATCTACTACTTAATTTAATGATCAGTTAGCCCAGAGTAGCCCTACATTAATTGTCAAAGTTGAAACAAAGTATCAATGGGTAACTTAGTAGTTCCTTCAATGGTTCCTGCAAATGTGGGTGAAGTTTCTATCCTCTTCATCACAGACTGGCAATCTAGTCAGAAACAATTCTCCCTCTAAGATAGTGTTTCTCAACTCCTGTCCTCAGGACCCACTAACAGACCAGGATGTGATGATTTCCTTGTTAGAGCACAGGTGAGTTAATCAATGTGAATGAGCCTCTGATCACCACACCTGTGCTCTAGCAGAGAAATCCCTAAGTCCTGGCCTGTTAGTGGGTCCTGAGGACAGGAGCTGAGAAACACTGATCTAAGACCTGTATTAGATGTGATTTGCACATGCTCATTAGTAATTTAACAGAAAGGAACAAAACAGAGTAACCACACAAATGATAATTAAACTATAAATATTTATTCTGAATTGTATAGATTTATTCTGATATATATATATATATATATATATATATATATATATATATATACAAGAACCTTCTTGTAACTGTTTCATGGAACCCTTAATCTGCACATTAAATCAAAGAGTACATTTTCTTATCTATATTTCCTAACATCATCTGAGAAATAGGGCTAATACCACCATTTCATTTAGACCCTTCAGTCTCCTATTTCTATTCTTCTCCCTGCTATCTATCCCTACCTGATCTTGAATGCTAAATGTAAGGAATCCAAAGCAATCACCATGAAGATTCGCAAAACTGCTCATATAGATACCCCAGGGATCTCCTATCTTGAGCTCTCCCAGCCAATTTGATCTTACCCATATGGTCTCCTATCATAATCTTAACAATCCTTATTGTCTTCCCTATGTACTGTAGTCCACACCCAAATTGAAATAGACTGACGAAGACAATCTGCATTAAAGAAGCTTCTTCTTTAAAGTGTTATGATGACTTTGTGAATGCGTAATCCTATATAATAATTCACTAATACGTGTGTAACGCCCCAGTCATGCGCAGTAGAGACTGCTGCACGTGCTGCAGTCATGCGCAGTAGCGACTGGCCGCGTCGCGGTTGCTTCCAGCTCTGTATCAGCCGTGGCACGGGCAGTCGCTACTGCGCATGACTGCCCCGCGACCGGCTGGCAGTGGCACTGTGGCCTGTGTAATGGTCTCTTCAACTAGTACTACCATATTTCACCATACAGCAAACTTTATATCTCTCCACAAGGGAAAGCACGCTTCACTCCACCAAAGCCAAAACAAATTATTTTTTTATTATTTTCCTCTTTTTATAAACTCTGTGCAATAAACTGCTTTATACTGTGTTGCTTGTTCTTAATAATTAAAGGTTTCTTACAAATGATTTATCCCAAAACCCTTATCCTGTTCCAGTAAATGCCACTTTTTCTTCAGAATCCTAGTCAGTTGGCTATTAGCTTCACTAAATCTATTCATAAGGCTAGTTTTAAATTACTTGTATCCTCCCAAACTGCTGGCTTTAATAGTTTGCTTATATTAGGTCTAGGTCCTTTTTCAAGCTAAGACCAAGTCCAATGACCATGCCTTTAAAGTCCTCTAAAGTCAAAATGAAAACATTTGTGTGTTTTATTAGTGATTTTAAATTGAATAAGTAAGAAGCAGCTAGAATGAGCAAATGAGCTATGTGAAAACAGAAAAAAACAGGACCTAGAGAGTATAACTAAAAATTCTGATAGTGTTCTTACTGTACAGCTGTCTGTTTACATGTCCAAGCATTTATCTGCATGAGCTCCCTGCTGTAGTATTGTCATATTTTACAGTACAGAGCATGCAGGGAATGGCAGCAACCAGGTGGATAAAGGTTAATTCAGTTTATTATACATTTTAATTAGGATTACAAATCTGAAATGAACTATATATATATATATATATATATATATATGTGTGTGTGTGTGTGTGTATATATATATATTAATGGCACGTTTGATTAAACATTTAAGCATTACTGACATGATGCTAAATTGGACAGTGCTAATTATTATAACCTACTGCAGAAGTCAGGGCATACTAGAAAAGAGATATGGATGACCTTATTTGCTGGCTAAGCCTACTTTTAACAGGTAAGATGGATATACCCAATGTTGCCTGTCTTCATTTTCCAATTTCAGGGTTTGCAGATAACAAATGAGGTTTCCAAAGCTTAATTACATTCTGTGCTCAGTGATGACAGCCTGAGGAGGCCAACTGTAGATATCCCTGTGAATAAAATTCTTTAGCACAGATCTAAACAGAGAGACACAATACATGCAATATCCAGTGTTCATGTTCTAGTACTTACACTGAAATATTGAAGCTGATAAACTAAGAAGACCAGGAGCAATTCTGGAGCAAACTAATTGTACTATAGTGGACAAATAAAACTTTACACTGATTTAAATGGTATGTTTAACTCAGTGAATCCTAGAAAGGTCTCAAATGAATTGCTAGCATTCAAGGAGTTACAGTGAACCTCTCACTTAGAATTCAAGTTTGCATATTGAAACACTTTGTTATAAAACTGCCTATGTAGACTGTTACTCATCTATTACTCATGACTAATAGATACTTAATTTTGGATATATTAATGCTTTAACTTTTATTTCTACAAGTTTCTTTTAGTGTGGCACCATATGCTAATACAGACGTGTATAGCAAACAGCTTTATTAGCTGGTCTTTTGGTTAACATGATACATAGGCTGTTTTAATTGAGTTTTCAAATATACAATCTTGAATTCAAAGTGACAGGTCCAATTTAAAATCCTGTATAATAAAATGCTAGGATGTTTGTCTGAAGCCGTCATGTGCAGTAGAAACTGTGTGCGTTCGGGCAGTCTGTACTGTGCAAGACTGCATCGCGTGGAGCAGTGAAGTAGCGGCCGCTTAACCCTTTGAGTGCCAGAGGGGTAAGCAATGCATTGCCTTGGCCCGTGTACATGGGCTTTTACACTAGTATTTCAATAAAAGGGTTTTTGGAGAATTTGTATTTGCTCTCTTGGTGCAGTCAATTTGCGCCAGAATTTCTCAAAATCTTAGAGCATCCATCTCATTTTCTGACCAGTTTCTATGAGTTTATCTATTAATTTTCATGAATCATAGACATTATTGATAACAATTTATACATCTGAGTAAAGAGAATACAAGAAAGGATCTAAAAGCATTGGTTTATTAATAAAATACTATGTGCAAGGTTAATAAACACTTACAAGCTACCGATTAGCCTGATTAGTCCCATGAAATGTTTCTTCAGTTTTGATCCTTGGTACCGATATGATTCTGAGGAAGCAGAAAGTCATCTGTGATATGCGTTGGGTATACGGTGCCTTCCTGTCACTTCCCCATGAGAACCGCATTCTAGTGAGGTAGCACACCAAATGCTGCTAGCAGCTGGTAAACAAGCTGCTTGTATAGCTTCTCACTAGAGTCTGTTGGACTCACATCCCACTGCCCTACTGTTTAATACCATAGGCAGGATATGCTGTATTAGTTCAGGAACAAATAAAGGAGGGCAGTGTTGAAAGAGGAACACAAAAATGGGCATGTGCAACCTATGCAACATCATAACATTGCCCGGGACCAGAGCTGAACAGAGGCACGACTCAAGGCTAAACGGGCAGGCAGTCTGATGGGTAAGAACACCACTGGGAGTTTGTATGTGTTTATTTATCTTTATCATTGCATGTTATTAATAAAATTTGACTTTTAGATCCTCTCTTGAACTCTGTTCAGATTTTGTAGATGCCACTGCTAGAAAGCAGCAGATGAGGTCTGAGAAATCTTTTTTCTACCTCATCCTTTCATCATCATCTCCATCACCAGCACCATCATCAGCTATATATTGCCATTTCTCATCATCATTCCCTTGGAGTCATTGTCATTTACTTAAGTTTTCTGTTAAAGGGATAGTAATACTTAAAATGTAAAAAAAAATATGTTGTAGTAAAACAAAGGTACTCCCACTGCTGATAGGTGTTTTATTTAAAAGTTATTAGAGCTCAAAAGTTGAATTTTTTAGGTGCAATATCACAGTGGCCTGAAATTGTACAGGCCACCTGGCACCAGAGCTGTCCATAGGATGGTGTAGCAACAGCGCCACTGTACAATTTCAGGCCACTGTGATATTGTACCTAAACAATTCAACTTTGAGCTCAAATAACTTTTGAATAAAATACCTTTCAGCAGTGGGAGTACCCTTGTTTTACTCAGGGGGATAAACACTACAACATATTTTTTTTTACATTTTAAGTATTACTATCCCTTTAAAATTGTTTGAGATTGATCCCAATTCACCTTTCTTTATGGAGGAGGATTTGTATGAGAACAAGACTGGACATTCGTAGTTAAGTACGAATGTATTATAGACGCCATCTCTAATTCTTATATATTTGTCAGTTATTTTCATTCATCAGCATTTGATTTTGGGACTTCCTTCTTTTACGTGGAATAATTTTTTCAATGGTTTATGGGCTATTAATGTTGTTTACTTATAGTGCAGTATTTTAACCCCATGCCGACAATGGACGTACATGTACGTCCCGCAGAAACTGTCATTTAGTGACAGAGGACATACATGTACGTCCAGGAAGTAATTCGACAGAATGCCAAAAAAAAACCCCGTCGTTAAGTGCTGGCCGCGGGTGCGCACGGCTGGTCACTAAGGGGTTAAGGAAAAGGACTGAGATTCATATTTCTTTCTTTAAGTGTGTGTGTGTATGTTTGTGTGTATGAATGGTATAGTTTGAAAATGTTGCACACTATTGTGTGAGCAACTAAATGGATCATTAACCGTGTCGCCGGGATGTTGCTCATTTGAGCGGCTGCATCAATATAAGCATGTCTCCTTCCCCTCAGTGTCCGCACTATATTTAACCCATCCTCATGCAAGTGCAAGCTTCTGTATGTGCGGACACTGAGGGGAAGGAGAGCAGGAGTACAACACAGAATTGTTGTGGCACAGGCACGCATATAGAAGGAGGAGTTAAATATAGCATGGACACTGAGGGGAAGGAGACACAGGCTTGACGGCGACAAATATCAGCAAGGTATGCTTATATTGACAGTATGTCTCATAGGCAATAGTAATTGCCTCTGACATTGTGTAAAGTAAAACACTTGCATTTGTGTGAGGATGAGTTAACTATAGCACGGACATTGAGGGTAAGGAGACATGCTTCTGTTGATGCGGCCACTCAAATGAGCGACGCTTGAGCCCGCGACATGAGAATCTAGCTCACATCAAAAGGGCGACATGCCTAATGCACTGTTTACAGTAGTTGCTCGCACAATAGTGTGCAACATTTTCAAAGTGAACCTTTGTGAACTATGCTTACAAGTGTGGCTTTGGGCACATACACATAAAAATAGCAGCATTTGTGTGATATATTTCTTCTGATTGCTCTAAGGTTCTGTTTGAAAACAGGTTTTCTATCTTATATTGGACTATGTCTCTTGCTATTTGTTGATAGTTCATACTAGAAGAATTCCTTACAAGGAAAGCAATTTTGTGTTTTTGCTCTAGGTTAAGATACTGACATATGGAAAAAAGCACTACTGGAAATGCACTGCTAGCCTTTATTAGGAAACTAGTTGCTATCTGCACTCTCATACAATCGATCTGACCCTCACAATCAATTTTAATTTTTTTCCTGTCTTCAAATGTCAGTTGTTTGAAACCATAGCAATAGATTTTACAATTTTGTTCAGTTCTCTAAACAGATACATTGGCTAGTCAGTTGCAATAGAAAAGCTCAAAAAAGTTTAAGAATAATTAAAAACAAGTCAATCTACATCACTTTGAACCAAACACCACTATTCAGATTATAAGGTGTACCTTTTATATTAAAATTGACTTTTTTGTTTTGCAATATGTTTAGTTAATGTTTGATTGCCAGCATCCAATTAGAAAAGAAACAATAGATAGTAATAAGCAATAACATTGATGCATTCTTATTTGTGTTTGCAATTTTTCAAAGGCAGTGTGCTGAGCAATTGTTACACATGAGAAATTCCAGTATTGAAGAGTACAGTATCGATTGTCTAAAACACTGAAGTGGAATATTTGTCAAATTTGCTAGATAGCGGTTGTGTTATTGGGAGGTCAGATTGCAGTTATGACCTTATCATTTTAAGCAGTGTTGCTTGAAATCTGATTGGTGGAACACAAATTGTACATGAGGTGTTTGTGTACTGAGGTCATTTTTTACAAATACTTGTTCTATATTTTTTTTTTAATGAAGGCTAGTACAGTGTTAGCTGTGAATAAAGAAGGAAACTAGTAGATTATAGATACCTTTATTGGCTACCAATGTAGTTATAAAGTACAAACATTCAAAACCATTTAGAAATCTCTCATGCCTGAGGAAGAGACCTAACTGGTCTTGAAAGTCTGCAATCTAAAGCTGTTCCTTTGTGCAATAACCCCTTGAATGCTAGAGAAGTCTCCAAAACATTGTAAAGAACATTTTTATCTATGTCCTTTGGTACATTTTACTTGCAAACTAATCATCTTTAGCTTCTTGAATATGGTCCTAATGTATTAGGAATGTTAACATTAACGACTTGACTCTACTTCATTCTAGTGCATGCCAAGCCACCCATGCCTACTTACCTCCAATGTCCTACGTTCACTTGTATGGGGGTGTGGGTGAGTTCTGTTACAAGCTTGGCCCACATGTTCACCAGCCAAATATTACTGGCTGATGCCCACGTGGATTGAACAGTTAATGGAGAATGTGAAGATCATGTCAACCTCCAGAACTGCTGTGGGAATGACCAGTGTCGGGGACCTGATCAGGTCTCCGTGCACATCAGAATGCGGGAACCTGACATGCCCAAAACATGAGCGCACCCAAGTTGCAGTGTTCTGCATTCTGGTGTGTTCTGAGAGAAGGAAATCACCTGTATGAACAGCACTACTAGGGCAAGCTGATTCAGAAGTGAGCATCTAGCATAGAGCTAGTAACATTGTAACCATAACCTTCACGTACTATCTAGCAAATTCCAGGCACTGACTCCTGGTCTGTGTCTGGAGTCTCCTGAATGTGCATCTGATTATGGTGCTTATGTAAGCCAAATTCATTTTAATTTACTTACATTGCTAGCCTATAAATGTCATAGTTGCTCTCTATTACTTTTACACTAGTTTGATAAAAATGTTATGTGATGCTGTGGCAGTTAAAAATGATTATTTCTTTCTTTCTTTCTTTCTTTCTTTCTTTCTTTCTTTCTTTCTTCCCTTTAGGTGTTGGGCATTCCGGCACACAAAGGGTTAAGCAGTCTAATATGATTTTTTTTTTGGTGCCAGTAAAGCATTTCATATAAATACTGTATTTTATTACTATAACACTCATTAGTGTTCTGGTGAAATGTCTCCTGTTACACCTCTATGTTTTATGGTCCCAACCAATCAATTTTTTATTGCCTTTGAAATGTTGATTCTTCTTATGGTCTGGTGAGCCTTACTGTACAAGGATCTGTTTGTAAGAAGGCTATTTTCATAATCAGTAATATTTAGTTAACCCTTTTTTAACATGTAGTAAACCCTTTTTTGAAAGGCTTTTTTTGTTCACAGACACAAGCTATCCATTAACATAATAAAAGTGCCACCTGAACACAAAGTGTATTTATTTAGAAAGTTTTACCAGGAAGAATGCACTGATATTTCTCTAATTTTCAAGTATGACCTGGAGAGCTTTTACAGTAAGAAGTTACTTATTTACACAAAACAGAGGCTTTCAGAGTTCCGTAGGAGAAGGCAGATTGACCATCTTCTTTCTTGTAGTTGATACTGAAGCCAGTTGCAATTCAGACTCTCACCAGGCGAAGTTGTGGCAGACTAGGAGACAGAAGTTAATGGATGTAGCCACAGGCTCTATCTTCTGACTGCTAGAAGGCTGAAATAGGTTGCAACTGGATCGGGGAGAATAGAGGTAGGCAGAACAAACAGCAGATAGTTAGACTAGACCTGGGTATAAGCTGGGTGGTAACTGGTTCAGATAGACAAAACTCAAAGTCAGAAGATACCCAAGTTGTACCAGGAAGTCAATCTGAGGGGAAGAAGGAGTCACAATAGTAGGAAGTAGCTCATAGAATGGGCATTCATCTGCGTGAGAGGCAAGTATAAAAGGGTTGGAGATACTCAATCAAGAACCAGCGCTGGAGGAGTGACCAGGTGACAAGTAAGCCATGATGTTGCGTAGCAACTAGTGATGAGCGAGCATGCTCGGCCGAAGCTCGGTTTGGCTCGAGCATCGCTCTGCTCGGCACATGGCGGTACTCGTACGAGTACCGCATGTGCTCGTCCACCATGTTCGGGTCTCCTCCCCGCACGTTTCGCGGCTGCTGCGCAGCCAATAAACGTGCGGGGAGGCTCTGACATCAGTGTAATGACAGCAGCCATGTTGGCTGCTGGCATTACACTGATTGGCTGGCCAGAACCCGTGATCGGGTGCTGTATAGCACCAGACGCGCGAGTTCGGCTCATTCTTATGCAGGGAGAGATGCTCTCAGGCAGGGAAAGTCAGTGTAGGGAGAATAAAATTGTTGGAACTCTTTCAAGACCCAAAAGTCCTTTTTAGGACTGTTGTGTGTGGGGGCAGCATTTATATTTTGTTTGGGGGGGCACAATTTCCTTTTTTTTTGTGGGGGGGATATTAGTAAGGTGACATATAATACTAGATGCACAGGAAGTCAGTGTAGGGAGAATAAAATTGTTGAAACTCTTTCAAGACCCAAAAGTCCTTTTTAGGACTGTTGTGTGTGGGGGCAGCATTTAATTTTTTTTGGGGGTGGCAGAATTTCATTTTTTTGTGGGGGGGGACATGTTCTAAGGTGACATTGTACTAGGTGCACTGGGACAAATATTTCACAGTGCAGTGACAAGCTGACATATTCTGTTAGGTGCACAGGGCCAATTATTTTACAACACAGCGACAAAAAGGGCCATTTTAAACGTGTGCCTAGCCATAGATTATTGTCACATTCTGTTTAGTGTGCAAATTCACAAATTAACGTCACATATTCCGTTCACTGTGCCTAGCCGCAGATTAGCGTCACATTCTGTTTCGTGTGCCTAGCCGCAGATTAGCGTCACATTCTGTTTCGTGTGCCTAGCCGCAGATTAGCGTCACATATTGTTTAGTGTGCCTAGCCGCAGATTAGCGTCACATATTGTTTAGTGTGCCTAGCCGCAGATTAGTTTTTATCTTCCTTTTTGTGTGTTTTACGGTCAGTCTGTAAAAATGGCGTACTACGGGCGAAACATTGTTCCCAGCAGCGACGTTGGAGTCCAAGATGCATCCAGACATCCTCCCTATGCTGTCCCTGAACCATTTCTGTGGTGTTTCCATCATTTTCTGACCTTTTCCTATGAACCAGGCACCCTCCCCTCATCAGAGCAGGGGGTGCCTGGTGTAATGCTCGAGTCCTCCCATTGACTTCAGTGGGGCTCGGGTGCTCGGCCGAGCACTCGAGCCTCCGGGGGCGCTCTGCCAGAGCACCCGAACACCCGAGCATCGGGGTGCTCGATCCTCACTAGTAGCAACCAGTATCGACACTTGACAGTAGTGTGGGATACTCAGCGAGTTGTTAGCAGTGGAGCAAAGGTTATAGTTAGTATAGAAAGCGGGAGTGAGCACACTGCTCAGTTAGTCTATACTGGACTTTTGATTCTCCTAAAAATTCATGTTTGATTTGTAATAACCATAGAGTGGTTGCACCAGTGGGAATTTCCTTATGTTATTTATCTACAACAGCTATTCCTCAGAATAAGGGTTTACTTACCTCCCACAGTTTTCTTTAATGGAACAAAAACTTTTAGTACAATTTTTTCTTTTAAAACCCTTTGAGTGCAATGCAATGCATTAGATACATCTCAGGCACTCAAATGGTTTATAAGACATTAACTCCTTAAGGACCCATTATGGTCCTGGCACATCATGGTTTGGACCCATGTCGTGCCAGGACCGTCACGGATTTCAGGGCTCCCCATGTGGCTGTACATCATTCGGGGAGCCCTGCATTGGATGAACAAAAAAAATGTTCTGTGGTCTTTAAGTGCCGGTCCATAAGGGGTTAAAGGCCCAATGATCTAAAGAAAACAAAATTAATTCTGTAGCAAACCAATTCCATCACAGGCGACAAATACAATTGCCACTGATTTCAAAGGACTTTAACCCCTTGAATGCAACCAATTGCTCTTATACCTCTGGCAATGTAAGGGTAAAAGCCTCTTTTTATCAGTGGGATTTTTTGTACCCTTTGGTATAGTTGGTGTGACCCGGAATTATTCCTCTTTTCATTTGTGTCATTTGTGTGTGTGTGTGTGTGTGTGTGTGTCTAATTCTGTGTGTGTGTGTGTGTCTGCCTGTTATTGGGTCTGTGTGTGTTTGCCTGTGTATCTTTGTGTCTGTCAGCTTCTGTGTGTGTATGTGTGCATGTTTGTGTGTGCCAGTGTGTGTATGTGTCTGTGTGCATATATGTGTGTTTGTGTGTCTGTTTATGTGTATGCATATGTGCATGTTTTAGTGTGTGTGTGTGTGTGTATGTACTTATAGGTGTTTGTGTGTCTGTGTGTGTATATATTTATGTGCGATTGTGTGTATATATATATATATATATATATATATATATATATATATATATATATATATATATACAGTACAGGCAAGGATTTAAGCCCTGTGGCTGCTATAATTTCCAGTTGAAAACATGTGATTGTTTGGAACATTGTTGCACCAGACTCAGCGTGAAGTGCTGATATCATCGCTGGCTGATGCTTCAGATGAATAATCGGATGCCGGCCAAGATCTAAAGTGCGTCGCGATGCTAAGGTGACCAGCAGTACGAGTGAGGAACTTGGTTCAGTAAGAGACTTTATTTACAACATACATTTGCCGATAATGTGGAATATAAAGCTTTTCTTTTATGCATAAGAGCACTTTGATGCGTTTTTACGATACATTGTTTCTTTCAGTTTTTCCCGTCACTTGTCTGACACATTGTTGCCAGCTAGCCTGCCAGCCTCAGTCTGAGTTCGATTTTGACAAACCAGGCACTCAGCCTGAATGGCATGTCATGCAAACAGGGTATATTGTATTTGTTTCTTTTGATTGCTGCTTAGCAACTACTTGTGTGTAACCCTTTGACGTCATTACACTGTGCCGGTAGAGATGCCGCATTTTGGCGCCTTATGCACAGGAGAATTGCGTTTAGGGGTAATTGTGAATATTAGAAGCGTGTGCACCTTGTTGTAACCATTTGTCTTGAGGAAAACGTTCGGCATGGATGCAATAAATTGATTACTATTCTTTTCTACTGTTCTTGATTACAGTGTGCTGTCTCAATACGAAGCTCCCCAGGCTGAGTATATTTATTCACTTGTATTATTCACTTTTATTCACTTTTTTATGGAACGTGCACCTATAACCTTTGATTTTGGTATAGGTATATTAGTATATTATTCACGTGTGTGCCACTGCCTATTTTGTATATATATATATATATATATATATATATATATATATATATATATTATATACTAGTTTGAAAGTCCATGTACACGGGCCAACAAAGGCTGCGCTGCAGTCATGTGCCGTACTGACTGCCTGAATTCACCGCATAGTCCTCTCTGCGCACCTTCCGGTCTGAATTCGGAGCACCCCACTCCATTATCAGCCGCAGCGCGGGCAGTCTCTTCTGCCAGTCTCTACTGCCCATGACGGCTTCTGACAAACATCCTTAGCGAATTATTATATAGGATATATATATATATATATATATATATATAAAACATTGTTTTTCAGTTTGGAGTAGTTGAGTGTGTGGTGAAAGCTGAAGGACAATTTCTCCAGACAGTGTCCTTTGTAAATTGTAGTAGATTATTGTGAAGAAGCAGCAGGTCCCTCTGGCTTCTTCAGTATAAATTGAATCTTTATTCTATCAAACACAGTGCATTTTAGTCCCAGTCACGGCTAAAATGCTTTATATATGATGGACCGGAAAAATCACTTTTCCTTGAAGCTCTTGGAGTGAACTCAGCATCTTTGAAGCTTTCTTCTGAAGTTCGGCATTAAGATCAGGGCAAACCAACAGGATTTCATTCAGGCTGTGTTTAAAATACAGATAAGACACTGATTTACAATTTGTTGCAGGATTCTTAAACAGTGGAGGGGTTCATTGTTTTAAATGTGGGTACAGGAAGACCAAGAATTTAAATAATCTGTAATTAACTCTATGGCCTTTATATATATAAGAAAACTGGAGCAATTCTGGAGCAAAGAAACTGTGCCATAGGAGCAAAATTCAATATCCCAAATTCCCATTTGTTTAAATGGGTCTTTTAAACGCTTGAATACTATAGAGGTTTGCTCCCTTTCCTATTCCCCTAACATTACTTCCTTGGCTAGACTTCTTGCAACTCAATAGTTTAAAATCTGCCCTTTCCTGTTTCAGAAAACTATTACAACTCTTTCTTGTGCCTTCTATACCACTTAGACTGCTGTAGTCGCCTACTAACTTGCCTCCTTGCTTCCCACCTTTCTGCTATTCAGTCTATCCTAAACTCAGCTGCTCGAATCACCACACTCTCCCCAAAAACAGATCCCGCTTACATGAGTCTTAGACATCTCTCATGGCATCCTTTTCAACACAGTATCACCTACAAAGTCCTTCTTCTTACCTTTAAAGCTCTCCATGCTGCTGCCCCGCTTTCATCTCTTCTATGATCTCCGCTTATGTTCCCGGTTACCCAACACACACAACGCCCTTCTTGTTACTCCATCCACATGCAGAGGTGTAACTAGAAGTCTCCAGGCCCTGGTGCAAGAAGTGCCACTGGTCTCCCCCTACCATATTGTCCCCCCTTGACCACATTGACCCCCTCCACAACACCCCTCAATCTCCACAATGCCCCCATCTCCTACCTCCTACCTGGAGCTCCCGTGTGGTCATCTTAGTAATGCAGAGCACTGGGAGATGATGTCATTTCCCAGCGCTCTGCATTACTAGAGCGCCGGAAGGAGATTGTGGGAGCCAGACGGAGGGGTCGCAGGGGGCGGCCGGGCCCCTGAAGTGCATGGGCCCGCTTGCAGGTGCGACCCCTGTGACCCCTATAGTTTCGTCACTGTCCACATGCCCTGTCCTCTCCCTTCATCTTTAAATCCACCCTGAAATCCTATATTTGCGAGCCCTAGCACCGTGCACAGCCTACTGATAAAATTAGCACTTTAACTCACAGCACTTGACATCCTCATTTCCTGCTTTCCAACTCCTTTTACTCTTTTAGTCTGTAAGGTCCTTGGGTCAGGGACATCTTTCCTATTGATTCTATGATTGGGACACTTATTTCAACCCCTTTCATTGTATTTATTGTAACAAGCTATGTTGTAAGATGCTGTTTACACTGCGTGGCACCATATAAATGAAAGTATACGTGTATTGAAGTGGTTAAAACCAGAGGTCTGTGAAAAGTCAGAAAAATTTCCTGCATATCTTTCCCTGAAAATACAAAGATTTTTTATTTTTCATGAAAGTTTTCTCATTTTTTACACTACCAATACATTTTTAACCTATGTTTCTATAACTGCAACATTTCCCACCTCAATCCATACCCACATCTTCAATTGGACCTGGATGTTTGCAGAAATGATAGTTGCTAGCAGGTCCACTGCACACTACAGATGGTTATTTTAACCCATTAAGGGCCAAAGGGATGTGCAACACATTGCTTCATTGCGCATTGCACATGACATCCCAGACTCGTTTGCTGCAGTCTCTGATCAGGACAGGAAGCGCCTGAGCCAGTTCTTCAACTAACAGTCTCAGGTTCAAATGAGTGACATTTTTTGAGTTACATGACCGGGGGGTTTGGAAGCTTGGATACGTACTTATTTCACCAAAGTAAAGTTTGCGGTGAGACAGTCTGCCTCAGTGCCTTACCCCGTAATGACATGACAGAGGCAGCAGGATCACATACACAGTCTGAGTTCAGTACAGATTTGCACAGCTGACTAAGGCCATCCAGCCATCTTGCTACCTGGGCCTGGCTGGCTATCTTGCTGCTGCGTCTGCAGCAATAAGGTTGCAACATTGTATGGCATTTGCAACATTGTATGGCATCAACAGTATGCAGTGCTCCTTACGTTGTTAACCCTTTGAGTACCAGAGGGGTGTGCAATGCATTGCATACCCATCTGGCGCTCAAATGGTTAAAGGACATCATGACTATACTTATAGCCCGGTGGATGTTTAGCACATTACCAGAGGTCAAAGGGGAAGTCTAGATGAACAGGGAATGCTGGGAAATAGGTCTCTATTGTTAGGACAACAAGAACCAATATTATTATCTTTAATATTGTTAGCAGCACATTATTTTCACAAGACTTAAGACAGGGTTATTGTGAAATAAGACATTTGGCAAAGGTGGTCGTTTATTAGCAACAATTTACTTTTAAAATTGCACTTTATTCAATATTATTTATATGATTATAAACATACTAGCCATTAATCCCTTAAGGACCATTGACATACCTGGACCGTCATGCTGGTTCGGCACTTAAGGACCAGTGATGGTCCTGGTACATCACGTACTTTTACTCACCAAGACCGGAGCGATCTCTTTCAGTCTCTTGTTTGGCGTGCCGGCACACGTGATCAGTCACGTGGGGCAGCACGTCGAACTTCCCTATCTGGTCCTTAAAGGACCACACACCCCGGGACTGCTGGTCCTTAAGGGGGTTAACATCAGAAATATATCCAAGACTCCTTTCTGTTGGGCAGTAAAATAGGAGTCCATTACAGTTCCCAACGTAAAACCTTATAAACCACACATAGGGATTGTATAGAAAACAAAAGTGCATACCTACCAAGTATCGGTCTTTAGGAGGGACAGTCCATATTTGAGACCCAGATCCCTCTGTCCCTTTTTCCCACCCTTGTGTCCCTGTGTTTAGGGTATCAGAATGTGTGGTGTGTATATAAGTGTATCACACTGCTTCGCAGCAACATTAATGTTTGTTTAAACTTCAGTATATGTACCGCCTCCCACTTCACATTAGTTCTCAAAACACCTTTCTGAAACAGTCTGTCACTTCCTGTCAAACCGATTGGCTGATTAGGAGGAAGAAGGTAGGCATATTTCAAAAGCAAACAGCCCAGGAGAAGAAGTGAGTAAAAGGGAATAGCTCATATCCAAATAAATCTCGTTGGATTGTGGTCCTGTTTGTAGGACAGAACATGGCTGCTGTTTAGTTTCATGTATTTTTACTGTAAAATTAGATGAGCTACTTTTTTATTGAATAAATTGAAAGCAGTTGTTCTTGGATGTAAAATGGTTTTGGTTAGAATTACATGTTTGCCGGAGAGGAAAGCATCTAGTTTTAGTAAAAAAAAAAAAAAAAAAGAAAAGAAAGGGGTCTGCTTATCTTATGTCCATTGTGCACACATATAAAATAAAGTCAGGATGGAATGGAACTTTCAAATTAATCTCATATCTGTATATCAGAGTATTTATATAATACAATAATGTAGCTGGGAAAGTTTTTTTTGTGCCAAAGGAAGCTTATTCCATTGAAACTAGCAGGTAGTTCTCATACTGTTTTCTGTGCTGGAATTCTTTGGTTTTACATGAACCCTAGCAACCAAACCTGGGTAGGAACCCCTCTAGCATCCAAATGGCTCTAACACAGTATCAGTATCACATATACTGGAATGGTAATTTTTAATTCAGGACTAAATTATTACTCTAAAATTTCAGATACCAATTTCCAGGTAGTTACAGGAAGGGGTGGGGTTTTCAGACGAAGGGGTGGGTCCTAAACAGGAATGGAGCTATTTGTAAAATGTCTCTGTCTCTCTGAAGCTCTGATTGAACTGTTTGCTGTAGAGTAGGCTTCTCTACATTGCTTCACTGTCTTGTTTACATTGGGTTTCAGATAGCTGTCTCTCAGGGACATACTAGTTGCAGAATATTACACTTAAGAATTAGGTTGACTGTCACTTGAAGCTATTTTGGGTGAAACCAACAACACAGGGGACAAATAAAATATCCCCAAATTCTCATTGATTTAAATGGTAAATGTAATATTAAACCAAATAAACTGGAGACCATCTAGCATTCAATACTTTAAAAATCCCTTTAAAAAATGGGAATTTGTATTTGACTTATGTTGTAAATGTCTTGCTGCAGAATGGTAATAGTTCTGCTTACTACTTCAGCCTCAGAAAGTCCTACTTGCACTTGTTTTCTAGGGGATTTTACTAGACAGAGATAAAGATGCTTGTTCATTCATAGATACACAAACAGTATTTACTGAATGATCTGTCTGAGCAGCTGTGGTAACTAGGTATCAAACCCTCCGCTTTCACTGCTCACTGATAGATCACAAATGTCTTTTTAAAGTTCTCTCATTCTGCAATGTCTAAAGACCCACCACATTCCTGTTGCTTTCATAACCTACTGTTTGACATTAATCTGAAAGGTCTAGAGATGGGCAGGAATTTTCTTAGAAAATCTATGGTTTCCCAGTTTATCCATAGAAATTCCCACACATTGAAAGTCCACAAAATTTCTCCCATTCTGCTACTTATTTTGAATTTCTCTCAAGAACTTTGCTGTTTAGCACCTCTGCTTTCAAAGGCAATGATAATTCCAGTCCCACTACTATAAAAATCTGGAACTTCCTACCTTTCTGTGAGGTGTAGTTGAGACAGAGGGAGCTGTTGAAGCAGTTTGCTAAAGAGAAGAAACAATACTTTGTGGTGTATTTGTGTAGAGAAGGAGAGTTAGCAAGCACATCTGTTGTTGCTGTGGCCTGCTGTACTGTGTATGGAGGTAAAAATGTGTAAGACGAATTGGAGGAATGCTGCCTATGACATGGAAGAATCCAGTTTCAACAACAGTTGTCCTAATAGTAGCAGTTAGCAGCAGAACCCACCAAATAGTGCTGCTATCACCCCACCACATTCAGTGTGACAGAGAGACTACAGAGCTCACACAGCAGATAGGGCTGCCACCACCACCATACTGCCAAAAGGCACCATATTTGCTGTGACTCAGAGAGCACCAGCAGCCCCAGATATTGTTGCACCTGTCATCACCTCAGCAGACAGTGCTACTACCACATCCCCAGGGCACTGTGGTAAATTTCTGGAAGGGGAAATGTATTTTCCCCATGTTATGTGAAGCAGTAGCAGTACAGAAATGATGCCTGTCTCTGAGCCTGCTGCTGCTTTGTCTGGGAGTGTAACACCAAATTCACTACCTACCCCTATGCCACACTCACCACCACCAGCAGCTGGAGAGGAGAAACAGTGCAGTTGTAGTGCCTTCTGATGTGAGTGGTGGGACCACTGATGACATGATGAGAGTTTTCTTGGCTTTTACAAGCCACTAGTGCATGAGAGACATAGCGGGAATGGATCTCACCACCACCACTGACATGATGCTATTTAGTAGTGATATAGTAGCAATTTTTGAAGCTCCTGCTGCTAAGCTGTCAGCCTTTGAGTCTCACCATCATGAAATAGTAGAGCAAGATCAGGCTGGTGTATCCAGCATGATGGATATGGGTGGAAAATTGGCACTTTTCGCTGGAATTTTCCATCATTGTTCAAAGTGCTGTTTTTTGCACATTTTTCATTTGAGGGATGTAAACGCGCAAAAAAAAGTAGGTGAAAAGGGAAAAAAAGTAAACTCAGTTTTAGATTTACATATAACGCACTTGCAAAATTTGTAAAGTCAAACGGGAGTGTCACTTTAAGAAATCTTAATAATAATAATAATAATAATAATAATAATAAAGTATATTTGTCTGTATGATAAAACAGCTCTCAAATTAAAAATCTGTCATGCACATATGTGTTTCCTTTTATTGACTTAGCAGAACTAATTTGTTTGTAAGTAAATAATTTGAATCAGAGAACACTTTGAAAAGCATCTCAGGCCCCCGCAGCATTTGGAGGATTAGTGATTTAAGCTGCATGAGGGATGCAGTGCAGTTTTACCTTCATTTATTGATATCATTAATATCTGGTTCAAGAAGGGAGCGTGCATGCGCCTCCTGTTAGATGAATAAAGCTTTTTTGTGCAGGTTTTAAAAGCAGCCTAATTTAAGATCAAGAGATACAGGTTTCACTAGCCTTGGGTTAGACATACTAGACTTGGCAGGGAATCACCGATGTAGAGCATATTCTATCCAGTTGCAGGGAATAAAGGTTGTGTTGTATATCTGTGTGCTTCTCGGTGCATACAGTATTATAATGGAATGTTTAATTAACAAGGAAGGAGTTTGCAGTCTTCTGCACACTGTTGCAAGTGAAAGATAATATGTATCAAAATGAAAAGCTGTTTTGTCTCAGATTCATTTATGTGGCATTGAGTTGTAACTATATCTAATATTCATTCATGTCATTCCAATATGTTACATCCTCTTGATTACCAGAAATACAGTATTTCCAGAGAAATCTGCAGTACATAACATAGCAGAGTTTATCACACTGCAGTGTAGGTTGACCCCAATTCCTGGATTGCTCAAGTCAGTCCTGTATTTTAAATGTGTGCGCCACATCCTGGACAGCTCCCTTGTTGGACATTATGCAGTCCTGGAATGATAACAGTGTTGCAGCTCTTGTTTGACTTCAGAAAGTAGGGTTTAATTCAACTTTAATGTTCAACACTTTCTGCAGAGGCCATTCCACCAACATCTCTTTCTGTTCTGCAGTTCTTCTAATTTTAGAAGTCTGTGGTTCTCTAGAAAAACTGCTAGTTGCTCAATGATGTCCAGTGATGTCAGCATGGGTTTATGGGGTCAAGTGATGTGATGTCATCTCAATAAAGTCAAGAATGGTGGAAAGGAACTGAGGTCACCCTGTTTATAGTGTAGAATGTTTTGAGTTGAGTTGTGCTGAGAATGTCAGTTATTTTATTCATTTTAGTGTACGAAATATTTTTTCTACAAGATTGTTGTGTCAGCCATTCACTGGAAGTTGTAATAAACATCACAGCTTCCAGTGTCATTCATGTGAAAGGTCTTCATGGTAATGCCATAGACCACATGCATATTATCTCTGCTGCAATTTTGTTACATGTTGACTTTAAAGTAGGTAAGTTGTAGCACTCTGCTTTGTAGTCCCTTCCATGCTAGGCGATAATCCCTCAGGTGAACACCTCAACGAGACTGCTGTTTTAACCTATGGAAAATATGCGGCTGTTGCTTAGGTTACCATATATCATAAATGAGCAATCTTAGGCCTAGCTATTGAGGACTGTGGGCTAGCTGAGGAAGATGGGGGTTATAGTCCTAAACAGATGGTGGGCCTTAGGTTGCCTTGTCCTGCTATAAATGAAGATTTCCTGTTATGAATCATGAAATGCATTTTCTGTGACAGAAAGAGAAAAGCTGCACAAATATGCACAAGCTTTTCAAATGCAATCAATATGGGATTCAATATCATATTATGTAAAAGCAGATAATGGATGATCCCTATCAAGTGGCTTTCCTGAAGATTAAATATCTGTGGTTCTGAGAGCTTTCTACATTATGAAGGATTAATAACTTGGTTCATTAAAAGGCAACTTCATTTAGATAGTGATTTATCTGCACCTCAGGAAGTATTTTGAGTCTGAGCTCACCAATGGTGGAACAGAATGAAGGTCTGAAAGCAGACCCCAGGGGTTCCCTCACTGGTCCTACTATAAGAGATACCATTTCAAGACTGAAGTCTCACTGTTTAGTGTCATTGACCTGAACAACACATGCACCAGTGACCCTCTGCTTTGGGCTTGAAAGACAGACACTGAAGCTGTATGGAGGCTGCTGCCACAACTAGCAAAGTTTGTGCTTTAGAGCTACACACTTTAGGTTTGAGTGCCAGCAGAGGGAGCAGTAACTTGATCCCCCCCAACGTGCAATGATATATCTGCACAGGACAGTCCCATTTTTAACTAAATATGCTCTCATAGTATTTAGTACACATGATGGTTGCCGTTTAAGGTTTTACCAACTAACAACAAACTGCATTCTCTTCAGGACCAGTATATGGATTTACATCACAGTCACCCCTGGGCAAGGCATTCTAAGTGCTCTTAACTCCACCCCTGACCACACCCCCACTCCTCACATGGCCCCACCTCCAGACCCATCCACTCTTCTCTGGCACAGAAAATACTCTTAGCCTATAACACGCATAGCCAAAAAAAGGCTTTAACTCCTTGGTTGCTAGAATGATCTCCAAACCACTGTGAAACAATGGGTTGGAGAACTCTCTAGCATCCAAGGAGTTAAATAATATCTTACAAAGGGGTATAAAACTGTTGGAGGGACAATTGGATTGCTCTGGACACACCTATAATTCAGAATGTGGGCGTGGCCAGCACAGCTGAGGAGCCTCTCAAAATGTGGAGCTCCAGGCAGTTGTCTAATGTGCCCATTGGGAACTCCAGCCTTGGGTATATCAACAAATTGCCTTGTAAAAGGTGAGGAGAGGTGCAGTTACTCTGTACATGTGCTGAATGTGTTGTATGATAAGATATTTTAGGCATTCTCCATTCC
The DNA here is from genome assembly GCA_037306005.1 of Rhinophrynus dorsalis. Taxonomy (NCBI): domain Eukaryota; kingdom Metazoa; phylum Chordata; class Amphibia; order Anura; family Rhinophrynidae; genus Rhinophrynus; species Rhinophrynus dorsalis. The sequence continues at coordinate 197,023,181 of CM074725.1, forward strand.
CACTGCCACTGGCATATTAGTAATTCCTAGTCATTCTAATCTCTCAGGAAGAAATTAACCAAGCATCAAAAAGCAGACCACATAACTCGATAGATAAGAGAGTATTACCATTTTATCCAGTTGAAAAGAGCTTTCGGTTTTCAGAAAATGCAAAAGAAATTAAATATTCAGTTTACAGGTGATTAAATATTTTAAGGAAACATTTTTCACAAGTAAATTGATTAATATTCTTTTGCTTAGTGGTAATAGGTTTAAAATTACAAAGGCATTCTTGATCATTTAATGAATGTTCTTGGTTCTGTTGAGTAAGATAAGATATGAACTTGTTGTACATCTCTCGCACTGGCACCTTAATTTATCAGGAGTCGAAGGGAAGGAGACATTGAACTCAAATGCAAAACACCAATGCTTTGGAATTTTTATTTAGGGCAGTTTTCTATTTCTAACTATATTTTCTTTTTAAAATATTTAACCCCCTGTGTGCTTGGGAGGTCTCCAAGGCATCTTTAACGCCTTAAGAACCCATGATGTGCCAGGATCGTCATGGATTTCAGGGCTCCCAGCATGGCTGCCTGCTGTTCGGGGAGCCCTGAATCACATCGGTTATATAAAAAAAATGCACTGTGGTCCTTAATACCTTAACAACGAAGGATGTACATGTAAACCACGGGTGGATGCCCCTAAAGGACCCACGCCGTTCAGGGAGCCATGAATCAGATAAAAAAAAAAATGCTCCATGGTCCTTAAGTGCCGGCCGTGTGCGTGTGTGCACGTCGGTCCGTAAGGAGTTAAGTGCCAACTGCATGCACGCATGGCTTGTCCTTACGGGGTTAAGCAATGCTTTGCAATGTCTCTAGGATCTATGGGTTAAATATTAACCCTTTAACCCCTTAACAACCACCTGATCCAGAATGGGGCATCTGTTAAGGACCACAAAGCTTTATTTCACTGTCGTCCAATACAGGTCACTGGTACTTCTGGGAGGCGATTCGCCCCTTTAATAGGCAGGAACAATTATGCAAATGATTGCAGGCGGCGGAGCCTCCCCTCCTACTTAAGCCACCTTCAGGCCAGAGCCACTAGATTGATTTGTTCCTGGGTGCTGTGCACACCAGGTAGAGAACATCTATGCATTCAACTTAGTATTTTGTTCTTTTTTTATTCAAATATGGAATACCACCATTAGGAGGGTGACCATGGCTGTGAATTGCCCTCTTTAAAGTGGCTGGTGCAGCTTCCAGGGATTTTCTGTGGACCTTATGCCCTGAAGAGGGAACAGCTTGAGTTAAGCAGCTTCCCTATTGGGGAATTTACCTCTGGTTTATTCCTTCTTCATCATGGTCACCTGAAGACAGAAGTCCTGCAGGGAAGGTGAGTCACCCATTGAGTGCTGAAGGTCCACTTGTCCCCACAGTGTCCCTTTGCTGGGCTTGTATTTGGGAGTTTGCTTTGCACTCCAGCACTCATAGGGTGTTTTTATTGCATTCAATGTTTTAATGCAGTTTCTGTGGCATTCTCTGGGTTTGGAGCCTTAAATAGTGTTTATTTATGTATTTAATGTATGTTTGGGCACTTTTTACTGTTTTGTTAAACTTTATTGAAATTGGTGTTCCGTGCCTTTAAGCGCGGCTTTCCCGCTCAGACGCTATGGCTCCTTTACTCTCTATGAGATTTCACAGTGTGGGACGTATCTCTGGAACCGCTTGTCACAGCAACTCCAGAGAGGGCTCATTTTACTGCTAGGCTCTTGCTCTATCATCCGGTATGTGTTTCATTAGTGTGGGGTGTTCAGGGGGGCTTCGGGCACTGTTTGGGGTACTTGTATGGGGAAAACTACATTTCCCATGAGCGCCCGGTTCGCGCTCGTTTCTGATTGGCTATCCTGACGGCCGCCATTTTGTGGAGCTCTTCCTCAGCGAGTACACTATGCAGGGACCGAGCCTTCTCTCCCCTCAACAGATTAACCCTTCGCTGGCCAGATAAGTCCGAATTTAGGCATTTCTGGGGTGAAACTTTAATCTTCCACACTTTTTCTGGGTGATAGAGTTTAAAGTGGGGTATATTGACGCTGTGAGCATGTCTACTTCACTGGAGCTAGGGGCTAGACCCAAGTCTAAGGAGGATGGGGGGTCCGCTACCCCCATGGCGTTTTGCTCCTCTTGTCACATTGGGTATCTAGCGATAATGTGGGGGATCTATGCCCTAACTGCACTGGTCAAGATAGCAACCCTGGGCTTCCCAGCCATGCTATTGAGCCATCTTGGGTGAGGGAGTTTAAAGCTGCCACTAGGGATCTCAGATCCACTCTTCAACTCTTTCCCTCTCAGGTACAGGGGGCTCTCCAGGTCTGGCAGACCCCCGCTACAATCAGGACCTCCCTGCCTAAGCCACAGGGCGCTCCTGATGTGTCTGATTCTTCTGAGGAAGAACTCTTGCAGGATTCTGATGCTGAGGAACGCACTGTTATTGAGTCTAACAGGTCCATTGGGGACCCTTATGAATGTGACCCTGAAGTCTCGGCTGAGGGTCTGATTAGAGCTGTTCTGAATACGCTCAACCTTCCTCTGACGTTTTTCAAAAGAAACCATCTAAGCCTGTTATTTGTTTTCCAACTAACCCTACTCTTGCCCGTCTAGTCTCTGAGGCATGGAAGAATCCTGATAGATCCTCCTCTGTCTCCAAAAAGTTTGCTAAACTGTACCCTTTTCCTGAGACTGAGCTGGCAAAATGGGTTCATCCCCCCAAGGTGGATGCTCCTGTCTCCAGGCTATCCAAGTCTACCGCTTTGGCTGTCTCTGATGCCTCTGCCCTGCAGGATTGGACGGATAAAAAGCTAGAACTTTCTCTTAAATCTATTTTTGCCTCCATTGGCACTGCCATGCGTCCAACTTTTGCAGTGGCGCGGGTTAATAGAGCTATTGCGGCCTGGACTGAACGACTGACTGAGGCAGTCTGCCAGGATGCACCGGTATCTGAGCAGTTGCAGCTCCTTGCTAATATTACTGAAGCACAAAATTATGTTGCTGATGCTGCCTTTGATGCTGTGCGCATGATGGCGAGGGCCTCCACTTCCTCTGTGGTGGCTAGACGTGCCCTTTGGCTGAAAATTTGGTCTGCTGATACAGCCTCTAAGAAGGCCTTGCTTTCCTTGCCCTTTCAGGGGAACTTACTATTTGGTTCTGAACTCAAAGAAATGATCAGCGAGGCTACTGGCGGTAAAAGTACTCTTCTACCCTCAGTCTTTAAGAAAAAGTTTCCAGCCAAACGCAATCGGTCCTTTCGTTCCTTTCAGACTGAGACACGCTCATCGGCCCAAACGGGTCCTCCAGCTACGCGCTCCTCCTCCAAGCCCAAACAGTCCTGGAAGCCCAAAGTGTCCCCCAAGGCCAAAACCTCCAAGACTGCTTCGGCATGACTCGCCGAACCCGGGTCCGCATCCGGCTGTAGGTGGACGTCTCCGCATCTTTTGCCGGACTTGGGAGGAGTCAGTGGCAGACCCATGGGTTCTTCAGGTGGTGTCAGAGGGATACAGGATCCCTTTCTCCTCCCTTCCTCCTTTTCGGTTCCATTTTACTCGTCCTTCTCAGGAACCCACAAAAAGACGTCTGTTCGACGACGCTATTCAGGATCTCTTGGACAAAGAGGTTCTGGAAGTGGTTCCTTCGGAGGACACAGGTTCAGGATTTTATTCCAACCTGTTTGTGGTGGCCAAAAAGGACGGAGGGGCTCGTCCTATTTTGGATCTCAAAGATCTCAATGCCTATGTGGTGACTTCCCACTTCCGCCAGGAGTCCCTGCGCTCTGTGATTGCAGCTATGTCTCCAGGGGAGTTCCTTGCCTCCCTGGACCTTCAGGATGCTTATCTTCACATCCCTATTCATCCAGAGAGCAGGCGGTATCTCAGGATTGCCTGCCACAGGGGACACTTTCAGTTTTCAGCTCTTCCCTTTGGGGTGATTTCAGCTCCTCAGGTCTTCCAGAGAGTGTTGGGCTCATTGATAGCTGTGCTTCATCAGGACGGGGTCAGGGTGACCCCCTACATGGACGATCTCCTCCTCAAAGCTTCCTCGGCGGAGCTTCTTTACCAGCAATTGCAGAAGTATATCCACACTCTGACCCGCCATGGCTGGATCCTGAATCTGGACAAGTCGAACTTGGTCCCATCTCAGAGGCTTCTGTTCCTGGGTCTCCTGTTCGACACTCGCCAATGCATGGTGTTTCTGCCGGAGGATGTGGCTCATCAGATAGCCATCCGAGTGGCGGGGATTCTGGAACTGGACTTAGTGCCGGTAACGAAGTTGTCGTCCCTGGTGGGGAAGTTCATTTCCACGATCGAAGCGGTACCATTTGCCATGGCCCACTCCAGGGAACTTCAGAGATTTGTGATCCAGACGTGCAAGAATCATCCAGATCATCAGCATCTGTCAGTCTCTCTACCTCCTCATGTGGAATCGAGTCTGCACTGGTGGTTGGATCTCTCCCATCTCCTGAAAGGGAGATCCTTTCAAGTTCCTTGTTGGACCACGATCACAACGGATGCCAGCCTTCGGGGCTGGGGTGCTGTGTTGGGTCGCTTCAGTGCTCAGGGGAAATGGGGTCTGGAAGAATCTCTTCTCTCCATCAATGTTCTGGAACTACGTGCCGTCCGGCTTGCCCTGAGACACTGGGAATCTCAACTGACCGGTCTTCCGATCAGAGTGGAATCCGACAACGCCACTGCGGTGGCTTACATCAACAGGCAAGGCGGCACAAGAAGCGGCACCGCCTGGTTGGAGGTCAAGGATATTTTGTCTTGGGCATAAGAACACGTGCCTGTCATTTCTGCAATTCACATTCCAGGCGTGGACAACGTCATGGCGGACTTCCTCAGTCGTCATACCGTCAACAGCGGAGAATGGGCTCTTCATCTAGAGGTGTTTCACTTGCTCACCCAGAGGTGGGGGATGCCGGAGGTGGACCTGATGGCCTCCAGACACAACAGGAAGGTTCCGGTGTTTTGCTCCCGGCGGAGGGACTCCCTTGCTCTGGCAGTGGATGCCTTATCGATTCCTTGGGATTTTTCTCTGGCTTACATCATCCCTCCTCTTCATTTATTGATCAGAGTCATCCAGAAACTGAAGCGAGAGCATTGTCCTGTTAACCTGATCGCTCCAAACTGGCCTCGCCAGTCCTGGTATCCGGAGTTGATGGCCATGTCAGTGGCGGATCCGTTCCCACTTCCTGCCCATCCGGACCTACTTCTTCAGGGATAACTGTGGAAGGAGGATGTTCACTCTCTCCATTTGATGGTATGGCGGTTGAATCCTCGATTCTAGCAAAGAAGGGATTTTCTCCTTCTGTGGTGTCGACTATGCTCAGTGCTCGTAAGCCTGTGTCCTCCAAGATCTATCATCGCATATGGTCAACCTTCGTGGCATGGTGCTCTGAGAAGAAATTCTCCCTTGATTTTCATCTTCCCACTGTCCTAGCCTTCTTGCAGGACAGTGTTGATAAGGGACTCAGTTTGAGTTCCCTCAAAGTTCAGACTTCTGCCTTGTCTGTGTTTTTCCAGGAAAGGATTGCTATCCTTCCTGATGTGAAAGTTTTCTTCCAAGGTGTGACTCATGTTCGACCTGCCTTCAAGAGTCCTGCTCCCCAGTGGGACCTCAATTTGGTGCTGCGAGTTCTCCAGCGACCCCCGTTTGAATCCTTGGCTTCCATTCCATTACGTCTCTTAACTTGGAAGATGGCCTTCCTTTTGGCTATTGTTTCAGTTCACCGGGTTGCAGAGTTACAAGCTCTGTCTTGTAAACCTCCTTACCTGGTGTTCCACAAGGATAAGGCTGTGCTTAGCACTACCAAGGAATTCTTACCCAAGGTTGTGTCTGAGTTTCACATCAATCAGGAGATTGTGGTTCCCTCTTTCTGCCCTAATCCTTCATCTGACAAGGAACGAGATCTCCATTTGTTGAATGTGGTGCGTTGCCTCAAGTTTTATGTTCATCGCACCGAGGCTATCAGGAAGTCTGACGCTCTATTCGTCATTCCTGAGGGGCCTAGGGCAGGGAGACCGGCTTCCAAAGTTACCATTGCCTCTTGGATTAAGGCTACTATTCGTGAAGCCTATAAGTTGCGGAATAAGCATGTTCCCTTCAGGGTGACTGCCCATTCCACCAGAATTATTGGGGCCTCTTGGGCCTACAAGAATCCGGCATCTGCTGATCAGCTGTGCAGAGCGGCCACTTGGTCCTCTGTGCACACTTTTTCTAGGCACTATTGAGTTGATGTACTGGCTTCGGCTGATGCCAGTTTTGGAAGGAAGGTCCTGGAGGCAGTTTTGCCTGTGTAGGTCTTCCGCTCTGTGATCCTTAGTGCTTCCTTACTGTTGAGCCCTGTTGGCTCTAGTTCCGTGTGCTGTGTTAGTTCAGGGATTGTTCCCTTGATTGGTGTCCGTTGACACTTACAGTTTGGGCTATGTTATTAACTGGTTCATAGCAGTTTATGACTTGGGCCTTGTTCTGGTCCTTGCCTTATTTCCCACCTCTGGATCAGCTCAATGTTTGTACATCCCAGAAGTACCAGTGACCTGTATTGGACGACAGTGAAAATAGGATTTTAGTCTTACCTGTTAAATCCTTTTCACTTAGTCCATACAGGTCACTGGTCTCCCACCCTGTCAAGGGACCAGACCTGGCTCTCCTGTGGCATTCAGTGGGAGACCTTTGGGGCATGCTCACAGGAGTCTTTCTTCTTGCTTACCTGGGGTCAGTTTTAGGGTCTCAAATCAATCTAGTGGCTCTGGCCTGAAGGTGGCTTAAGTAGGAGGGGAGGCTCCGCCCCCTGCAATCATTTGCATAATTGTTCCTGCCTATTAAAGGGGCGAATCGCCTCCCAGAAGTACCAGTGACCTGTATGGACTAAGTGAAAAGGATTTAACAGGTAAGACTAAAATCCTATTTTTTGCTACATAGTATTCTAGGATGGTGGTGAGGCGAACAACCTCTCTGCTATCCCAGAATTCAATGACATGCCAGGACTCTCACCAGACCAGCATGTGTGTGTGTGTGTCTGTGTGTGCTTGTGTGTGTGTGAGAGAGATATCATGTGTGTATGCTCTTGTGAGAGAGAGTATGTGTGTGCATGTGTGAATAAATGTGTGTGTGTGTGCGAGAGAGAGAGACAGAGAGAGAGAAAAAGCTTTTTTGTGTGTGTGCATGTGTGTGGGTGTGTTTCTATGAGAGTATGTGTGTGTGTGTATGTATATGTGTGTGTGCGTGCATATGTATATATGTATGTGTGTGTGTATATGTGTATGTGCGTGCATATGTATATATGTGTGTGCGTGTATGTATATGTGTATGTGCGTGCATATGTATATATGTATGTGTGTGTGTGTGTGTGTGTGTGTGTTGTGTGTGTGTTTATGTGTATGTGCATGCATATGTGTATATATGTGTGTGTGCATGTATGTATATGTGTGTGTGTGTGTGTATGATAGAGAAAGAGAGAGAGAGAGAGAGATTGTGTGTATATATGAATGTGTGTGTGAGAGAGAGCGAGAGAGAGATATTGTGTGTGTGGGTGCTCTTGTGAGAGAGTGAGAAAGTATGTATGTGCATGTGTGAGTGAATATCTATGTGTGAATGTGTGTGTGTGAGAGAGAGACAGAGAGAGAGCTTGTGTGTGTGTGCATGTGCATGTGTTTATACGAGAGTGTGTGTGCATATGTATGTGTTAGTATATGTGTTTCTGTGTGCATATGTATATGTGTGTGTGTGTGTCTGTGTAGGAGAGTTTTTAGTGTGTTAGTAGATTGGCAGAACTGTTGGACATTTCTCACTCTCTCTAAATTTTGTCATCTCTGTCTCTGTCTTTCCAGCTGCTTTGTCTCTCCTTCTCCCTGCTCTGTCATTCCCATTGATACTCTCGGCCTCTCCCCTTCTCCTGCACTCTTTCCTCCTTACCATCCCTCCCCTTCTCTCTCTCTCTCTCTCACTCATTTACTGTGTTGCTGCTCTTTTTCTATGTCCTATACTCCAGCACCCTCTGCTATACTTTCCAACTCTCCTGCCTAATCATATTTTGTACACTCTCTAGTACCTCCTGTAATTCACTTGTCCATTTCTCTCCCTCCCACTGTCCATACTCATTTCATTCTTAATCAATTCAGACAGAACTTACATTTTCTTTAGGCCCTCCAAATAAATTACAAATGAATTACTGATGTTTTGCTAATCTCTTAGGTCATAGTGTACTATTGCCTGTTGTAATTGTCCAATAATGTAATAATACTGAGATGGCCAAAATCCTAAAAACTAAATTATAGAATGTTCTCATATGAAGGAGAAAACCCAGGCTTTCCAGAAAGGCTTTCTACATTTATAATAAATATACCTAGAATATGTTTTTGCACCTCCTCATATAAAAGACATTGCATAACCCTTTACATCCTAGAAGTGGGCAGTCTTTAGCCCTTCATCTCTTATTGGACCACAATTCCTATTATCCATAGCCAGCCAACAGAGTTGAGGAATTGCAGTTTCTCCAGTATAAACATATCTGCAACAGCATTAAACATTTCTCATTACTGGGGAGATAAAGCTTGCTGTCTCTTTGATCTTATATGGACAACAGGATGCCAAGGGTGGAGGGTTCTAGGCAGCTGGAGATCACTTTTCAGTTTGTCCTTTCTGTGCATGATCAGTGTTTAGGAGGGATTTAAAGGTAGAAAAGGGTGAGCAGTTCATTTTTATTCATGCAGGAATTTCAACAGAATGGAAGAAATGTCTTTCCTATCATGGAAATTCCTATGGGAAGGAGTAAGAGGTAAAACTTACCTGTGTAACATCAAGCCTTAAGAGGTTGTCTGTTGCAGTAATGCATGACAGAACTTAGTGCAGCTCTGGCTTAGCTTCAGACCTTTGCTTTTTTTGGATTTCCCATTATTAGGCTTTGTAACACAGGCACAGCAAGTAATTACCAAAAATGTAAAACATGGGAAACAACTTCTGTGTAAACCACTTTAAAAGCTCATTGTAACTGACCAAATAACATATGTTGGTAATCCTCTATACACTTTCTGTTGGCAAGAGGGGAAGATAAAAAAATCCTTTGTAAATAGTTCAAGTTTAATGCAAATGAGGCTGGTCATGTCTTCAAACAAGTTGCAGCAGAGGTAGAAAACCTTAGGGTAGTGGCTTATTGGTTTAAAATTCACTCTGTGGGAGAGCTTGAGTCACTGACTACAGCTGTCCATAGTAAGTGGTAGGAATATGGAAGAATGTGGTGTAATGAAGAACCAAGTACAAATGTAATAACTTTGCAACACATGTAATTTAATATATTTCCAAGGTGTGAAAACTTTTACATATATATCTGTGAATGCTACAATAATATAGGACAACTTTTATTTTAACATGAACCCTTTCAGAGCCAGAGTTGTGTCCAGCACATTGCAAAGCAGTGTTTTTGGTGTCCCTCTGGCACATAAGTGGTTACAATTATTTAACCCCCCCCTACCCCATTGGAGATGTCTCTGGCACCCATGAATTTATAATTTAATTTATCATAGCTCATGAACCTATGAATGCTCTCTCCAAAATGTAATTGTGCTATAAACAGTGACGGGCAGGCAATGAATATTGTGGAGATTGTGCGCAGGGGCAGGAGATGAAAGTGGTGGTTTTTTTCTGTACAGAGGTACAGAAGGAATGCAGCTTTTGGATTGTGAGTGATGTCTAAGTCAGTTCTGGAATGAATATATGTACTGGAGGAGACCCCTGTGGCACTCAGAGGGTTAATATCATTCACGTAAGAGCACATTGCAGCTTACACCAACACACAAGTCATCTGTACCCTCTCCGTGTCACACACATGTCCTCTTTGTCTCCTCCCACCATCCCCCTTCATATCATCCCTCCAATGACCGAGGTAAGTAGCTAGGTGTGTGTGTATGTATGTGTGTGTGTGTATGTGTGTGTGTGTGTGTATATGTGAGTGTGTCTGTGTATGTGTGTATGTGGCCATCTACAGTGAGGGAAAAAATTATTTGATCCCCTGCTGATTTGTATGTTTGCCTACTGACAAAGAAATGATCAGTCTATAATTTTAATGGTAGGTTTATTTGAACAGTGAGAGACAAAATAACAACAAAAAAATCCTGAAAAACACATTTCAAAAAAGTTATAAATTGATTTGCATTTTACTGAGTGAAATTAGTATCTGACCCCCTATCAATCGGCAAGATTCCTGGCTCCCAGGTGTCTTTTATACAGGTAACAAGCTGAGATTAGAGGCACTCTCTTAAATGGAGTGCTTCTAATCTCAGCTTGTTTCCTGTATAAAAGACACCTGTCCACAGAAGCAATCAATCAGATTTCCTGATATGACGAAGGTGCCTTTTTTTTTACTATAAATTAACTTAGTTCTTTGTCAGGATCTTTACAAAAGATTGTTATTCCCAAACTATTGATTTAAGTAAAGATAACTTTTATTGCAGCATGCAAGTTGCTTTCAGCGTTGACACCATACTGGACTGTATGTATACTTTCTTATTGGCTGGCACCAGTGTGATGACCAGTGGGACACAGCTGGGGTGTCAGGTGATGATGTATCAGACAGTGTATGAGTGAATGTGTGTATCTGTGACTACCACAGAACAGTGAAATATCCCTCCTTTCACCCTCTTCATGCACAAGGGCAATGCCATGTTTTTTTTCTAACCCCTCTTTCTCTCTCCCTCTCTCTCTCTCTTTCTCTCTATCTTATATATATATATATATATATATATATATATATATATATATATATATATATATATATATATTTATAGGATGACACTCAAAGCATTAATATACCAGAAATCTGGTGCACGTCCCATATAGATTGTACAGATACAATCAGCCTAGGCTTACCAAGATGAGACAGCACACATCAAGATGAGTACTCAAAGTTTAATGTGCAAAGAAAAGCTTCAGAAGGCCAAGTGTTTTCGGTCCATCACTGGACCTTGACGAAGATCGAGTGATTAACCGAAAACATTTGGCTTTGTGAAGTACATTGGCTTTTCCTTGCACATTAAACTTTGAGAACTCATCTTGCTGTGTGCTGTCTCATCTTGATAAGCCCAGGCTGATTGTATATCTCTCTCTCTCTCTCTCTCTCTCTCTCTCTATATATATATATATATATATATATATATATATATATATATATACATATATATACACACAAACAAAGACACATATAAATACATTCACAACATTCCTTCCTATTAACCTTGCTCCACTAGTAATACAATGCCCAACTTTTAATACAGAGTAAGATGTGTATGATTGAGTGGAAAATAGGAGATATATGTTTGAAACTGAAATAGTTATGTCTGGCTGTAGGAAAAATGTTTTTCCTCTAAAAATGGTAAAGATAGCAGTTCTCTACATACATGGGGACTCCCACAAGAAATATGTTTTTTTCTTCTTTTTTCCATTACAGTGAAATCAATTATAATTTCATTCCTCCCATGTAGAGGGCTACCCCATGTATTCCCACCATGATAACTCCACCAATCCTGGAGTAAACAAGATCCACCGATTCTGCAAAGCGATTTTGTAAATTTAAATTAATTGAATTACATGGTCTTTTAACCACTTGAATGCTAGTGACCATTTGAACATCCAAAGTGTTAAAACATAGTGGGCCTTATTCATCAAACTAAAGAGGTGCAATTGTGCCATAAACCAACTCCGCCAATTGTGGATAAAACCAACTCCACCAATTTTGGATCAAATCAACTCCAACAATTCTGGAGCAAATCAACTGCTCCATTCTGGAGCAATCTGTACTTATACGAGAGTGACTGGTAAGCTGAGCAATGGGGAAAACTGAGGTAAAAGTGCAAGGCAAGGAACATAGCCAACAACAACAAATCCTATAATATAAAAGGCCTGATGTATGTTTGTCCAAAGCAGTCATGCGCAGTACAGACTGCCCGAATGCACAGGATGCTGGCCCGTGTACAAAGGCTTTTGCAGTCACGCGCAGTAGAGACTGCCCGAATGCACAGAATGCTGACCAGTGTACACGTGCTTTTAAATTAGTGTATTAATAAAGTGAACCCTCATTCCTGTCCTTACTATATCTCTACCCCAGCAAATAATTAGCCTTCCCATCTCTCAGTGAACCACACCAAGTGCATCCCACCACTTTTTATACTAGTGAACAATGAAATATGTTAAGTGGCAACAAGCTGCAGTTCACTACAGATTTGATGTATTTGTAGTTGATGGGGTCTGATGATCTCTGCATCTACGTAAAAATTAAAGTAAAATTAACATAACATAATTGGGTTTGAAAGCCCCAGGGGTCCCCATTAGCAGCTCTGGAACAGAGAACATTGGGGAGAGATTCCTACCATGGTTCATCTTCTTACACCTTAGGCCTTGGGGTAAAGAGGTAAAAATTAATATAATGAATACATTTATGGAGATGCTGGTGGAACTGGCAAATCTCTACAGGACTTCCAGAATATGGATTGATACCTGATGAGAAACATTTATTTTCAAGTAGTCGGACTGCATGTGAACTGGTTACAGCATACTTGCATGATGATTATGTTTTAGGCTGAAACAAAGACCTTCTTGAGTACTGGCAAACAAAGCAGTTGTGCATACTGCTGTGGAAACCCTTATTTGCCTACCAGAAAGCATGCAGTTAGAGGAGGTTTTCAGTGCCGTTGGCTATGTTGTTAATGACCATAGGACACATCTATCCACCAGCTGTGTTGGTAGATTTACATTTTTTTTAAACTGAATCAGCATCTGATACCATTAGAATATGTAACAGAAGCAGAAAAAAAACCCATGTTAGAGAAGCATATAGCACGTGTAGTGGCAGTATGAGCACTGACGAGGAGGTTGAGGAGGGATTTGCACAGTGACCACCATCTTAGACAGTTGGGACAGGAGCTATGATCACTGATGGATGATTGGCAAATAATACATTTCTATTGGAATCATACATACTGCATTTAATTTGTCTAGCATTAATTAATTATTAATTATGATATATTCACTGCCATCCACCATGATGTTTATTGTAATTTAATAATTGCAGTATATTTATTAACATAAGAATAATTGTATATTTTCATTTAGACTACACAGGCAACATACAGAGTACAAAAAACTTGCAATAAGTTAGGAAGGTGGGAAGTTCTGAGTTTTTATACTGCAGTGGGAAATTTTGTGGCCATAGAAAGCATATGCAGAAATTGCCTAGTTTTCAAGGGAATTTCATTGGCAGTAGTGAAGTGATAAAAATTGTAAAGGTTTTTCTATCCACAGGGTTTTCCACAAAATAGAGAAAAAAATGTTTCTGCAAAAATTTCCACAGAAAGGAAATAGGACTTTTCCTTAATCCCTATCTGGCTATCTGGTCACAGACTGTGGAATGATACATTCACTGTTTCACAGAGAATAGAACAATTGTCTGTCTCTCTGCTCTGGAACAGTCAAACACTGTATCAATATTGTGCTTAGTGATAAAATGTATTGCTCTTTCTTAGTAGAGAAAGACAGAAGTGATATTTATTTTGCATCTAGCGGTAAAACAATATATGTACAGCCAAAAAGACTTGAGAGCCATGGAAAGGTATACTGTGGGTTTGGCCTGTATTTTGTCCACCTCTAGAGTTTTTTTGTGTTCGTATGTTATAGTATAAGGGTATTTTCTCACTAGAGGCAACAATAGATAGGGCTATGGGCAGGCTGTGAGAAGAATGGGGTGTGGCAAATATCTAAGGTATTTCCCTTATGGGAAGCAGATATGTAAATTCATCCCTTAATGACATTTAATCTGAAATGGGCATCTTATGCTGAAAGTTTGCAGTATGACTTCTGTTGAAATAACTCAATTTTTGATACTACCAATACAAAAGGAATAAGATACAACCTCAAAGCAAGATCACATGAAATGGAAGCAGAATTTTGGTTTCTTTTGTTTATGTGCCTTGCTATAAACAATTTAATACGTTGCTGAATGTAAAATGTATAATGAAAGTTAAACTGAAAGGATTTACTCTCAGATAATTAATTCATATCCAGCTGTATATGAGATGAAAATAAAGATAGTAATTCTCTGTAACAGTTAAACTGATAAACCAAGTCAGCATTGAGTTTGATTAGCAAAATAATGAGAACTCGCAAGGGACTTAGTTATTTATTGCAGTTATTGTTTACAGTAGGGTTAATGTATTGAGCTCTGAAGAATGATTTTTATTATTAGCAAAATAACAACAATTTAAAACAAATGGGTTTCTTTATGTTTTAAATACATTTTAATTAATCTCACAAACTACTTGATAAAATGTACAGTTCCAGATGAGTCTTGTAAGATGCAAACTACAAACATACATAGCAATAAAAGGTTTCTCAGTTATGTGTCAATGTGAACCCAGAGCAAAGCACGTTACACTATCATATAAATATCACCCCTGCTGACAGTTTATGTGGGTCGGTCAGGAAATAGAAGAACCAAACAAAAAACATAGTCCTGTTTTTATGAAATCTAATTTGGCAAATAAACATAAGCCATGTTCATGTATGTTTATTAAGCATTGTATTCTGCACGTATGATGTATTTATAGTACACAAAAGGCTATGTGCACAAAACAAATGAGAAGCAATTTCTAGGCATAAGAGAGGACAAATAAAAATTCAGAATGTGTTGTAAATCTGTCACATATAAATCAGTGGGGATCTTCAGTTGTTCTCTGTGGTGCAGTAAATTTGTTCCCCTTGTCTTAGTACTTGTCTTTGATTCCCTTGTCTTAGTACTGTGGTGCAGTAAATTTGATCCCCTTGTCATAGTACTTATGGCCCAAAGTATATTGTAGGGGTGGGTGAAAGGTCCCATTGTGTTTCTGTGAAGAAGAAAAAAAAGGAAAACTATGTGGTTGTCCACTTTTTCACGGGAAGATCTACTTTATATAAAGCAGTTAAAATCTTCGCCGGTTTTGCCTATTGCAAACATTTTTTCAATGGCTACAAACTTTTCGCCAATTTACGTACATGTTTTTCATGTTTTCGCTATAAAACATGATGTTTTCAGGAAGCAAAACACAATACAAACAGCTACAGAGAGAGAGCGGGTGCTAGGCTGTTGTGTTATGCAAAATTGTGAAAACTTGAAGTAGCAGAGGGTCATAGTGTCATAGTGTGCTATCACTATGAGCTCCTGAAATCTGAACAAAAGGAGGAGCTGGAAGGACCATTATGCATCCAGCGAGTCGGAGGAGGAAGTGACCAGTACCAGCATTAAAGGGTCTGGATGCCCTGATTCCCCAGACCCGAAGATAACCAATCCCACTACATCACCCTAGAGATCTTGGGGAAATTTGTGTCACAGACAGAGGAAGAAGAGGGTAGTAGTGTGAGCAGGACAGGTCAGCTACATGTGCCTGCTGCCAGTGCTGTGACTACCAGGATGTCTTGTGATTCTCAGGAGGAGGAGATGATGCCAAGTGTGACAGCAGGGGACCCTAATTCACACTTGCCACCCCCAGGCAGTCCTGCCACGACTACTACTACTACTACTAAGATACAGCAGCTACAGACTCAGAGTGTTAGGACTGAGGGAGGCGGTGATACTCGCAGTGAGGAAGAGTCAGAGATGGAAATTGATGTGGATGGTGTAAGTAGATCCTCCTGCTGATGCTGAGGTGGTAGGGGAAGTAATGCGGAGCGGTCAGACTAGCGGTCAAGGAAGCCCACAACATTCCCCTGGCCCTGAGAGTCCTCACAGCATTGTTCCTATGGAACATGATCCTGAAGAAGGCAGAACTGATGGCTAGCAGCAATAATACCACCACCACTATGAGCACAGATCAGCTGTTCTGTGCCTGCTGTTAATGCTGCCAGCCTGCCTTATTCAACTCAGTAAGAGATAGCAATGTTACAGTATGGGACCCTCTGTCACATTTCTCATCGCCTCCAACCAGTTAGACCTTTGTAATAGAGCAGCAGCAGCAAGGAGGGACTGGTGGTGGTGATGATGATGGTGGATAAGCTGGGGTGGAAGAGACATTAATGGCCTTTTTAGCCCAAACTGATCAGGAATGGGAGACAGATATGGGGATGGGCATCACCACCACCAGTGAGATTGAAGAATTTGCAGAGTTTGCTGCTACTGTAATACCTGCTACTGTTGAGTTGCAAGGACAGCAAAATTATGAGACGCAGGCTAGTGTGCCAGAGACCACCGTGGACACAGTGGGAATAGGGTCCAGTGATATGGAACTAGGACAGGCTCCACATTCAAGCAGTAATACTTTGGGTCCTATTTGCCATTCTTGTTCTGAGGCAGTTGCAGCAACAGCAGCAACATCATCCTATGCCCCATTCAGTGAATGTGAAGGAGAAAAAGAAAGAGGCCATTGTTGTTCACCTGTTTCCTACCCCCTGAAGTCATGGTTATGGGACTATTTTTCTCTTGGGGCAGGCACAATATAGTCATCCGCAACACAATTTGTGAAAACTCTGTGAAAAGGGGAAAGGACGGAACACAGCTTGGCACAACTGCCCTGATAACATACATGAAAGAAGGACACCATGACATTTATGTGAAACATGTTAAAGCCAAACCCCCACCAATGAAATCGTGTGCCACTGTTGTTGTATCACCTGACTCTCCCCAAAGGCGACCAGAAAAGAGGTGAAAATCAAAGAGGAGGATGAATAGAGAAACCCAGCCAGAACCTGAAAGTTCCATGGCAAGCAAAGCACCGTGTTTGCCATCACCTTCTTACTCTAAGGTCTGACTGTGGGAAGATCATGTAACTAAATCTTCTCGCAATCCACCTCTTTCATCTTTACCTTCCCCACCAGCTGATAGCCATTCAGTAGACCCCAGGATGTGGCAGTTCATGTCCACCCAATGCTCACTGTGTAGTGCACTGACCACACATGGCAGTGTAATGTAGGATAATCTCAACCGCAGAATAAAGCAGCATTTGAGGAGATTCCATCCCACAGTTTATACTAAGCTGGTGGTAGGGAGGGTTCATCATTATTATTAAAACTGCAAGTTGCTAAGTGTCTTTAGTAGGACGTGGACAAGGGGCATAGTGACATCAGCAGCAGTACTTGGTTTCTGGTGGGAAGATTTAACATTGGGGACCCCAATCATCATGGTGTTTGGTTGTAGTTGTGCCAGGTGTTTGATGTGAATGCAGATGTGCCCATTGCTTTTAGTTCTTCCCTTATTTACCACGCACACTGTGCACATTGCAGTTGCTGATGCTAGGCACAGTTCCTTCCTGCTCTCAAGAGAAAATTTTCTATTACAACAACACACCCATGATTTTGGAGGAGGGGCAAGTGAAGAAGCATTATTGACCAACTTCTTTTTTCACATGGACCTGAAATGGTAGGGGCTAGTTGTGGTGCTGCTACTGCATCAGGCACATTACTGGAACTAGTAGTGGTAAGTGGAACCATGATTATCCATCATCCATATCACTGCTGTTGCTGATCCCATTCCCTTCAAGCTGCCTAATTACCCTGCTGCTTAAACAACTCAGCAGCAGCAGCAAGAACAGCAGTCACAAATGCTACAATGACACCGAGGCATTTGACAATGGACAGTGGCCACTGGCCACCATAATATGACCTTCTGGCCCTAGGCCAACAGGGCATATTTTTTTTTATCTCAAGGCTTCTTCTTTCCCACACAAATCAGAGGCCTACAAAAAAAACTGTTTTTGGGGACTTGTTTCTAACAAGTCTAAGTCCTACAAATCACTGATTCCTCAAGACTTGTGACGCTAGCAAGCCAAATTGATAAAAATGATATGTGATTCTTCAGGGCTTGTAACGTTAACAAGCCAAATTGATAAAAATTATTTCTGATTCCTCAGGGCTTGTGATGATAACAAGCCAAATTGATAAAAATTATCTCTGATTCCTCAGGGATTGTGAAGCTAACAAGCCGAATTGATACGAATTATCTCAGATTCTTCAGGGCATGTGACGATAACAAGCCAAATTAATAAAAATTATCTCTGATTCCTCAGGGCTTGTGATGCTAACAAGCCTGAGTGAAAAAATTATCTCTATTGTGATTCCTCAGGGCTTGTGATGCTAACAAGCCAAACTCCTATAAATCAGGGCTTGGGCCTAAACAGATTAAGTCTTACAAATCAATGTTTCCTCAGGGCTTGGGCCTAAAACATGTCTAAGTCCTACAACAGATCAATGTTTCCTTAGGGCTTGTGCAAAACAAGTTTAAGTACTACAAATCAATGTTTCCTCTAACAACAAGTCCAAGTGCTACAAATCATCCTCTATAAAATACTCTATACCATCAAGTATCAGTTCGCCCCAGTCGCAGCTTATGTCAAGGGGATGCTGTCTCTATCACGTTATGTACCAATTTCTTATTTTGTTTTATTTGTTTTTATTATTACCAACCTGTCCCCCAATAACAGTCTACAAGCCCCCCGCCAAAAAAAATTCCCTGTTCAACTGATCGTTTCCCTACACTCCACCAACACAGGCACCTTCATACCCCTTTTGTACTCCCTTTGGGAAAGAAAAAAAACATTTGCTATGTGTTGTGTGTAAATTCAAATTTCCCATTGATTTCAATGCAATAAGCTAGGTGAAAAACAGAGGAAAAGCTGCACTTTTCACGGGAAATAATTTGCCATGTAGGTAGTGCCATTATTCGCCAGTTTTGGTTTGAGGTGAAAATGTTTGCCCATCCCTAGTATTTTACCATTCCACTGACCCAAGAACTTTTCCCTTAACAAGTTATATACATTTTCACTCTCAGGTAATAGTTTTCTATTGAGCCACATACCTTCAATTTCATAAAATAATAAAACATTATTGAAATGTATGATTTTAATTTACAGTTTGTCTTAAACATAAAATTCACCAAAACATTGATTGGAGCTAGTTCAAATGAGCAGATTGAAATTACAATGTCAGATATTGTAGAAAACAGATAGTCACATACAGAGGCCAAGCCTTTTCTGTTGAAGGTTCAAAAGTTCTTAACAGTACCTGCTCCAACAACAAATTGTTTACTTTTTTGTTTCTTAGATATATTCTTATTGTAATACACAAATATAGGATACAGTGCAAATCAAGTAATTATGTTATTTACAAACAGCTCAGGTCCCTTTTTCATAGATAACACTAATGCAGCAAGGGTGAGTTTGTGGTTATGTTATCTGTGGTGAAAGGTAAGTTCCTGAGCTGTGGTGATTATCACCTTGTATGAGGACATCAAAGTTCTGCAAGATGCAGCTTTATTGTGCTTACTCAGGGTTACAATAAAGAAGCAGAAGGGCAAACCTACACATTGGCCTCCCGGAGACCTTTCACGTGAGTGATCTTGGAGTGCTATTCTCATCCTGCTACAAAAAGATGACTCTACTGGAGTCTAAAGAATAATTTACACAGACGCAGCTGATATGAGTTTCACCTCCAGTGGAATTTAGTTTAACCAGGAACTTGCATGAATGTGCAATCTATGTCATGTATTTTGTATTCAGCCTTTACTCTAAACATGCCTGACAAGGAGACATTGATGTTTTGCTTCCTAATTCTACTTAGTTTGCCAATATAGGTATCACTTTTACTCTACCAGTCTCAGTTATTTAAGGATCCGCTCATGCGACTATGCCATGGTGAAACCATTACCCTTCACAGCTGTGCAAAAATAGGGTGCAGTGCACACTAAGGAGACTTCATCTCGGTGCCTCGGTTGGAAGACAGTCACCCATAGATTTAGTATTCTACATCTTTCAGACAGCTGAAAATTGTTTACAGAAAGCTACACGTTAGATTGGCTCCATGGGGAAGTACAGTGGTATGCTGGTAATGGGCAAATGGTGCTAATGGTATCATGTTTGAGTCCCCTATATGAGCATATCCTAAGAATTGATGTAGAACAGGGTTTCTCAACAAACAGTGGAGGTTTTCAGGTTACTCTTTCCTGAAGACATGTGAGGTAATGAAAGTGGTTCATAAACCTGTTCTCACTGCCTCAATTAGAAATGAATAGGCGGGTAAAATTGAAAGATTGGGTCCAACCAGTGTACACATTATGCAAAGCTATTTGAGTATAAAAAGTGGATATCAAAAGTCTACTCACCCTATTGAAGTTGCAGCTTTTGTTGATGTACAGGGTGAAAATCAAGGTAGATCTTTTTTTCCCTTTAATAGTATAGTTTAACCAACAATATTTAAGTAAAAAATAAATGGATTGTGTCTTGGAAAATAATCTATATATATAAAAGAAGACTTTGTGCCTGCCAAAACACACCCAGGGGAGGCAGAAAGCAGGAGTTACTACTCCTATTGGGTGATTCAATCATGCAGGGAGTTGGCCCGCCCCCACTATGCAGCCCGCCCACCACTATCAAAGTCAGAAAAAAACAATATGGCCGCCACTTGCTCCTACACCACAGACAAACACACATGCCCCACTCACACAGCACCACACAAACACACACAGACCACCACACACACACATGCCCCACTCACACAGCACCAAACACACATGCCCCCACTCACACACACAGCACCACATACACACACAAAGCCAGAAATAAATATGGCTGACACACACACATAGTCACTCACCCTGACTCCCAGTGGCCTCAGCAGGACCTGTAGTGCAGCACCAGGGGAACAAAATGGCACTCAAAGGGTTAACCCCTTCAGTGCCAGAGGCTCGGGCCATTTTCTGAACCCTGCAGGCCAGACACTTTTTCAACATTTTTGCTATCCTTCCGTTTAGGCTTGATTTCCTCTGGGGATTTTTAGTTAAATATGGAAAACTATATATTGTTTTTTTCAGAACGAATTGTGCTTTCTCGTGATACCTTACATGAAGAGAATTTTACATCGTGCAAAAAGCTATGATGTCATAATGACAAAAAAAAGTGAAAATTTACTCATTTTGCTAAAATCACATACTATGTATCAAAAACATTTACCTTGATTGAAAAAGTTTCAATTATTTGAAAAAGCCCAGAGTCCCCCGAGTAAAAAAATACCAAATTTGTATAGTTTTACCCAAGTCCAAGGCTAGCGTAGAGCCCTAATCACCAGCAGCGCAAAATGACATTTTCAACTTTACAAACTAAAATGCACATTCTAGGGTTTTTGTGGTAAAACTACCCTAAAACAGTGGAATAACTATATAAAACTATATATTTCTGAAAAGTAGACAACCTGCCGCATCTAATGAGGGGTAACTTGCCTTCTTGCCCCAAGCCTGTGGTACCCAAATGCTTCCAGAAAGTGGCACTATAGGAAAAAAATGGCATTTTCTTACATTTCTGCCCCTTCAACTGTACTGAAATCTGTGAAAACCATGGAATTTACAACTGTATTCATTAGCTAGTGCTCTTGGGAGAAAAATTACACCCCATTGGTTTGGGTTCACCTACCACAGAGGATGCTAGAAGTGCAAAAAGACACCTACTACAACCTCTAAATTTTCTAACATTTTCTCAAACATTACTTGTCTATACAAAAATGGTTATAACAACTAGAGAAGTAAAGAAAGGCTACACAAACCATACCATTTTGGAAAGAAGACAACCTGCCGCATCTAATAAGGGGTGAATTGCCTTCTTACCCCAAGCCTGTTGTGCCCAAATGCTTCCACAAGGTGGCACTATAGGAAAAAAATGGCATTTTCTTACATTTCTGCCCCTTCATCTGTATGGAAATCTGTGAAAACCATGGAATTTCCAACTGTATTCATTAGCTAGTGCTCTTAGGAGAAAAATGACACCTCATTGGAATGAGTTCCCCTACCTTAGTGGGCGCTACAAGTACCAAACTACACCTATTGCAACCACTAATTTTTCTAACATTTTCTCAAACATTACTTGTCTGTACAAAAATGGTTATAACAACTAGAGAAGTGAAGAAAGGCTACACAAACCATACCATTTTGGAAAGAAGACAACCTGCCGCATCTAATGAGGGGTGAATTGCCTTCTTACCCCAAGCCTGTTGTGCCCAAATGCTTCCAGAAGGTGGCACTATAGGAAAAAAATGGCATTTTCTTACATTTCTGCCCCTTCATCTGTATGGAAATCTGTGAAAACCATGGAATTTCCAACTGTATTCATTAGCTAGTGCTCTTAGGAGAAAAATGACACCTCATTGGTATGAGTTCCCCTACCTTAGTGGGCGCTACAAGTACCAAACTACACCTATTGCAGCCACTAATTTTTCTAACATTTTCTCAAACATTACTTGTCTGTAGAAAAATGGTTATAACAACTAGAGAAGTGAAGAAAGGCTACACAAACCATACAATTTTTGAAAGAAGACAACCTGCCGCATCTAATGAGGGGTGAATTGCCTTCTTACCCCAAGCCTGTTGTGCCCAAATGCTTCCAGAAGGTGGCACTATAGGAAAAAAATGGCATTTTCTTACATTTCTGCCCCTTCATCTGTATGGAAATCTGTGAAAACCATGGAATTTCCAACTGTATTCATTAGCTAGTACTCTTAGGAGAAAAATGACACCTCATTGGTATGAGTTCCCCTACCTTAGTGGGCGCTACAAGTACCAAACTACACCTATTGCAGCCACTAATTTTTCTAACATTTTCTCAAACATTACTTGTCTGTAGAAAAATGGTTATAACAACTAGAGAAGTGAAGAAAGGCTACACAAACCATACCATTTTTGAAAGAAGACAACCTGCCGCATCTAATGAGGGGTGAATTGCCTTCTTACCCCAAGCCTGTTGTGCCCAAATGCTTCCAGAAGGTGGCACTATAGGAAAAAAATGGCATTTTCTTACATTTCTGCCACTTCAACAGTACTGAAATCTGGGAAAACCATGGAATTTACAACTATATTGATTAGCTAGTGCTCTTGGGAGAAAAATGACACCCCATTGGTATGGGTTCACCTACCACAGGGGATGCTAGAAGTGCAAAAAGACACCTACTACAACCTCTAAATTTTCTAACATTTTCTCAAACATTACTTGTCTATACAAAAATGGTTATAACAACTAGAGAAGTAAAGAAAGGCTACACAAACCATACCATTTTGGAAAGAAGACAACCTGCCGCATCTAATGAGGGGTGAATTGCCTTCTTACCCCAAGCCTGTTGTGCCCAAATGCTTCCAGAAGGTGGCACTATAGGAAAAAAATGGCATTTTCTTACATTTCTGCCACTTCAACAGTACTGAAATCTGGGAAAACCATGGAATTTACAACTATATTGATTAGCTAGTGCTCTTGGGAGAAAAATGACACCCCATTGGTATGGGTTCACCTACCACAGGGGATGCTAGAAGTGCAAAAAGACACCTACTACAACCTCTAAATTTTCTAACATTTTCTCAAACATTACTTGTCTATACAAAAATGGTTATAACAACTAGAGAATTAAAGAAAGGCTACACAAACCATACCATTTTGGAAAGAAGACAACCTGCCGCATCTAATGAGGGGTAAATTGCCTTCTTACCCCAAGCCTGTTGTGCCCAAATGCTTCCAGAAGGTGGCACTATAGGAAAAAAATGGCATTTTCTTACATTTCTGCCCCTTCATCTGTATGGAAATCTGTGAAAACCATGGAATTTCCAACTGTATTCATTAGCTAGTACTCTTAGGAGAAAAATGACACCTCATTGGTATGAGTTCCCCTACCTTAGTGGGCGCTACAAGTACCAAACTACACCTATTGCAGCCACTAATTTTTCTAACATTTTCTCAAACATTACTTGTCTGTAGAAAAATGGTTATAACAACTAGAGAAGTGAAGAAAGGCTACACAAACCATACCATTTTTGAAAGAAGACAACCTGCCGCATCTAATGAGGGGTGAATTGCCTTCTTACCCCAAGCCTGTTGTGCCCAAATGCTTCCAGAAGGTGGCACTATAGGAAAAAAATGGCATTTTCTTACATTTCTGCCCCTTCATCTGTATGGAAATCTGTGAAAACCATGGAATTTCCAACTGTATTCATTAGCTAGTGCTCTTAGGAGAAAAATGACACCCCATTGGAATGAATCGACATACCTTAGGGGTGCCAGAAAAGCATAACTACACCTACCTGTTTGCTTCTTCGAAAATGGCTGCTTGTACTAAAATGTTCATAACTGTTAGAGACATGATGGAAAGGTATAAAAGGTATACCATTTTGGAAAGTAGACATTCTCCCGCATCAAATGAGGGGTCACTTGCCTTTCTACCCCTGGGCTGAAGTGCACAAATATTTCCAAAAGCTGGCGCTATGGGAATAAATACATGTTTTTTTTACATTTCCACCACTTCAAAGATACTAAAATCTTTGAAAACCATAACATTTCCTGCTGTATTCAGTACCTGCTACCAACATGAGAAAAATGGTAGCCCATTTGTGTGGCTTAACATACAATATGTTGGTGCTAGGAACACGTACGTAAACCTGACACTTTTGTTTCTTAAATTATCTGCTTGCACTAAAATGGTTATAACCATAATAGATATGCAGGAAAGGTAGAAAACAATGCCATTTTGGAAAGAAAACAACCTGACGCATCTAATGAGGGGTCACTTGCCTTCATACCCAAAGGCTGGCATGCACAAATGCTTCCAGGAGGTGGCGCTAATGAAAAAAAAGGCATTTTCTTACATTTCTGCCCCTTCAAATGTATGGAGCTCTGTGAAAACCATGGAATTTTCAACTGCATTTGTTAGCTAAAGCTCTTAGGAGTCAAACGACACCCCATTGGTATGAGCTGAACTATCTTAGGGAGTGCTAGAAGTAGAAAACTACACCTACTACAAACTGATGTTTCTAACATTTTCTCAAACCTGACTTGCCTCTATGAAAATGGCTATAACACCTTCAGAAGTGAAGAAAAGGTAGATAAACTATACCATTTTGGAAAGAAGACAACATGCCGCATCTAATGAGGGGTCACTTGCCTTTTTACCCCTAAGTTAGTTGGCACAACTATTTCCAGAATGTGGTGCTACAGGAAAAAAACCAAACATTTGTTTTACACATCAGTCACTTCAAAGATACTAAAATGGTTCAATGGCGTGGGATTTCCTAGGAGGACTTCTTGCCAGCCTAAGAAAAATGGTACCCCACTGCTGTGGGTTGACATACCAATTTACACTACAGGAGCGTAGCTACCAGTGAAACAGGAATGGGAAAGCAAACAGTGTATGTGTGATTTTATGGCTAACAAATGAAAGAAGCTAGGGCGTCAGCCAGTGTACTCGCGGACCTGTGACTACCAGTGTAACAGTGTGGGAGGGTGAGGGATTAGGCAGTGTGTGTGGGTATGAGCAGAGGAGGAAGGATGGTGGAGATGGTGCGGCAGTGTCTGAGAGTGTGTATGGGAGATCTGTGACTACCAGTGTGCACTGTATGTCCCCCTCATACAAAGTATGATTCCCAGCCTGAATCTAGTGCATACTGGTACTTTGAGTCTACCAATAGGCAGTGGAAACAGGCTGGGGGTCAGGCTGGGGAATGGGACTGCCAGTTGGCTGTGGAACCAGGCAGGGGAATACGGTACGTGTGTGTGTGGGGGGGGAATCGGAGGCATTTTTTGTGCATGCCACAAGGGTGCCCAATGCACTGCAAAGCAATGCGTTGGACCCTCTGTTGCATACAAAGAGGTTTTTTTTTTTAATTATTATTTTGTATTCATACCTCGTTGGGGAGGCGGTGTCAGGAACATTCCTGGTGTCCCCCATCCAGGTCTAAAAACAGAATAATAATAAAAAAAAAAAGTGTGTGGGTGTGTGTTACAGGGGGTCCAACGTATTGCAAAGCACTGCGTTGGACCCCCCCTGTGGCACGTGCATTTTTTGGGGCTTTTCCCCCAATATTTTTGTGTAGACCTCGTTGGGGGCATCAGAACCCATACAATGAGGTCTAAATAAAAAATAAAAGGGGAAAAAAAATAATCCTTTGGGTGCCACAGGGGTGTCCAATGGATTGCAAAGCAATGCATTGGGCCCCTGTAGCACACAAAGGGTTAATTTTTTTATCGATACTTTGTATTCAGATGGCCACCAAACAAGCTCTGATCACAAAGTAATGATAAAAAGTCCTGTGTGTGTGCCACAGGAAGGGGGTCTTCATTGAACCCCTATCCCAGTGGCACACACAGGGTTAAATTTATTTATTTTTTTTATTATATACCTGATTGAGGGGCATCAGGACCCCCTGATCCCTCCCCAATGAGGTCTTAGTAAAAAAAAATTTATATATGTCCACAAACGGAGTGACCCTGTGAGTGCCACAAGGGTCTCCAGCGCATTACAAAGCAATGCATTGGATCCTTGTGGCACTCAGAGGGTTAATTTTTTTTACTATCATTACTTGGTAATCAGAGCTTGTTGGGGGGCCATCAGGACCTGATGACCCCCCCAACAATCTCTGATAACAAAGTAATGATAAAAGCCCTGTGTGTGCCGCAGAAGGGGGGCTGCATTGCCCCCCCCCCCCCGTGGCACACACAGGGTTCATTTTTTTTTTTTTTTTACTTTTTTTTTATTATAGACCTCATTGAGGGGTATACAAACCCCCCTGATCCCCCCCAATGAGGTCTTACCAAAAAAAAAAAAAGTTATTAAAAAAAGTTTCCCTGTGAGTGCCACCGGGGTCTCCAGCGCATTGCAAAGCAATGCATTGGACCCTTGTGGCACTCGGAGGGTTAATTTTTTTTTTATCATTACTTTGTAATCAGAGCTTGTTGGGGGGCCATCAGGAGCAATCCTGATGGCCCCCCAACAATCTCTGGTTACAAAATAATGATAAAAGCCCTGTGTGTGCCACAGGAGGGGGGGGGGTGCATTGGACCCCCACCTGTGGCACACACAGGGTTAAATTTTTTTTTTCTTTTTTTCCAATTATAGACCTCATTGAGGGGCATCAGGATCCCCCCTGATCCCCCCAATGAGGTCTTTAAAAAAAAAAAAACCCCCCCCCAAAGAATTGACCCTGTGAGTGCAACAGGGGTCTCCAGCACATTGCAAAGCAATGTGCTGGGACCCTGTGGCACTCACAGGGTTACTTTAACGTAATTTTATTTATTTATTTTTTTTTTAATATGCTTTTCAGACCTCGTGGGGGACATCAAGACTCCTCCTGGTGTCCCCCCAGTCATTGATCTCCCAGCCGATAGGCTGGGAGATCAATGATGCGACCGCAGGAGAGCAAGAGCTCTCCTGCCCTTCACTCCTACCACCGGTAGGAGTGAACAGGATCGGGGAAACTTCCCTAACGTCATCGGTGACCATGTCACCGATGACGTTTGGAGGATTCCCCCGGTCCCGCCCACTCCTACCCGGAAGTTCGGGTAGGAGAGGGGGGGAAGGAGAAACTCCGTTTCTCCTTTTTCTTTATTGATCTCCCAGCCCGATCGGCTGGGAGATCAATAACTGGGGAGGCATGAGGAGTGATCCTCATGCCTCCCCATGAGTGCCAGGGGCTTTTTTTTTTTTTAATGCGGCCACTGCATGCCGGTTATACCGGCTCATGCAGTGACCGCATTTCTCTCTTACGCCGTACGAGCGTGGCACAGCAGGTACAGCTGTGTCCACTCGTACGGCGTAAGTAGCTGGCACTCTAGGGGTTAAGGTAGGCTCTCATTGCTCAATTATTTCTTCACTGTCATAATTTCCCATGCAAGACACAGGACAGACAGCCATCAGGTACACACTTAACCCACTGACTGCCACAGGGTCCTGTATCAACTTTTACCCTTCACGGAGTGTGTTCAAACCCCTCACACTGTAAACTTGCATTTCCCTCCCACTTCCCCTCCTTCCCCAGCCTATTACTAACACTTTTCCATATTTATGTTAAGCCCCGCCCCACTCACGATTAAGCCCCGCCCCCTTTAACCCAAATTGCCCCATTGCTCTCTCCACATCAGCACCACATGAGGGACTCCACAAGTTAAAGTTCACAGGTGTTACACACACATGCCCCACTCACACAGCACCAAACACCCATACACACACACAAAGCCAGAAAGAAATATGGCTGACACACAGTCACTCACCCTGACTCCCAGTCGCCTCAGCAGGGCCTGTACTACAGCCACTGAGGAACAAAATGGCACTCAAAGGGTTAAGGTAGGTCCTCTTTACTGAATTATTTCTTCACTGTCATCATTTGCCATGCAAGACACAGGACAGACAGCCATCAGGTACACACTTAACCCACTGACTGCCACATGGTTCTGTATCAAGTTTTACCCCTCAGGGAGTGTGTTCAAACCCCTCACACTGTAAACTTGCATTTCCCACTTCTCCTCCTTCCCCAGCCTATTACTAACACTTTTCCACATTTATGTTAAGCCCCGCCCCCTACTTGCAATTAAGCCCCGCCCACTTTTAACCCAGATTGCCCCATTGCTCTCTCCACATCAGCACCACATCAGTCCCCTCTAGGGACTATACAAGTCAATGTTCACAGGTATGAATACACTTCCCACTGCTATTTAACTCTCAAATGCCTCTCTATACCTTAACCATTTGAGTGCCAGAGGGGTGCACAACTCATGAGCACATGTGTTTCTGCTCATATATGTTGCGTGTGTATTTGTGTACATCTCTGTTACATATGTGTGCATCTCCGGTGTGTCTGTGTGTGTGTATGTCTTTTGCATGTTTCTGCCGCTCACTGTGTATGTGCATACCTCCCAACATTTCACATGGCCAAAGAGGGACACTGTAGTTTTAGGTGATATTGTTGGGGGCGTGGCTGCTGGGCGGGGCATTAGTAAGAATTTTTAGGTTATTTCATGACCTATTACT
This sequence comes from Rhinophrynus dorsalis, assembly GCA_037306005.1. Taxonomy (NCBI): domain Eukaryota; kingdom Metazoa; phylum Chordata; class Amphibia; order Anura; family Rhinophrynidae; genus Rhinophrynus; species Rhinophrynus dorsalis. Next base: position 197,051,980 of record CM074725.1, read on the forward strand.
GGTTATTTATGTAACTGAATAAATGATTTCGTGCAAGACAAAAGTATTTTATTTGCACAGACTAATGTATAAACACATATACTGAAGTTTATTGCTTTATTGCTGTAGACCAAAGTAATACACACCACACAGTCAGGGCTGGTGCAAGGATTTTTGCCACCCTAGGCAAAACCTAATTTTGCCGCCCATTTCGCTCCGCCCCTTATGTCCCACCCGTTTATACCCTGCCTACTTATACCCAACCTCTTTTCATGATTATCCTCTCTCTGCACCCTGAGCCACTCTGCCCCTGGTCTGGAGATGCCTGTAAGAGATGCCCCCCACCAGCTCCAACTTGCCCCTTATCAGCTTCACTTTGGACCACCAGCTCCACTTTGCCCCTATCAGCTCCACTTTGTCCCCCATCAACTCCAACTTGCCGCCTCAGCTCCAACTTGCCCCCCATCAGCTCCACTATGCCCCCCATCAGCTCCAACTTGCCACCATCAGCTCCACCTTGCCCCCCAACTGCTCCAACTTGCCCCCTCAGCTCCACTTTGACCCCCCATCCTCTCCAACTTACCCCCATCAGCTCCACCTTGCCCCCCATCAGCTCCACCTTGCCCCCCATCCGCTCCACCTTGCCCCCCATCCGCTCCAACTTGCCCCCACCAGCTCCAACTTGCCCCCACCAGCTCCACTATGCCCTCTCAGCTCCACTATGCCCCCATCAGCTCCAACTTGCCACCATCAGCTCCACCTTGCCCCCCATCCGCTCCAACTTGCCCCCATCAGCTCCACTTTGCCCCCATCTGCTCTAACGTGCCCCCACCAGCTTCACTTTGCCCCCTCTTCAGCTTCACTTTGCCCCCTCAGCTCCAACTTGCCCCCATCAGCTCCACTTTGACCCCCATCCTCTCCAACTTACCCCCACCAGCTCCACCTTGCCTCCCATCCGCTCCACCTTGCCCCCCATCCGCTCCAACTTGCCCCCACCAGCTCCACTATGCCCTCTCAGCTCCAACTTTCCCCTATCAGCTCCACTATGCCCCCCAGCAGCTCCAACTTGCCACCATCCACTCCAACTTGCCCCCCCAGCTCCACTTTGCCCCCCCTCAGCTCCACTTTGCCCCCCCTCAGCTCCAACTTGCCCGCCCTCAGCTCTACTTTGACCCTCATCCACTCCAACTTGCCCCCATCATCTCCACTTTGCCCCACATCCGCTCCAACTTGCCCCCTCAGCTCCACTATGCCCCCTCAGCTCCAACTTGCCCCCCATCACATACCTGTAGCTCCCGCGCAGTCTTCTCTTCAGTAATGCAGAGCAAGGCGGGAGATCATGAATCCCAGTGCGCTCTGCATTACTAAAGATCCAACCCAATAAGGGAGCGCTGTAGCAACGCAGACCTGATTGTGTTGTGGTTCCCGGCGTGGTGTGTGCGGGCGCAGCTCTTCTCCGCTGCATGCCCGCGCCCCCAGTATGTGTGCGCCCTAGGCTGGCGCCTACCTCGCCTATAGGTGGAGCCGGCCCTGCACACAGTCTGACCTCCTAAAAAGAGGGACAACAGGGTGGGAAAGAGGGACAGAGGGATTTGGCCCTCAAAGAGGGACTGTCCCTCCTAAAGAGGGACACTTGGGATGTATGGTATGTGCCTGCCTGTATGTTGCATATGTCTGTGTTTATCAGTGTGTCTGCATTTCACACACGTGCACCCAATGGTCATAACATGACGGGCAACGCCGTCACACGTTGCTAGTTAGTAATAAAAACCTTTCAATGCCTTGGTTGCATAAGTGTGCACATCCTTTACAATGAGGGTTGTAACTATGTTCAGATATAACTGATCACATTCCAAATCATGTGCAAAGGTAATTTTCCTTCAGCAGACATCAAATAAATTGATTCTGATTGTCCCTCAATAAAATCAGTTGTTTCTGTAGGATTTTCTTGAAGGTTACTTGGTTGCATACTTCAGAGATAGCCATGGTCCACAAGGAGCTAGCAAATGATTTATGGGATCTTATTGCTGTAAGGTACAGATCAGAAGATGACTATAAAATAAGTTTGATGGAATTCCATATATCATGAAATTCTATGGCACCACCAGGACATTGCAAGGATCAGGACATCTCTGCAAAATTGATGACTGGGCAAGGAAAAAGCTCACCAGAGATACAAGAGGCAAATGGCAACCGTGAAGGAGCTGCAGGAGTTTTTGGCAGTAACCGACCACTCCCTGCATATTACAACCATTTTGAGTTTTCTCCACAAGTATGAGCTATGAGGAAGGATAGCAAGACAGACACCATATCTCACAAAAAAACACATTCAAAGCCTTTATAAATTTTCAAGAAGACATATTCAATCTCAAAAAAGCATGTGGGATAATGTCTTGTGATCTGATGAGGCCAAAGTAGTACTGTTTGCTATAAATTCCAAAATACAAGATTGGCTCATCACAGATAGAACACAGTACCTACTATCACACATGATGGAGGCATCATCATGCTATGTGGCTTCTTTCTTCAGCAGGGACAGGGAATCTGGTAATGACAGAGAGAAAAATGAATAGTTCCAAGTATCAAGATTTGTTTTGGAATGAAACCTGCTGCCCTCTGCCAGAAAGCTAAACTTAAATAAAAATTTATCCTTTCAACCATGCAATGGCTTACAAAAAGGAAGGTCAGTGTCCTGGAATGGCCTAGTTAGAGCTCGGACCTCAATCCTATAGAAAACCTTGGACTGCCCTAAAGATGGCTGAGCACAGGAGAACCTCTCCTATGCTTGAACTCTTCTGTAAAGAAAGGGATAAAATTGCAAAATCCAGGTATGCTAGGTTTATAGACCTATCCACAACAGAAGGTGCTAGGGTGTGCACACTTATGAAACCAAGGCATTGACAGTTTTTCATTTTTAATTATTTTTCCACTACATTTTATCACTTACATATTGTCGGTTAGAAGATTGTATTAAATGTGAAAAAAGTCTGACATTATTTAGATTGATTTCAGCCTTTATATCAACAAAAGCTGTAATTTCAGTAAGGGTGTGTAGACTTTTGATATCCACAGTCGATACAAAAGTAAAGCACTTTAATCCACCCTGCTTAATACCTAGTAGAAAAAACTGTAAAGAAGGTACATGGAACGTGTAACTCACTTTTTAGTATACATATCCAGTACAAAACGACATGTACAGATGTAGAGTGGCTACAAAAGAGGGAATTCTTAAGCAGTATAAATTCTCATAAAGCTAGATCACATTATAAAAGCAAAAATATAATAAAAACATGAAGAAACGCAAAATATAAACAAAAATTTATTTTAACATAACAAATATGGAAGTACGTATTCTACCTTTATAGGGTAATAAAATCTAACACCAAGGGGGAGTTGCACTAAGGGGTGATAAAGAGGTGACAATGTGTAGATGACTTCTACAGTCATATCACTTCTCTAATTCCCATGTTATTCTATGGAGCCTATGCACTAAGATATCTCCCACCTGAGAAATCTTTATTTAGGCTCCATATAATAACATAGAAATTGTAGAAGCAATATCACTGAAGAAGTTATCACCTCTGAATCACTCTCTTGGTGCATCTCCCCCATGGAGCATTCTTGTACAAAAAGTAAAATAGTTAAATCCTTAGACGTATATACATTTTATTCCAGGCAAAAACAATTAATAAATCACAGAAAATTGTATTCCACTCAAATCTACATGAGTTAAAGGGATAGTAATATTTCACAATAAAAACAGCTCCAATTATTTGGACCAGGGAGAGTATTTCAGTACTGTCAGGGTTGTAGTTCAAGAGTAATTGAACTACTGATGTAACACTGCTCACCTTAGAGCAGCAAGACTGTCTGGATGGATTGCAGAGAAGGACAATCTTCAGTGATCATAAGGAAAAACCTGAAAAACCTGTCAAGGGGTGCAGGGTTTTTCCTTATGCTCACAGTAAGAAGATTGTCCCTTGCTGTGAACTGTCTGGCCCCAGGACAAGTTTCCACATCTGAGGGAAGGTGGCTTATACTAGGTAATTCATACTTTTGAACCACAACTCTGACAGTAATGAAATAACACTCTCCATTGCCCAAATACTATAAAGATTAATTGGAGCTGCTGTTTTTGTGAAACATTACTATCCATTTAATTGTAGAGGCATCCAGTTACTAGTAAATATATATACAATTAGCAATAGCAGGAGGAGCACTAAGTTGTGATAAACTGGGGATAATGTGGATAATGCTGGCAGAGAACGGGACAGACAGCACAGACTCAGAGGTAACTTTTCTACAAGATGTCTGCGCTGTTGTCCACTGGTTCCTGACGATGAAGTTGTATTTCCTCAGTAATGCAGACTTATTCAGCCTAATGAAAGTATGTCTTTGCCTATCACTATGTTAGTAATGGTTTGGGGGCCAATGTTATTATGATGATAGTTCTGCTTTAACCACTTAACAACCCATGATGGTCCAGGAACGTCATGGGTTGAAAGCAGTTAAGGACCCATGATGGTCCTGGACCGTCATGGGTTAAATCATAGCAGCGTGCCTCTGTGCATGCTGCTATCATTCATTCCAGGCTGAGACTGAGCACTCCGGTACTGGAGCATTCAGTCTCAGCCCTTCTCAGTTGTGCCGAGTCAAGTGATCGCTGCAGCAGTGATCACTTGTACCGGCATTCTCAATGAATGAGGCAGTATGCTTTGCATACTGCCTTTGTGTCTCCCCTATGCCTGATTGTAAGGGACAGAGAAGCAGAGATGAGATATCTAATGGTTAAAGAAGAAGCAGCACCCCTTCACTGCTGTGCTGGAGGCTGGCTAAATGCAGGTCCATTTTTGACCTGCTAAAATGAACTTTTTTTTTTATTTTTTAAAAAGACGCACACATTTTTTAAAAATTTTATTTAAAAAAAAAAACATGTCAATAACCAAAACTGGGAGTGTGATTGTTGTGGAGCCATGTAATACATTTATACACACCAAATGTCATAAATTAAAAAGTGTGAAAATAGGATGGGGAAAAAGGGACATGGGGGTTTTTCACCCAGGGGTGACAGTGCCCACTTAAAACTGCCCATTTTGTAGGTATGACTGACTGGTCATACCTTTCATGCAGTGTCCATAAAAATTTAACCCATTAAGCCCAAAAGATCCTAAGTGAAAAAATTGTGTGTTTTTTTTACATTTTTTACAATTTTCTTTAATTTTTCTAAAATATATGGTGGGCTATCCATATAAGTGTGGTATCAAAAGAAAGCCCTATTTGTGCATAAAAAGTGCATATAATTTTCATGGGTAAAATAAAGAACTTAGAGGGAAAACACTGTTGAACAAAAACATAGTCAAAAAGGTCAGAATTGCTCCGGTCCTTAAGTGAAATCCACCTCAGATTTTCCCGGTCCTGAAGGGGTTAATAGTGACATATTTGAGTATGATACAGGCAAGGAGAGCTGATGTAATAGATAGTCCATATTTGTCCTTTCTTTTAAAGATGCTTCTCCCTCACGAAGAAGCTACTGGTTTTCCTCAGATATCAGTGTCTTCCTACCCACTTTGATCTTCACTTAGTATAACATCTGTGTCTCAAATGTCCTCTCTTCGCTGCTGTAAATACACACACACGCGCCAAATCCAAAACAAACGAATTCCTCCCTTTGATAGTTGTGGTGCTTCCTTCAGTCACTGTCTATGGGGGGCGGTTCACTAAGCGGTGATAAAGAGGTGATAAAGTGGCGATGACTTCACCAGTTTATCACTTCTCCAATATCTGGTACGCTATGAAACCTATGCACTAAGATTTCGTCAACTTTGGAGATCTTAGTGCAAGGCTGTATAGAATAACATAGGAACCGGAGAAGTGATAAACTGGAGAAGTCATCTCCACTTTATCACCACTTTATAAACTCTTTAACACTGCTTGAGTCTTTGTACATGTCAGTTGTCCATTTCTGAAGTCCTTCTTCCTTCCTCAGACACTATGCACTGTGTAGCCCAGTTTCACCTTTACATTATGGGAGACAGGCAAAATGACATGATCCAAGATGGCAGAAAACCAGGAGTTTAAACATGAGACCTGCAGCTTTATTCCCTTAAAACAGTACGTAGCAACACCTTTGCCTTGCAGTTCAATTCTGGGACAAAGCAACTGCATCAGGGGGAACAATACAAATTCTTATTGATTTAAGTGTAGATTCTAGCCCCAATGAAAGTCTCCAACACAAAGCTTTGCAATCATTTGGAGATCTGTCTAGCATTCAAGGGTTAACCCTCTGAATGCAGTGGGGCATGCAATTGATTCAAAAGGTTAATCAGTTGCCCAAGAGTTTGCCTTTATACATGTGGCGCTATGCCTAATATGATGACCCATCATCCTGTTTAACATTTAAGGATCAGAGTGGTACACAATACATATGAAACAATGTGCTGCCCCTCCCCCCAACACACACACATGGCTCCTTAACCCGTTGAGTTCCAGAGAAGTACGGAACGCATTGCTTTGCAATGCGTTCCGTACCCCTCTGGCACTCAAAGGGTTAAAGTGTAGCAGACACATAAATATTAGTAAAAAGAGGGGTACAGGTATCAAGGGGGCAGCACAGTGGCTCAGTGGTTAGCACTGTTGCCTTGCAGCGCTGGGGTCCTGGGTTCAAATCCCACCAAGGACAACATCTGCAATGAGTTTGTATGTTCTCACTGTGTTTGCGTGGGTTTCCTCCGGGCACTCCGGTTTCCTCCCACACTCCAAAAACATACTGATAGGCGAATTTAGATTGTGAGCCCCAATGGGGACAGGAACCAATATGAGTGTAAAGCACTGCGGAATTTGTGTGCGCTATATAAATAAAGGATTATTATTATTATTATTATAAGGCAAAAGTTTAGAAAATATGCTAATCAGTTGCACCTTATGTATCAAAGAATCTCCTCACTCGTGTTTATTTCTTGCAGCTGCTTTGTCCATATTCACTAAGCTTTTGCCTTGATACATAAGCCATATTGTACACAAATTTAATGGCAGACTTTTAGCATAGCTATGAACAATTGTACAAATCAAGGACCACATTAGTATAGTAACTCTTCAGAATTTAAGCTTCTCACCATAAAAATGTAAATATTTAAACGGTTCCTAAGATGAAAGCAATTTTTGCTCTTCTCAGAAAATAACATGAAAACAATACAGTTATTTTTCCCAGTCCCTAAATAATGATCCAGCAAATTATTTTTTCTGCTTGAATTAAAACCTTCAGTTTAAGTTATTCAGCCCTACAAGGAGCCCATCTATATTAAAAGTCTGAGTAAATCCCAGCTGCTGGAAGCCTACTAGCAGTCTGAGACATCTGTCAGGTTGAGTCATCTCTAATATTAAATGGATGTCTCCAAAGTCCAAGGGGTTAAAGAAAAACTACTTTTATAAGAACAAGCTGCTCGTAAAGGGATAGTAATGCTTAATGTTCACTTTACTTAATATTGTTAGGGTTAAAAAAAACAAATTATACCATCCATATCTCACTGCCCTAACTTGTATAGTTATTTAGCAATTGCCAGTTATATTTTCCCCCCTCTCCCCTTTTTACTACATTACCTCTCAAGCTCTAAGAATAGAAATCTGGTCCCGAGACAGTAGGGCTTGGTTAGAGGGAGGAGATACCTCAGCTGTATTGCTGTAAGCCATGCCCACTCAGTCTTGTCATCACCATGAAGCCTTTGTAAGGCACTCCCCTTTATTCGGATCTTCATACAGTAACATGTGACCTTTCACTACCCATGGTGCATTACATCGGTTTGCTTGTCGGATGAACATCGAGTTTCTGAGCAGAACTATTCCAATCTATTGCTGTGTTGTAAGTTATACAAATAACCTACAACATAGCAATAGATTGGAATGGTTCTGCTCAGAAAGTCAATGTTCATCCACATCCATTGTCCCAGCCCACCCCTGCTTTCTTAATTTTAAAATTGTCCTTAATGCTGTGAATTAAAGCAAGTGATACCACAGAGCTTACTGTTGAAATGGGGCTTTATTAGTGATACTACAGTGCTTACAATTTAACCCTGTGAGTGCCAGAGGGGTGGACAACACATTGCTTTTTCAATGCGTTGTGTACCCCTCTGGCACCGAAAGGGTTTAGTAAAGACAGAATAGTGATGCCATAGAGCTTGCAAGGGAAATGGATTATGCTACTAGTGCAGCTATGTTTGGATTGTATCTATGCGGTATCACTTGCATATAGATTCATTTCATACGTTCTGTGGTATCACTAATGTAGCTCCATTTACAGCAGCAAGTGGGAGATTGAGTGAGGCACTGGCCCACCAGCCCAGACACATGGCCAGCCCAGACGGCAATTGCCCCCCTGCCCCCCAGGCCAGCCCTCCCCTGTTCATCCAACAACCAAGCTGATGCCGTGCACTGTGGGTAGGGAAAGATAACACGCGACTGCGTGAAGCTCTGAGAAAAGGGGAGTACATTACAAAGGCTTCATGGTGACAACAAGACTTAGTGGGCATGGCTTACCTCAGCTGTATTGCTGTATCTCCTCCCTCTTGAAACTCCCTACTGTCCCAGGACCAGATTTTTGTTCTTAGAGCTTGAGAGGTGACGTAGTAAAGAGGGGAGGGAGGGAGAAAATATAACTGGCAATTGCTAAATAACTATACAACTTGGGCAGTGAGAAATGGATGGCATGATTTGTTTTTTTAAGCCTAACAATATTAAGTAAAGTGAAAACTAAGTATCACTATCCCTTTAAGGACAACTACAGTGTTTTACTCAGTGTGTTGGTATGCTTAATTAAACTCAGAATTATATAGATCTCAGACAAGGTAGTGAGCTATTGGTGCCGAAGGATGCCAAGAATTAATTCAGTTGCAATTATTTGTGTTGTAGTTTTTAATACATAAAACTGCTTTTCAGTGTTGGCTCTGCTTTATCATTCTGGATAGCAGCTGTCATTTTAAAATATTAAACATTACTAGATGCAATCTAAACAAAAAGCACTTTAAAATATAAAGCACAGAGAAATCCTTGATTCCACTGACAGTCAGCAAGCGTTGTTTATGTGTGAACAGAACCCGTGGAAAAAAAAAAATTCTATAGCATCTGTTAATCAATAATTCCATCTGCATAATCTTCTGTAGCAGTTGTTTGCATTCCGAGCATGCACTGAAGTTTAAGAACTTTTTTTGAAGTGATCCATCATGTTGCAGAGCAAAGATTAAATGAGCGTAGGCTGTCAAAAATGTCAGCATGATAGCTGTGTGGTTCAGCGAGGCTGAACTCAGGAGATAAAGCTTTACCTATGTGATTCAGTTTTTAAAAGGAACACGCTGTCGATTTTTATAGACTGTGGCAATAGTTGTTCCAAATCATAAGAAAGGTGTCATGTCAGCTGACTTGTTCAGTTAAAATGAGTAGTAAGGATTTATTAAACCTTTAAAGGGATAGTAATGTTTCATAATAAAAGCAGCTTTAATTAATCTTCATAGTATTTGGACTTTGGAGAGTGTTATTTCAGTTCTGTCAGAGTTGTAGTTCAAGAGTAATTCAATGACAAAGTATCCCCCTCCCGTCCCTTTTACTGATGTAACACTGTTCAGCCAGATCAGAAGGGAGGTGCCCAGGTAGATTGCAGAGAGGGACAATCTTCAATTAAGATAAGGGAAAAACTTGAAAAACTTGTCAAGGGGGGCAGGGCCTTCATTGTTCTCATAGGAAGAAGATTGTCCCCTGCTGTTATCTGTCTGGTCTTACAACCAGATTCCACATCTGAGAAGAGATGGCTTACACAAGGTAAAAGGGGTGGGAGGGGAAACTTTGCTTGTGAATATCTCTCAAACCATAAAGGTTTGAGAGCTAAGACATATATCGTTCTTCATGTTTTTTTAATGCCTACAAAATAAAATAAAGATAAAATGAAGTATTACTATCCCTTTAAGGACCATATGTGTGTGGAATACATTGTGATACCAGTGATGCCCGTGATTAACTAGTAAAGATCTATAACATTCCTATATTATTTCAACATATAGTGTGGTCACAATGCTTTTATGTACACTCTTCTTTTTCATAAATGTATTTATTGCAGAATGGAATATTTGCTTAGTTGGTCCCCAGGCCCCATTGTTGTTTTTCCCGTTATCCCCCTTTGGCCAGAATTAATCAAACGATGGGAAAAGCAGCCTATCAAATATGCTGCTCTTCACCAGCAATTTGCCGCGTTCATTGATTGATACCTTTGGATATTCATCAATATTCTGTTGTGTTTACCTGCTTTGTGTATGCAAAGCAAGGAAAATTATGTAAATAGGCCAAACAGGAGATAAACCCACGCATGCACATAAATGAAAATGTGTATACATGTGTTCACCCCATATGTTGTAATGTGATCCACCAGCATCACATTGGCGGATCTATCTGGCCATCGCTTACTAATGAATAAGCGACAACAATTGATGAATGGGTGAATGGTTAATGTGCAAAGAAATCCTCCAATTTTCATGCCCGTTGACCCATTTGCACCTTGATGAATTCCAGCCTTTGTCCGTCTGTCATCAATAATTATTAGCACAGTTAATCCATTAGACTTAATTTAACAAAGAACCTTCATTAACCCTTTGAGTGCCAGAGAGGTATCCAATGCATTGCGTTGCAATGGGAATTGTCGTCCAACATCAGCCGGAGCAAAGCAATTTTCCCATACCGGTATTGTTGTATGCCCAAAGGAACAACCATTTATCGTTATTAGAGTGGAGTCTCTCTGATCTAATAATGGCAAAAGAATATAAGGGTGGGAGGGCCCTGAGCAATTGGAAACCATCTTTTTACTCTTGCTCCCTGTTCTGTACTCCTACCCCTTATTCCAAACTCGGCCCCCTATTCCATACTCAGCTCTCCTTTGCTCCTGTCACCTCTTGCTCCCTCCTACCCCCTCTTTTTGTCCTGTTCTTACACGCTGTCACCCTCTCTCTTCCTCCCTTATCCAGTACCTTCCCTGCATTGCCCCTCCCCCACATCCCTCTGTCATTCCTTTCAAGTCCATTTGAATGGATTCAAATTTCTCCAGGTCCTCAGGATTAATCCACAAAATGAGTCGTAGATGTTTTGCTCATCCCCAGTTGTGGGTGTTGCAACTTCCTTCCCAATGCCACTGTACCAGACTCCGGATCCGGGTTTGTGCCATCAATGCATTTGAGACCTTTCTAGCTGGCAAGGGATTAGTTAAAGCACAACTACCACCCCTTCTAAACTTGCACCCAAATAATTACCCATCTGGTGACTACTTGCTCAATAGTGCTAGTCGCCAGAATTATTACCACATTACTGAGAATTCCTACTGTTCCCAGGACTGACAGCCAGGAAACAGCGCAGACATCTTTGCATAGTGATGTCTGCACACCTGCGCTGTCAGTCCCAGACGGCTCTAGGAAGACTTGCTAGGAGCCGCATGGCACTGGAAGGGACTGACAGCGCAGGCGCGCAGATGTCACTATGCAAAGATGTCTGCTCTATTTCCTGGCTGTCAGTCCTGGGAACAGTAGGAATTCTCAATAACACAGTAATAATTCTGGCGACTAGCACTATTGAGCAGCTAGTCGCCAGATGGGTAATTATTTGGGGGCAACTTTAGAAGGGGTGGTAGTTCCATTTTAATACATCATTTACTTCAACTGGAATTTTCGTTTCTCCCTTATGATGCAGTTGGCTTGTCCCAAAATGTTTCTGGTTCTTCTTAGTACAGCAGCCTCAGCGAATTACCATTGAGGCATGCCATCCGCATAAGGTCTCCAAGACATTGCGGAGCAATGCCTTGAAGAACTACCTGGCATGTAAGGGTATAAAATCTCAATTTAAAACAATGGGAACTTGGGAATTTTTAGTTGTCCCCTATGGTGCAGTTGGTTTGCTCCAGAATTGTACCAGTTCTTCTTACTACATCAGCCTTGGCCTCTTTAAGAAAAAGCTAATGAATATTGGGCTTTGTTCTTTTGCAGTCCCATGTGAATTTTACAGGAGCTAACCATTGTATGCATTCTTTACAATACTTAAATAAATGAATAAATACATGCTGTATTTAATGCTTTAAGGGCAAGAGAGGTGGGTAATGGGTTGAATGACCCAATAGGACATCATCTAGTCATGCCTGGCTGTTGCCAACAGGGACTGATGATCAGCCACTCCCCCCATCGGTGATGGCATCCAAGAGGTAATGAAGCAGGGCTGCAGGGAAGTTTGAAGTGCGGAGTGGGACAGCATGGAGTGCTGCTGTTCATTCTATAGTATTAAAGTGTTATAAAGTTCTAGGACAGGAAACAATAAATGTAAACACAGCTTGTGTGCATGTCAGAGTGTTAGAGTGTTAATATATGCTTTCATATTAGTCATTCTTGATTGTATAAATTATCTTAGTCTTATAAAATAATGTGTTGCTGTGAATTTTAGGATGCATTTAATACATAAAAGAAAAATGATATAATTTAAAATGCATTGTTGTTGGAGATAATCCTTTCCCTAAAAGAGTTTGTCATGGGTAAATGTATTAGTTGTCTGTATCTGTTTGTTACAAAACAAAATGGTTTAAAAGACCATAGCACAATTCTGTCTATAATTGCCTTGTCAGGTTTAACTCACACAAAGAATTCTAATGTCCATTCAAGTAATGTACTGTAGCAAGATAAATATGTCTGTAGTTGGTAGACTTGCAGAGGTAACGTGCGTGCATTTGAATCAGCCTGACACTATTCTATTTCTGTTGTCAGTGGTTGCAGTTGGACATAAAACATCAATATCTGCATATGTGTGTCGGTGTTTGAGATGTAGTTCTAAAATGGGCATAAGTGACATCAGTGACAAAATCATTACATTATCTGCAGTCTCTGTCCTTGTGATCAGTTTACTAAATCTCTTTATATAAAAGACTAGTTGAAGAGCCCGTTACATGGGCCACAGTGCCACTGCCAGCCGGTCGCGGGGCAGTCATGTACAGTAGAGACTGCCCGCGGCACGGCTGATACAGAGCTGGATGCTCCGAAGGAGCGTCTAGAACTGTATCAGCCATGGCGCGGGCAGTCTCTACTGCGCATGGCTGCAGCACGCGCAGCAGTGTCTACTGCGCATGACGCGGCTTTACACATGTTTTAGCAAATAATTATATAGGATGTTCATGCCAGTACAGTGCTTTTCACCCAGAAGATGCTCCCATTGAGAGATAATCACTCCTAAAGTTCCCTCTCCCTCCCCCTTCCCCGTAGTCAGCGTTCTAGCTGACTGCAGGGAAGTCTGTCATACGACTTTCAGGCGGCTCTGCAGCACAGCCAGATCGCGTTACTAAAAAAGAAATCTTTCACTGAAACAGTCTTCTACGTGTGCTTGGTTTGCAAGCACACGTAGAAGACCGTTTTAGTGAAATATGTTTTTTTGTTAACGCAATCGCGGCTCTGCTGCAGAGCCGGCTGATAATTGTAAGGCCAGATTTCCCTTCAATCAGCTACAACGCTGACTACGGGGAAGGGGGAGGGACAGGGCAACATTAGGAGCGATTATCTCTCAAACCATAAAGGTTTGAGAGATGACACTGGGGGCAATACACTTATTTTTTAATATTACTTTAATATAAGGATTAGTAATAATTAAGTATTACTATCCCTTTAAAAGGATGTTCTGTATATTCAGGAGCTGCAGGAAAACAGCTGAAAACAGGCCTATCTGTCTCCCATGGGAGTTCCTGCAGGAAGGATCTTTTCTGCTGACCCTTAAGTGCAACAACAAAGAGTGATTGTGTGTGCATATGCATTTGTTTATGGGCAATTATATATGTGTGTATTGCAACATCATCACGGGAGCACCAGAAACACTTCATTAAAGCATCAGAATGTAAGGGAATGTGGAACTCACCATAGGAACACCCAAATAGTTTTGCTTATTACATAGCTGTTTCACTTACATTTCCTTCCTACTGGACTTTCCATGGAATGGAGAAATAGAGCTCAATTTCCACTGAAAGTCCTAAAAGAAGGAAATGCCATATTTTGCACATCCCTAATTATTGCACTCATACTTCAAATACTGGGTTGGTTACCAAAATTCTGAAGTGACTTAATGCAACTACATCTATAGGACTTAGCAGCTCTTAATCTGTTTAATCATTTGAGTGCCAGGGGGAAGGGGGGGATTCCAGCACATTGATAAGCAATGCTTTTGAGAACCCTATGAAACCCTAACCCTATGGAGGGTTAATAGATGACATATATAATTAGCTGTCCTTTATATCCATTGTGATTTGGAGGTTTATATTTACAGATATCCATGGGGAATCTGCATTTAGCTCACACGTCAAAAAAACTGTCATCAACAATGTAAAATGAGAAAGTCCATAAAAAAGACCCAACTACATTCAGCAGAACAATGTAAGAGGAGTGTTGTATTGTTAACCAGAATTCTTCAGCTAAGAAGACTGCCACCAATGTCTAATGCAATTTTGGATATAGGTGTATATTATAAGATGGATATAAGTGCTTTAACAAATTAAGAGCACATTATTTTTATAGTCATACTGGGGAACACTGGTGATCTGTGCACCTGTAGAAGTTAGTAATGGTGGGATAGAAATCAAACCAAAATCACTGGTAGCTGTGTTTTCCCTGGGATTTTGTCACTTCTGTTTATATTGAGAGACTGGGTGCTAGAAATGCATTGCTACCCTGTAACACTAAAAAGGCACCAACATTTGGATCACTACAAAGGTGTTGCACTACAAATGTCACCTGTGTGACAGAGCCCTTGAGGACAGTTTTCTCACATGTGAATGTTTAAAAAGCATCCAAAATGTTTTGATTATGGTTAATGGAGCAGTAAACTTTTTTTATAAAAATGTATGTCATAGAGCTTTTCCTGCTGAGTAAAACAAGGTCACTCCCATTGTTGTTAGTTGTTTTATTCAGAAGTTACAAAAGCTCAAATAATCAGAAGTGAATTCACTGTACATTTACTTCCTGATAGTTCTAACTGACAGGAAGTGACTCAGCAGTTTCTATCACTGTAACTCACTGACTTTCCTCTCCTTTAGAATGTAACAGGAGAACTAATTGGAATTTGCCCACTAGAGGGCACTGCTTATGTAAATAAACACAGGTTTAAATGGTAATAACTCTGGAAATATGAACCTGTCATCAGTGGGAGTACCCTTATTTTACTCAACAGGAAATGCCCTACAATATATGTTTTTACAGAAAGAAAGTTTACTGCTCCTTTAAGGTAGGTGCAGGGTCATTAACCCATTGAGTGCCAGAGTGTGTTGCAATGCCTTGGATACCTCTTTTGCACTGTAAGAATTAATCGGAGGTGTATCTTCTGCTTTGATGAACTGAAAACACTTTTATTTTTTTTGCCTTTCTCTAGAGATCTCCAACTTATTTCTTTGCAAAGTAAATTCAAGTTTAATTAAAAGTAAGGGAGACATCTCTAGTATCCAAGAAGTTAACACACTATCATAATCAATCCTTCAAGACCGCTCTGTGGGGTTTTTAATAGATTTTTGTGTAGAATGTCCTCACCTTAATAATTCCTTCTTAATACAATTTGAAGTTTCTCTTTGTTCTGCTTCTTTTATCTGATATTTTAAGTTGGCAAAGTGTCACAGACGTACAAGGAACACAGAATAATTTTGCAGTGTGTTTGAAAACATAAATTAAGCTGCTATAGATTAAAGGAGAAGTAATACCAACTAATAACTCTCGCTTACTCTGTTGTGGTCAAAAATCCTAATGATCCCTATGAATTTGTCCCTGTGCTTTTCACTTACATCTTGCTACTGCTGTCCCATCTTCCCTCCTCCTTCTTATCTTGTCTATATAGTTTGCCCTGTGGCTATTTAACTTCTCTTAAAGGAGCATCCTATTCTGATTACCACTTCCCTTTGTCTCTCTATGGTTTTCCAATACTTTTCATAATTACTATTATTATTTTCTGATTATCCTCTCTCCATTTTGTGTACTGTATTTCTTATTCCCCTATTTAGAACTTATAGGAATAATGTGCGGCACTTGGGGTGCATCTGGTGACCTGTCATGCTGTAGTATATATATTAAATTCCTTTTGCGTTAAATTGAGCTTTTAACACTTTGAATGTCAGAGATGTTTCCACAAGGCATTGGGGACCTCACTAGCATTCAAGTGGTTAAAAGCCTCTTGTAACTCAATAAAAGTTTTGTGAATGTGTATTCGTTCCCGATAGTAAAATTGATTTACTCCAGTTCTTCTTGGTAAACAATTCTCAGAGTGTATATAGGTTCCTGTATGAACTGCAATACAGAAGCACATGGTGCACTGACATGTCCTTAGAGAAAAGCCTAAAATGATTTTAAACCCCCACCTCCACCTTAGGAACAGAATTGCATTGAGGTCTTACTCTGACCTGGTGCTTTTTCTGTTTCTGTACTGGTCAGTTCAGCTCTCTTATTATGTACTTAGTGGTCTCCTGTTCTCTCTGTGATACACATGCATCCTTATGTGCCCAGTGCATTATGTTCCTGTTCTCTCTGTGATATACATGCATCCTTATGTGCCCAGTGCATTATGTTCCTGTTCTCTCTGCGATATACATGCATCCTTATGTGCCCAGTGCATTTTGTTCCTGTCCTCTCTGTGATATACATGCATCTGTGCCCAGTGCATTATGTTCCTGTTCTCTCTGCGATATACATGCATCCTTATGTGCCCAGTGCATTATGTTCCTGTTCTCTCTGTGATATACATGCATCCTTATGTGCCCAGTGCATTATGTTCCTGTTCTCTCTGCGATATACATGCATCCTTATGTGCCCAGTGCATTTTGTTCCTGTCCTCTCTGTGATATACATGCATCTGTGCCCAGTGCATTATGTTCCTGTTCTCTCTGCGATATACATGCATCCTTATGTGCCCAGTGCGTTATGTTCCTGTTCTCTCTGCGATACACATGCATCCTTATGTGCCCAGTGCATTATGTTCCTGTTCTCTCTGCGATATACATGCATCCTTATGTGCCCAGTGCATTATGTTCCTGTTCTCTCTGCTATATACATGCATCCTTATGTGCCCAGTGCATTATGTTCTTGTCCTCCCTGAGATATACATGCATCCTTATGTGCCTAGTGCATTATGTTCCTGTCCTCTCTGTGATATACATGCATCCTTATGTGCCCAGTGCATTATGTTCCTGTCCTCTCTGTGATATACATGCATCCTTATGTGCCCAGTGCATTATGTTCTTGTCCTCCCTGAGATATACATGCATCCTTATGTGCCTAGTGCATTATGTTCCTGTTCTCTCTGTGATATACATGCATCCTTATGTGCCCAGTGCATTATGTTCCTGTCCTCTTTGCAATATACATTCATCCTTATGTGCCCAGTGCATTATGTTCCTGTTCTCTCTGCTATATACATGCATCCTTATGTGCCCAGTGCATTATGTTCCTGTTCTCTCTGTGATATACATGCATCCTTATGTGCCCAGTGCATTATGTTCCTGTTCTCTCTGCGATATACATGCATCCTTATGTGCCCAGTGCATTTTGTTCCTGTCCTCTCTGTGATATACATGCATCTGTGCCCAGTGCATTATGTTCCTGTTCTCTCTGCGATATACATGCATCCTTATGTGCCCAGTGCGTTATGTTCCTGTTCTCTCTGCGATACACATGCATCCTTATGTGCCCAGTGCATTATGTTCCTGTTCTCTCTGCGATATACATGCATCCTTATGTGCCCAGTGCATTATGTTCCTGTTCTCTCTGCTATATACATGCATCCTTATGTGCCCAGTGCATTATGTTCTTGTCCTCCCTGAGATATACATGCATCCTTATGTGCCTAGTGCATTATGTTCCTGTCCTCTCTGTGATATACATGCATCCTTATGTGCCCAGTGCATTATGTTCCTGTCCTCTCTGTGATATACATGCATCCTTATGTGCCTAGTGCATTATGTTCCTGTTCTCTCTGCGATATACATGCATCCTTATGTGCCCAGTGCATTATGTTCCTGTCCTCTTTGCAATATACATTCATCCTTATGTGCCCAGTGCATTATGTTCCTGTTCTCTCTGCTATATACATGCATCCTTATGTGCCCAGTGCATTATGTTCCTGTTCTCTCTGTGATATACATGCATCCTTATGTGCCCAGTGCATTATGTTCCTGTTCTCTCTGCGATATACATGCATCCTTATGTGCCCAGTGCATTTTGTTCCTGTCCTCTCTGTGATATACATGCATCTGTGCCCAGTGCATTATGTTCCTGTTCTCTCTGCGATATACATGCATCCTTATGTGCCCAGTGCATTTTGTTCCTGTCCTCTCTGTGATATACATGCATCTGTGCCCAGTGCATTATGTTCCTGTTCTCTCTGCGATATACATGCATCCTTATGTGCCCAGTGCGTTATGTTCCTGTTCTCTCTGTGATATACATGCATCCTTATGTGCCCAGTGCATTATGTTCCTGTTCTCTCTGCGATATACATGCATCCTTATGTGCCCAGTGCATTATGTTCCTGTTCTCTCTGCTATATACATGCATCCTTATGTGCCCAGTGCATTATGTTCTTGTCCTCCCTGAGATATACATGCATCCTTATGTGCCTAGTGCATTATGTTCCTGTCCTCTCTGTGATATACATGCATCCTTATGTGCCCAGTGCATTATGTTCCTGTCCTCTCTGTGATATACATGCATCCTTATGTGCCCAGTGCATTATGTTCTTGTCCTCCCTGAGATATACATGCATCCTTATGTGCCTAGTGCATTATGTTCCTGTTCTCTCTGTGATATACATGCATCCTTATGTGCCCAGTGCATTATGTTCTTGTCCTCCCTGAGATATACATGCATCCTTATGTGCCTAGTGCATTATGTTCCTGTTCTCTCTGTGATATACATGCATCCTTATGTGCCCAGTGCATTATGTTCCTGTCCTCTTTGCAATATACATTCATCCTTATGTGCCCAGTGCATTATGTTCCTGTTCTCTCTGCTATATACATGCATCCTTATGTGCCCAGTGCATTATGTTCTTGTCCTCCCTGAGATATACATGCATCCTTATGTGCCCAGTGCATTATGTTCCTGTTCTCTCTGCTATATACATGCATCCTTATGTGCCCAGTGCATTATGTTCTTGTCCTCCCTGAGATATACATGCATCCTTATGTGCCTAGTGCATTATGTTCCTGTCCTCTCTGTGATATACATGCATCCTTATGTGCCCAGTGCATTATGTTCCTGTCCTCTTTGCAATATACATTCATCCTTATGTGCCCAGTGCATTATGTTCCTGTTCTCTCTGTGATATACATGTATCCTTATGTGCATCAAAATTAGCTGACCCTGAGATCTTGAAAATATTAACAGATTGGAGGACCTCTCATTTATAGCAATCAGTGACATATCGCAGAGAATCTATATGATGGGAACCATCAAATATTGTATCTGCAATATGTGCTGTAATTGAGAGGTCCTCCAGTCTGTTAATATTTTGAAGATCTCAGGGTCAGCTAATTTTGATGCACATAAGGATACATGTATATCATGCAGGACCTCTCCCTCTGCCTTCCTGGTACAAGTGGCAACAATTTAGAGACTAAAGCAAGAATAAACTGGAGCAGAATATATATTAAGAAGCATTGGACTCTCTCACCCTGAGAATTTGGCCCGTCACCCTGAGACCCCGAGATTTGGGTCAAAACTATGAGTCTCAGGGTCAAACCCTGAAAGTTCCCGGGTATACCTATGTGCACACTGCATTATGTCCTTGTTCTTTGGTGACCAAGGAGATTTTGCAATTGTGTATTATATGTTTGTTTGTATCTTTAAATTCAGAATAATTTGTAATTGTAGTTTTTATCATTTTGTAATTATATGTAGAGAAGGAATGTCACAATACCTGATGGCAATGCATTGATAATGTGCAAGAGTCTGCATTGATAATGTGCAATGAGTCTGAACTGTCCAGCCAATGATGTGGAATCACTGAAATAAGATGTTTTACAGTGAAGAATTGTTTGAACAAGAGGTGGCCTGGGAGACTGACAGCTCTACTGAAGTTATTCTGCTGGAAGTAAAGGATTTCTCTTTTGCCAGCTGTGAGATGGCCAGATCAGCGGTTGCTGATATTACTTAGAAATAAAATCTCCAGGCAGATTTAAATATCACCTGTGTGTGTGTGGTATATGTTACCTGAAGATATTGGATTTATACCTCAGACTTTGATGGGCTTTCTAGAGATCACTCTGGGAACACTGAAACCTCCTAAAAATAAACCTCCACTTAGCTTAACCACTTAACCCTTTCAGTGCCAGAGGGGTTTCTGCAATGAGTTGAATACCCCTCTGGCACTTTGAAGGTTAAGGACCTAAGGGGGAGGTGCAATGCATTGCTCACCACTCTAGTCCATAAATGGTTAATCTGAGAAGAAAATCCTATGACTCAGTTAGAATTCGGTCTCCAAAATTAATCTTAAATTAGCACTTTATAGCATAATACTTGAAAAGCCCGTGTACACAGGCCACAGTGCCACCCAGCAAAGGCCGCAGTGTCATGCACAATAGAGATTGCGCTCCAAATTCAGATTGTAGTCCGGGCTGAATTCAGAGCCCCTCTCTGTTATCAGCAGTGGCGCGGGCAGTGTGTACTGCATATGACCGCAGCATGCACTGTCTGTACTGCTCATGACAGCTTCTGACAAACACACACTTAGGCCTAGATTTAAAGGCAGCCGTTAAACCATCCGCTAAGTAAAAAAGGCACGTCGGCCGCAAAGAACACATGGTTTACGGCAGATTCAAAGGTAAGCGTTCAAGAATAGCTATCGGGCGTAGGCACTACAAAAACACGTTAAACAAAAACCAGCGTCGCACCTGATTTTGCATCACCGTGCGTCCCAAACACCCGTTAAAACACAACTTAACTCAAAATGTTACATTACGGCTGCCGTTGTCTAGCAACCCTGATAGATGCACAAACAAAATTCAAACCTACAGCCAATCCCAAGGCCCCAAAGTATCAAAAATGTTAAAATACACCTATATATACCTCAAAATAATGGTTACACCCTGTCTGTGTTTCGAGTTTCAGCAAGCTAGAGCACAGGACCCAGGAGTGGAGGATAGCATTTAGAGAGAGAGAGAGAGATAGAGAGAGAAGCATACAGAGGAGTAAGGTAGAAGGATTTTGGAGAGGAGAGAGTTACATTTAAATAGACACATAGCACACTTTTGCACATAGCACATACATCCATACAAACACATACACATACATACACATAGTCTTTTTTTTTTTCATCACACCTTACACATTTTAAACTTTATTTTTACAGTGTGAATCCGTGAGTGAAAGTGTGTGACAGAGAGTGAGTGGGATCGAGTGTGTCTGTGAGGGCGTTTGAGAGTGCCTGGGTGTGAGTGGGTGAATGATGGCCAGGAGAGGAGGACAGGAGAGAGGGATGGGGAGACTAGTGGAGGAGGAGGAGGAAGGTCAGGAGGGGATCCCTCAGCAGAGCAGGGGTGGGAGAGGGAGATACGCAGGGCGGAGGGGGACCAGGCCCACAAGAACAGGCACACTAAGAAGAAGAGGGACAGATCCTGCAGTGGGACGAGGGGTAGTGCCTGGGGACCACCACACACAGGCAGGGGCAGAGCAGGCAGGACACTCCGGGTCTGACTCCTCGCATGCCGGAGCTGAGGGGGACAGGCTCAGGGATCCCCGATATACCGAGGAAGAAAACACGGCCCTCGTGGAGGCTGTGCTGGAGAGGGAGAGTGTCCTCTTCCCGGGGGACAGACTCCCTGGCCTGTCTGCGAGGAGGAGAGCTGCCTGGAGTCAAATCTGCAGCAGAGTTAATGCGGTGGCCACCTGCAGACGGGATGTTGACTCAATAAAGAAGAGATGGGGCGACTGCAAAAGGCAGGTGAAGAGGAAGATGGGGGATGCCGCCCTGCACGCCCGAGCCACCGGAGGTGGGCCACCTGTCCCCATCACCTTCAGCGCATGGGAGGAGAGGCTGCGGCAGACACTGTCGTCTACCCTCATTGAGGGGGTCCCTGGAGGATCAGACACTGGGGAGGAGAGGAGCCTCCACACCACCGGTAAGTGCATCACCCCAAAACTACACACCACCCCAAACCACACACCCATCACAAACAAGCACTCACATCCCAACATCTGCCCTTCATTCAACCACACAATTGCACCAACACAGCACCCTGAGGGTTTAAA
Organism: Rhinophrynus dorsalis; assembly: GCA_037306005.1. Classification (NCBI taxonomy): domain Eukaryota; kingdom Metazoa; phylum Chordata; class Amphibia; order Anura; family Rhinophrynidae; genus Rhinophrynus; species Rhinophrynus dorsalis. The sequence goes on from CM074725.1 coordinate 197,074,224, forward strand.
CAGGAATCAAGACAAGGACAAATGTCAATGTTCAACAAGGCCAAAACCTGTCCAACTCCCTGGTTAACCCTCATGTTGCTGTGCTCATCACACACAATACACACAAACCATGCTCAGTAAAGTGTTGTATGTCAAACATCACAATTGTTGTCACACAGTGTTACCCATGTTCACACAGGGAATCCAGCACATAACCCCATGAATGCGAGAGGGATCATCAATGCATCGATCAACAATGCTTTGGCAACCCCTCTGGTACTCAAAGGGTTAACCAGACAACAAACACATGTCGATAGGTTAACAATTACATGACACATAGGGGACATTTACTAAGCGGTGAAAAAGAGCTGATGTAGAGAATTTGACACTTGCATACCCTCACTTTACCAATTACAATGTTAGTCTATGGAGAACATCCAATAACAGGATTCAAGCTGCACAGGCCCCATTGTGTGGACTCCATAGAAAACATTGCAGATGGGGAAATGAGGTCAGCGGAGAAGTCAGCATCATAATCAGTTCATCAGGTCCACTTAACCGCTTACTGAATCACCAACAGGATGTATCAGGTCACAAATCACAGTGCCACAGAGAATAAATGCTTGTATGTGCAACACACAGGCCAAAAACAATCACACATAAGTAAAGGTGAAAAAGTTGGCCTTGGTGTTGTGTATGCAATCATTTACTCTAACTTCAATTTACATAGCTCACATTTGATTCACATATAGATCCTCAGGAGTGCTGATGCCATGGATGGATGGTACACCAGACACTATTTGCAGGATACATATGGGAACCAAATATGAACCATTGAGGTTTGGTCAATAACAGGCCAGGGATTATGGATATCTATGATCGGGTCTGGCTGCCTCACACAGAAGGATGGATGGGCTGATCCAGGAAAAAAAAGGCCTCAATCAATGATATCCTTCAATACTGGCTTGATTGTTGCCCCTCAGGATTCAACTTGAACAGACCTCATGGACAGAATCCTGTAATGTACATCAATCCCTGATTGCCACAGTGGTATCCCATGCATCACAATGCAATGCATAGGATACCATCATGACAACCAGAGAGGGACATGTCTAATCTGACAAAATCCAGCACTGTACGGGATGAACTGATAACATAGGGATGAATACTACTTGAATCACACTGCAGATCTATTCAAAAAAGATATGTACAGAAAGAAAAACAACCAGATTTGTATGTGGATATGTCCCTTTCAAATGGGTACAAATAGGTCCCAACAAGATGTAAACCCAGAGTTCGGTTCAGTACGTGTGATTGTCCAACTGCCCATATATGTGCACCCTCAACAAAATAACTCATATTGATATCATCATCAGAGTACATATACCCAGTATATTACACCTACTTGGATGGGTATCACTTGTATCTATGAAAGTTCATTTGTGATGGCTGTACATATATAGGCAGTTAGACAATCACATGTTCTGAACAGATCTCTGGGTTCATATCTATCAAGGATATGTTTGTACCCGTATGAAAGGTACATATACACACATATCAGACCATATTCCTCACTGTGTACCTTGGCATGGCAATGGTTAATTTCACTTGATGTAACCTTGCAGGCATCATAAAGAGATGTTTAGAAAGATGTTACTGTATGTGACAGCTGGAGATGTCAGTCATATGACCACACGGAGGCTCTTCAGCAGACCCAAAATTGAAACAATTGGAGATGGATCCATCATTGACATGGTCCACAGAGCGTGCTTACAAACCAGGAACACTTAGTAGACAATGGCAAAGATGTAGTTATCTCCAAATGGGTCAATGTGGAGTCTGCTGAAGAGCCTCCGTGTGGTCAAATGACTGACATCTCCAGCTGTCACATACAGCAACATCTTTCTAAACATCTCTCTATGATGCCTGCAATGTTACATCAAGGTGAAATTAACCATTGCTATCCCGTTAAAGAGATAGTAATACCTAAAATGTGAAAGGAAAAATACATGTCATAGGATTGATCCACCGGGTAATGCAAGGGTATCCCCACTACTGAAAGGTGTTTCATCACAAGAGTATAACAGCTCAAAGTTGAATATTCCATGGACAATATCAGTGTGGCCTGAAAATGTACTATGCCAATGTTGCCAGACCATCCTCTGGCTAGCTTTGGTCCAGGGAGCAGATATCCACAAAGGATGATGTGGCAACAGCGCAAATGTACAATTTCAGGCCACTGGGATGTGGCACCAAAGGAATTCAACTCTGAGCTGCAATACATGTAGAATACAACACCCATCACCAGTAGGAGTACCGTTGTTTCACACAGGGGGATACACCATACAACATATATGTTCCTTTACACATTTCAAGTATTAATATCAATTTGACACCATCATGGCTAAGTTTACTGATCACACAATCTCAATCCTCCACACAGGTTATGTGTCTCCAGCACATCAGGAGCCCATGGAGGAGGCCACCTCACCACCCAGTGAGGAGTATTTGGAGGAGGGGACCAGCCAGTGGGCACCGTACCCAACGACATCCACACCTCTTGGCCAGCTGGATGCACCAACCCTGCCTGCACCGACTCTGCCTGCACCAACTCTGCCTGCACCAACTCTGCCTGCACCGACTTATTACAGTGACTGGATGCCCCCCACCACCTCCAGGAGCTATTATCCCCCAGCAGCAGCAGCAGCACCACCACCACCAGGGAGGCAATGGCTGCCTGGTGATGTGGCCACCACCCAATACGGGCCATACCCACAGATTGACCTACCCTCCTGGATGGCTCCCCAGCATGGCCCCAGGTATGATCCTAGGTGGGGGCCAAGCACATACCAGTGGCCAAGGTTTGACCCTTGGCCACTCGACTACCAACACCTGGGCCTGCTTGGGAAGCCCCAACAGCCTATGCGAAGGGACGTGTTTACCCCACCACCTCCACCAGCACAGACATTGGTGGGCAGCAGTGGGTCAATTGATGTGGTGGGCACATACCCATCTGCAGCACAACCAGCACCAGCAGAGGAGGACACAGCAGCAGCAGAGGAGGACACAGCACCAGCAGAGGAAGACACACCAGCAGCAGAGGAGGACACAGCACCAGCAGAGGAGGATATAGCACCAGCAGAGGAGGATACAGCACCAGCAGAGGAGGACACAGCAGCAGCTGATTCACCAGGCACAAGCATCACCAGCAGTGAACGGCCCACGGGGATGGAAGCTGAGTGTATGGCTCTGCAAAGGAGACTACTCAGGTCAAGCCTCCGCACCAATGACAACATCACCAGGAGCCGTAGCGAATCCCGTATAAACACTAACAGGATAGAGGCAAGGATCCATGCCCTGGAGTCGGAGGTCATGAGGATCAACACTCAACTCCATCAGCTACACACGGGGGTGATGGACCTGCTTGCACAGCTACTGGTGGAGTTGAGAGAGCTGAACCGCAGGGAGGACTTACGTTTGGAGAGGGAAAACCTGTTCTCCACAGAGGGATCCAGTGCCCCCACCACCCCCTCTAATGTGACCCCCGAAGCCACACCTAGGGGGCAAAGGGTGACCAGGAGATCATCCAGGTTATCCACTTCTGCCACACAGTCTAAGCCCCCCCCCCAAGAAAAAAAAATAAAATGCCCAACATGTTAAATTTCCCCTGAATAAAGGAACATTGTGCTTTTGAATCCTGTCTGATCTGCTTTGAATTTGGTCATAGATTTGGGTGGCAGAGTTGTCTCCAATGCATTGCCAAACAATTCATTGAATACAACTCCTGCCTAGGTAAGATGTTTGTGGGATGTTACAACATGGGTTCACACACACATCAACTGTAAAAACATCCCTGTTGCCATATTACACAACTGTGTTATATGGCAATGTTGTGTGTTGATTTTGCATAACAAAACATTCCCCTTAGCCCAACATTTGGTACAACATTGAACATTCATCTACATCATATGTTGTGTTTAACCCTTTGATAGCCAGAGTGGTAGGCAACGCATTGCAAAGAAATGCGTTGGGTACCACTCTGGCACTCAGAGGGTTAAGGGGATAACCAAACAAACGGCTTAGCGGTGAGATAACAAGCAGGACAGATAAATGGGACATGTATCCATATTGTCTTGGATTCACACACTCATTGTGCAACAGACTGACTGGGGAAGCCAATGTTTTCAGCCTAGGATTTCAATGTGTAGCACACACATTGATATCCTGGGGTGAGCATTGGGGCCTCCAGTAAGTTGACTTGTTGTTTTTTCTAAGGGTGTAACAGACTTCCCCAGTGAAAACACTTGTCCACTTGGTCATGTACTGTGATATGTCCCAGTGGAGCAATATCACTGAACATTGATTATACTGAGCAACACATTAACTGTGGACAGGAATTCACTGTGGAAGTATGTCCCCTTTATCACCTCTTTATCACTCCCACAACACATTAGTGTATCACTGCCACCATCTGTTAGCGTGAATACATCACTGAGTCCACTCACTTGCAAACAAGTGGTGGAGTCCTGTGATATGGGTGATGCCTTTCCATGTATGGGGATACTCTACCCTGGGTGTGGTAACGCATTGACAACTGTGTTCTCAAATATATCCTCCTACAGACACAGATAGAATGGTGATGGTTCATCTTTATTGTGTTTCAAAGTACATTAGGATGTACATGTGTTTTCTGTGTATTGCCTATATGCATTGAACACCTGTATGAGAACACTAAATGTACTTTGAAACAAAAAAATAGTACTTTAGTAACACTGCTGCCCAGCTCATGTGTTGTCCACAAGGTTTGACAACTCTGTAGCTGAGCATCCTAACTGTACAGGAATTAGTGTTTTCTGTGTCTATATGAAAATGATCCAGTAGAGGTTTGTGTGAACCTCAGGTCAAACTTTGCATCACCAACAACATCAACATAAACAGCAAGGGGTGATCTCCATGAAGGTGATGTCAAGACATCAATCCAGTCACATAGAAGAACTTCAGTTCAAGGATGGATCATGTTACGGATGCCTGTGGAAGAAGAGGACAGGATTTGGAGCAGTTGACTTGAACTGATCATCAAGCAACAACAATTTAGTCTTTTTGATCCCCTCAATTTTCACAGTTACAGGTGAGTACACAAACCATTGCTTGACAATGTGTTGTGTACTCATCTGTAACCAATTATGTGGAGAACTAAGGACATGTGCCCCAGCCCTATGGATATGTGCCCCTGACATGGATACACACATCAACAAGTGTTCTGAGAGCTCCATGGAAGTAATGAATTTGGGCTGCCACTGTTAATTTGACAGTGGCAGCCCAATGTCATTTGTTCCATGGAACTGTTAGGACACATTTGTTGATGTGTGTATTCATGTCGGGGGCACATATGTCTGCACACTCACAGGTCAGCATGGTGTCCCTGGTAATCTGATCTACGTCTCATGACCTCTACATTGTGTGCCCATACCACTGTACATCCACCCCTGTGCTGCTCTTCTCAGCTGTAGCACAGTACAGGTCCCATATTGAGTCCAATGGCCCTTTAACCCCTGATGTGACGGAGTATTATCCAATGCATAGCATTGGATAACACTCTTTCGCTACAAGGCTAGCATGGTTGCTCTGGCTATGCTCATGGCAAATCAAGTTAGCTGCTGTCAATCAAGCCCTGTAAGGCGATGAACATGGGTTATGTGTTGTACCTTGTTTCTCCTGAGGGTGTGCGTGATATCCTTGGGGTCTGTATGTCAACGTGGAGAGTGGAATGGAGGATGGTTTTTGAGTCCACACACACAATTTGCCACGTCCGCTGCCAGTGCAGTGCTGTGTCACTGTTCCTTTGGGGTGAGACAGAACAAAATGTGCAGTGTGGTTAGTGTCACAGGGCTGATGGGGGACTTGCATGGATTGTTTGCATGCCTGTGTTATACTCACATGTAAAGTGTTCCGTGATGAGCCTGTCTCTGATCTGTGTCCCTCTCAGGGTCTCCTCAACGTGTCCGATGTCCATGGGCACTTCCTGTATGGGGGGGGCCTGGATGTGCTCCAGCAGCCTGGTGTCCACTGCGATGTTGTGCAGTATTGCGCACGCCACAATGATGTCGCACACCTTTCCAGGTGCATACTGCAGTGCTCCCCCCGAGTGGTCCAGACATCGGAATCTTGACTTGAGGAGGCCAAAGGTCCGCTCAATGGCATTCCTCGTTCTGCCATGAGCCTGGTTGTAGCTTTCCTGGGCATGTGTTCGAGGATTGGCCAGTGGGGTCAGTAGCCAGGACTTGCATCCATAGCCAGCATCACCTGTGTAATGTGAGTGACATGGTGAGACAGGGAGCACATGTTGTGTGAATGATGTTTTGTGTGGTAGACGTAGTAGCTGTGGGTCAGGAGCATGCTAAGCAGCGTTGTGTGTACGCCTGTGTATGTGATGTGATTTTGTATTGTGAACTCACCCAAAAGCCATCCCCCTGTAAAAGTTCCATTCTCGAAATCTCTGTGGACTGAGGAGTTTTGGAGAATGTATGAATCATGTGAGCTGCCAGGATACTTTGCACAGACATTCATTATCCTCATATGGCTGTCACACACCATCTGCACGTTGATGGAGTGAAAGTTCTTCCTGTTGATGAATATCTGTGCGTCACGTGCTGGGGCCTTAATTCGGACATGGGTGCAATCTATAGCACCCATGACCCTGGGCATGCCTCCCCTGGCGTAAAAGGCCTGGTTGACTTGTATCCAGTCCATGTCGGTGGTGGGGAAATGTATATAGGTACTGGCCTTGCTTTTGAGGGCTGGCAGGACCTGGGCCAGCACCCTGGAGAATGTGGCCTGTGACATGCCAGATGCGTAACCCTCTGTGGACTGGAAGGCCCCGCTTGCCATGAAGTGCATGGCACAGAGTAGTTTCTGCAGGCCAGTTAGGGCATGGTTGTGGATGTAGATGGGATCCACCTGCTCCATGATGACCTCATACAAGGCAATGATGCTGTCAGGCCTCAACCTGTAGCGATCAATTACCTCATCATCGGTCATTCCAAAGAGGGTGACCCTTGGGCGGTATACCCTGGGCCTTGGTGGTCGTCTATACATCCTGTGCCCTCCAGGTGGGGATGGGCTCCTGTGTGGCTGCTGAGCCAGAGCCTCCTCACTTGCAACAGGTGGTGGCTGTTGATCAGGCATGCTTGGAGGTTGCTGATGTTCCCCAGCTCTCTCCCTTGCACGCCTTCTCCGCAGCCTTCGCAACAATATGTAACCCAACATACTGTTTGCTCTCTCTATCTGTCTCTATCTGTCTCTATCTATCTATCTATCTATCTATCTATCTATCTATCTATCTATCTCTCTCTCTCTCTCTCTCTCTCTCTCTATCTCTCTCTCTCTCTCCCTCCCTGAGTGGAAAACAAGCCACAAGTGAGTGTGTTGAGTTGTCCCTTTAAGTACTTGCTAGGGCGTTGTGTGGGTGTGGTGATGAGGTGAGTGCTGACCAATGGTGAGTTGTTTTTGTCCAGGTAAGTGTTTGCAGGTGTGTGTGTGTTATAAGATGTGGTGTGTTGTGCTTGTTCTGTGTGTGCCATTTGCGGACATGCAGTTGTGGGGTGCAGGTGGCGTGTTGATGTTGCCCAGGTGAGCTTGTATTTGCAGGTGTCCGCTTTGTGTGATGACCCCCATTGTTCCGTGCCATGTTGTGTTGTTGTTTTTTTGTGTGTCGTTGTCCCTGTGGTGTTGGTTGTTGTTGTGTGTATAGTGATTTGTGTTGTGTGTACATGTTTTTGTGTTGTTTTGGCATTGCACGGGTTAATTTTCCCATTTACATGGTTGTGCGGTAAGCCTTTTGTGTATTTTCCTATGTAACGGGTGTTTTGTTTTGGCCGTTAAGTGTCTAACGGCTAAAAAAAGTGGGTCTTAACTTTTAGCCGTTAGGTGTGTCTTTTGTTCAGCCGTTATCAGTACCGCAAGCCTTTGAATAGCTCTGGGGTATGTTTTTCCATGCGTCTGAATGCACGTAAGTGTATCGGCCGTCAGGATTCTACAACTGCCGTTAGCTGGTCTTTAGACGGATCTTTGAATTGCAACATGTCACTTAACGCACCCGTTAGTGATTTTTTTTGCTAACGGCTGCCTTTAAATCTACCCCTTAGTGAATTATTATATAGGATTTGTGGAATAAAACATGATATTTAATATAGGACTCCGGGTTCACCAACTCCTCCCACTGATGTATTGTTAGGCAGCCTTCAGTAGGAGGAGTTATTGGTGGAGATGCACTAAGGTGTTATAAACAGGTTATAAACTGAAGATTTCTTCTCCAGTGAAATCACTTCACCAGTTTCTATGGTATTCTACAGAGCCTATGCACTAAGATCTTCAAAGAGAAAGCTTAGTGGGTAGGCCCCATAGAATAACATAGGTATAAGAAAAGTGATATCACTGGAAAAGTCATCTCCACTTTATCACCTGTTTTTCACAACATAGTGCATCTCCCCTTTTGAGTCCTGAAACAAATAAGCATTTCTGCCCCTGGTAGTATGTCCAGTACTAATTAAACAGCTTGATAACGCTGAGATGACTTCTCCTGTTCCTATGTTATTCTTTAGAATCTATGCTCTAAGATCTCCAAAGTTGGAAATAGCTTAGAGAGCTAAAATCTGTATGTATGCTGTACTAATCATTTGTTTGTAATATAAATAACTTTTTGTGAAATTTGTCTTTATTTGTTAATGGCACAGTGTGGCACTCTATGCTAATTAATTTGTGTGCTGGGCTAATATTGCCATGCACTATATTATGAATGAATCTAGGCAGAGCCCACACACTGGGGCATTTCTAATAACACAGAGAGAAATGTGTTTGGACTCAAACATAACCAATTAACATACTGTGCAGGGAATTACATAAAGTGCCAACTGTGAAAGCAAAACATAAAAGCTAATTTCACTCAGACTATTTATTTTACAGAAAATTTGCTAATGCAGCTTTTAGAAAGGTTTAGTTCCCTGTAACCCAATTCCTTGTAACCTGTCTTAAGGTGACAGGTCAACTTTAACTCTTTGAATATCATCTAGTTCAGGACTGTCCAAGTTCAGGCCTCAATGGCCACCAACAGGCCAAGATATAATGATTTCCTGCTTAACCACTTAATGACCGGCCGATCGGCGTGGTCAGTTAAGGACCACGGAGCATTTTTTTTTTGCTCCATCCACTTCTGGACTCCCCGAACGGTGTGCAGCCACGGGGGGAGCCCGGAATTTCATGACAGTCATAGTACGTCATGGGTCGTTCAGTCAGATCTACCCTTGACGTACTATGACCGTCAAGGGTTGTTAAGGGGTTAAACACAGGTGAGTCAGTCAAAATGAATGAGCCACTGATTAACTCACCTGTGCTTAACCCTTTGCAATGCATTGTGTACCCCTCTGGCACTCAAAGGGTTAATCAGGGAAATTCTTACCTCCTGGCCTGTTGGTGGCCATTGACGACTGAACTAGGTCAGCCCTGATCTAGTAGAAGTTACTGAAATGTACTACTCTTATTAATATCTGTGTTCTGCTTTTAACCCCTAGAGTACTACAAATGTCTCCATGCAGGGGCGGATTGTAGGGGAATACAAGCCCAGGCATTTTTTTTTTTTAAAGTAGCCCACTAGCTGCACTGACACCCCTATCGATGCCCCCTTGTGGTCCTTGTGCGGCATGGGAGAGCAGGTGCCAGGATATTATGTCATATCCTGGCGCTCTGCATTAACCCTTTGAGTGCCAGAGGGGTACACAACACATTGAAAAGCAATGCGTTGCGTACCCCTCTGGCACTCAAAGGGTTAACAAGGAATGCGAAGGCTGTCACAGAGAGTGCCTGTGCCAGTGGCAACACAGACCTCTCCTTCAAAATATTGTGGGACGGTGAGGTGAGATCTCCCCCACTGGCCCATGATCTAGCGGCTCACCGGGGAATGCCCGATCCCCTGATAGGACAATCCGCCCATGTCTCCATGGCACTAAAAATTCCAAGTAAAACTTAACTATAGCATTTATTACCATAATTACCTTGTAACAAACTCCAAGTGATTATTACAAAGCATTACATTCCAAAGTCATATATCATTAAAAGATTAAGAAACAGCAACGTTATTATACATTTTGAAGGACACTTACATTTTTTAAATTCCCATTACAATATAGTGTTTGCCAAATATTTCACATCAGACTGGCTTCGATATCAACACACTTTGTATATTTAGTTATATTGGTTAGAGAGAACTGGTGGCAAAGCAGCAGCTCCAAAATTATAGCAATAATCGTCAATTGGAACAGTTTGTTCCAAAAGGAAATTACTCACATTGCAAAAATTAGGGCAATCAGGCTGCAGGAACATCATCTCTGCAGGGGATGTTTGTTCAATATGCGTTATTTATTTTTTTTCTGGATGTTGTTTCATGTCGCGAACAAGCTTGGAATGCAGAACATTATTATAGAACAGATTGAGAAAACACTGAAACATTGATCATGCTTGATAGATATATATACACTGCTCCAAAAAATAAAGGGAACACTAAGATTACACATCCTAGATCTGAATGAATGAACTGACAACAAAATCACACAAAAATTCTCAATGGAAATCAAATTTATCAACCCATAGCGGTCTGGATATGGAGTCACACTCAAAATCAAATTGGAAAACCACACTACAGGCTGATCCAACTTTGATGTAATGTCCTTAAAACAAGTCAGAATGAGGCTCAGTAGTGTGTGTGGCCTCCACGTGCCCATATGACCTCCCTACAACACCTGGGCATGCTCCTGATGAGGTTGCGGATGGTCTCCTGAGGGATGTCCTCCCAGACCTGGACTAAAGCATCCGCCAACTCCTGGACAGTCTGTGGTGCAACGTGGCGTTGGTGGATGGAGCGAGACATGATGTCCCAGATGTGCTCAGTCGGATTCAGGTCTGGGGAACGGGCGGGCCAGTCCATAGCATCAATGCCTTCCTCTTGCAGGAACTGCTGACACACTCCAGCCACATGAGGTCTAGCATTGTCTTGCATTAGGAGGAATCCAGGGCCAACCGCACCAGCATTTGGTCTCACAAGGGGTCTGAGGATCTCATCTCGGTACCTAATGGCAGTCAGGCTACCTCTGGCAAGCACATGGAGGGCTGTGTGGCCCCCCAAAGAAATGCCACCCCGCACCATTACTGACCCACCGCCAAACCGGTCATGCTGGAGGGTGTTGCAGGCAGCAGAACGTTCTCCACGGCATCTCCAGACTCTGTCACGTCTGTCACATGTGCTCAGTGTGAACCTGCTTTCATCTGTGAAGATCAAAGGGCGCCAGTGGCGTATTTGCCAATCTTGGTGTTCTCTGGCAAATGCCAAACGTCCTGCACGGTGTTGGGCTGTAAGCACAACCCCCACCTGTGGACGTCGGACCCTCATACCACCCTCATGGAGTCTGTTTCTGACCATTTGAGTGGACACACGGACATTTGTGGCCTGTTGGAGGTCATTTTGCAGGGCTCTGGCAGTGCTCCTCCTGCTCCTCCTTGCACAAAGGCGGAGATAGCGGTCCTGCTGCTGGGTTGTTGCCCTCCTACGGCCTCCTCCACGTCTTCTGATTTACTGGCCTGTCTCCTGGTAGCGCCTCCATGCTCTGGACGCTACGCTGACAGACACAGCAAACCTTCTTGCTACAGCTCGCATTGATGTGCCATCCTGGATGAGCTGCACTACCTGAGCCACTTGTGTGGGTTGTAGACTCCGTCTCATGCTACCACTAGAGTGAAAGCACCGCCAGCATTCAAAAGTGACCAAAACATCAGCCAGGAAGCATAGGAACTGAGAAGTGGTCTGTAGTCACCACCTGCAGAACCACTCCTTTATTGGGGGTGTCTTGCTAATTGCCTATAATTTCCACCTGTTGTCTGTTCCATTTGCACAACAGCATGTGAAATTATTTGTCAATCAGTGTTGCTTCCTGAGTGGACAGTGTGATTTCACAGAAGTGTGATTGACTTCGAGTTACATTGTGTTCTTTAAGTGTTCCCTTTATTTTTTGGAGCAGTTTATATATATATATATATATATATATATATATATATATATATATGTGTGTGTGTGTGTGTGTGTGTGTGTGTTGCATGTACCATATCAGAGATAAACAAATATACTCAGCAAGGGGAAACCCAAAACATAGCAGTAGACAGGACACATTTAGAAGAATTTAACAGGCATATAAGTGTATCAATCTACAGCCAAATGTTTTAGTTCCATCAGCCTTCCCTTGCCCTGATGAAGGTCTGCTGAGGGACCCAAATCATTTGGCTATTGACTGATAACTGATATACAAATGTGCCACATCCCATACTTTGTTTTGAGATTCCCCAGCTGACTGTGTGTGTATATAGTATACATAATACGTACACCAGTGCCTTAATGATGATGCTGAAGAGTTGTACCATCAATAGCAAACACATTTATCAAAGAGGCTCTATGTAATGTATGAAATGCACTAAAAACCTCCAGAGGGACAGTGTTGTGCTGTAAGATATCCAAGAGAAAAATAGGAACAAAACTAGAGAAAAGGCGTGAGAGAAGCACAGACAAAATAAAACCAAACAGTCTATATTAGGGAAAACTGAAAAGTTACTAATAAAAAAATCAAAACTGAAAAATTCAAGCTGGATAGGAGATTATTTGAGTTACAATATGTTAGTGACCATCAATGATATTTATAAAAACATCTAGGCAATATCTCACGGTGCAGTCATGCTCAGTAGAGACTGTCCGCACTGTGGCTGAGGGGGACGCTCCTTCGGAGCACCCCGCTCTGTACCAGCCTCGTCACGGGCAGTCTCTGCTGCTCATGATTGCGTCGTTACATACTTTCTAGTGAATTATTATATAGGACAGGGGCCGATTGTAGGGGAATACCAGCCCGGGCATTTTTATTTTTTTAAGCAGCCCACTAGCTGCACCAACGTCCCTATCGACGCCCCCTTGTGGTTCCTGTGCGGCATAGGAGAGCAGGAGCCAGAATATTATGTCTTATCCTGGCGCTCTGCATTAACCCTTTGAGTACAATGCGTTGCGTACCCCTCTGGCACTCAAAGGGTTAACAAAGAACGTGAAGGCTGTCAAAGAGAGTGCCTGTGGCAACACAGACCTCTCCTTCAAAATATCGTGGGACGGTGAGGAGAGATCCTCTGATCTTCCCTACCGGCCCATGATCTAGCTGCCTGGTCCCCCGATAGGACAATCCGCCCATGATATAGGATAAGCAAGATTGGTACAAATCAAAAGTGTAAATTACACAGCAGGTCTGTAGAATTAATTACAAGCAAACAAACTAAAGAAATCCTCTATTGGATAAGTATTTATTTTGGGCTATTTTTTGCTACACAGAACTGGTCTGCTCCTAACAGTGCATGAATTATGTTTATCCACTAGAAGGGTTCTTTCATTTGTTTATAATATGCTGTGTAATTGCATTTCAGATTTTTCTGAACTATGTGAATTATTATTACTTATCAGTAGCTCTGCCAGGCGTATAACCTCTAGGTATTATCTCATATGATTGTCTCAGAAAGTTGTGTCCATATGTTGATAGCATATTTTGTTTCCAATTTTAGGAGTATCTACCTCTATCCCACTCTCTTCCTAGGAGTGGCATGTGGTTGATCACCGTAGATCTCATAGATGTTTCTTGTCAGTAAAATGCTGAACTACATGTAATGGAGCTATGGATTGTAATCCTTTCTCTGAATGTTTCTCCCACAAAGTAAAGACCATGTGGGCATGTCAGGATTATAGATTATGTGGTTTTCTTACAAAACTTTCCTGTGAGAGCAGCATGTCCTTTGTTTTATATTCTGTCCAATGCCTACAGATAGCACCAGGCCAGGAAAAAGAAATAACAATCATATATATATATATAAGATGTCTCTACTGTCACATAATATTTTTTCTTCACCATGTACACTATTTTTTGCACATCACTCACACATCTCTTTCTTTCTTTCCTTCTCCTTTTTTTAATTTTGGTATTTGTTGGATCAGTGTGCATGATCCACTCTCCTCTAACAATTGTTCAGGAGATCTATTTAATTACAATCTTTTAATAGTGTGTATTATATATTTTTTCACATATTTATATAGATATTATTGAATTAAATTTTGTTATTAATCTGTATTGATTCCGCTGTAAGAACTGTGAAGATTCATGTGTTTGCAAAAGTCTGTTTTTGTCCGAATTTATATGGACATTGTAATTGACTTGCTCAGGTTGCTACACCTGTGAGACCTATGTCTTCATTAATTCCCGATTTAATCCGAAGAAATGGGGCTACTATTTAAAAACTTTCAGTCTGATTTGGATTTTATGTCCTTGAGGAAGTATCAAGAGATACAAAACATGTAGGATGATTGGCATATTTGCACCTACATACCTTCATTTATAAAGTGTTATTGTCAGTGCCACATCTATCAATATAGACAGGAGGTTTCCTTTGAGGTTTACTTAAGAACTGTATTATCCAAGTCTGAGGACTGTGCCTGCTCCAGGAAAGGGAATCCTGTTTGTTGACCCATACCCAAGGAAAACAGACGGGAGAGACAGTGCTGAACTCAGCCTATTTGGAATACCTTGACACTACATACCATGGAATACCTGCCCGCTTCATCAGCTCATCTAAAGACATCCATTTAAAGGCCTCTACATTGTGCATTAAAGATCATTTTCCTGCTTCATCTGCACATTCAAAGGCATTCATCTAAAGGCACTCAATTATCTGTTTTATACGGACACTATATTAGAAGGTGATATATGCCCTTTCTTATAATATAATATACAGTTTTTATTTTTTTCAGTGAATTCACTGTGTTTTTATATAGAGCTTTGTGTGCTCTTGATATAATACGACCTGTGTATCATTGTATGCTGTCTTATATTTCGTATATGTTTGATAATAAATTGTAATAATTTTTCAAGTAGCACTAGCACTCTCCCATTCTCTATTTTCTTTTCCCCCTATTTTTTACCCTGTTCACCATCAGGGTTTGGGATAGTACCAACAGTGCTATTTGGTAGTTTATTATTGGGAGTTCATATTTTGCATTTTTTTTTTGTATCCAGGTGCCATTTTCCAATATTTGGAGTTGTGTTTTTTGTTGAATATATATATATATATATATATATATATATATATATATATAAACAAAATTATACCACAATTCCTTCCTTGTGGTATAGTAGGGCTGGTGTAATTGTTGCAGTGTTCATGTGGTCTCAGGCATATATAGGACAAATTAAAGGGATCTTTTGGAGGAGACTCCATGAACATGTGAGGAATATTAGCAAAAAACTTGCCAACCATTCCATGTCTCAACATTTTGGTACACAATTTATGTTATAATAGATATTAAGGCTAATAGTCCTTAAGGGGGTTTGTTTTTAATGCATCTTATTATGGTGCTCTACAAACGTTTGGGGCATGGATTAAATCCTTTTAGCTCTCCAAGGGTCGATGTACTGATACAGTGCACAGTAACCTAAAAGTAGATATGTTGACATATCTACATATAATATCATCCTTAAATTTATATGGGGATTACTCTATTTGTGAATAACTATGTTGTAAAGGAAAAATATGAATAAATAAAGAATGGCTATTAAGATATATATTATGCCATAAGATATCTTTAAAATTGGGTTGATACTGATCCTGAGATTAAAGGTTTAACTGGGCTCCATTTATGTGTATGTGGAGAGCAGAACATATTTATTGGTTCTCAGTGGGTTAATGATGAAGTGTTTCACTTTGTGTTGACTCTTATGAGATTCCGTAGTTTGTTGATATTAATTTACCAATCAAATTATTAGGGGAGTATGTTTTTATAGCTATTAATATGGATGCTAGATTGCAGATATCCATTACTTGAGAAAGCACTCTGTGTTAGTTCGTTGCAGGACAATACTGTTCCCAGCTGAGAGTTTTCAAAGGATTTACACCGCATTGCCAATTACATTAGTTGAACTAACTTTGGTATATTATATTTTGACTTGTACCATTTTTGCCTTCTTGTGATGTAATATTCTTGGTATGCATTAAAATAGAAGCAGTAAACATATATTTTTTATTTTGTTTAATTCAGTCATTACAATAGAGACCTTTTTCTGATTTATTACATAGGGATTTTTCTATTCTGGAGTGGGGTCAGGCCTAGGCTCAATATATATGTTATATATTGGTAGGTGCTATATTGAGCAGAGTATACAGGACTCCCACCATCCAGTTTCTTTGTATCAAGTAATTAGCCTAATCCTTCAAATACATTCTGCTGAAGTGTTTTAAAGGAACACAATATCAGTGTCAACTCATTATATCGCTAACTCACAAATTAACTTACCTAAGTTGAAGTAGGGGTATCCAAAGTTCTGTCTTGGTTTGAAAGCCAGTGGCTAAGGGAACAGTGACATTTGTTATTTTAATAGTAATAGATATGAATGATTCTGTGATAGAGACCTCTGTTTCAAGAGGTTAAGCAACAGTTCACATATTATTCCCAAGTGGTGCTCTCTTCCTAGTTCAATTAAGTGTTTTTTTTATTTTTTATAAGAATAATCCTGCAATTCATTTATTAAGTTATTTAAACAATAAAGGTTTGCTGAAGCTATTGTGGAATTGCAAAGATTTATATTTAACAGAAATACTAGTGCTAAAATGTGTTGTCCTCTTGTAGGAAAAAGTGTGTTGCAACATTCACCATAAGATTTTGTGGTGCATACTTAAGTGTACCTGCACAATTAAAGGGATAGTAATACCTAAAATGTAAAAAAAAATATGTTGTAGGGTTTATCCCCCTGAGTAAAACAAGAGTACTCCCACTGCTGAAAGATGTTTCATTCAAAAGTGATTAATTTTCAAAGTTGAATTTTTTAGGTGCAATATCACAGTGGCCTGAAATTTTACAGTGGCGCTGTTGCTACACCATCCTATGGAGATTTATGGTCCTGAGACCAGAGCTGTCCATAGGATCGTGTAGCAACAGCGCCACTGTACAATTTCAGGCCACTGTGATATTGCACCTAAAAATTCAACTTTGAAAATTAATAACTTTTGAATGAAACATCTTTCAGCAGTGGGAGTACTCTTGTTTTACTCAGGGGGATAAACCCTACAACATATTTTTTTTACATTTTAGGTATTACTATCCCTTTAAAAGGAACAGTTCCTGTATGGTAATTTAAATGTTATATAATGCTAGCACATTTGTTTACAGAAATGTAGCCCTGTGTACACATTTCAATTTCTTGGTAGAACATCTGATATATATAATATCTCTTGATTTAGAGTAGAATGGGGGAAGCAGTTCACTGTTCACTCCTTACTTCTTGCAGCGCCTTAAACCGTTTCCCCCCAGTTTTCATATTTTTTCATATATCTTCAGTTGAGAGAGCTTTCAAAATCACATATATTTATGTTAGCCATTTTTGATTGAAGGAATAGTGAGATATAAGATATTTAGCTTTATTTAGTTGACCGTTGCAAATGTGCTAGTACTGGGCAGAAGGGAGTAGAGATCACTATACAATGATAGTGTCTGGCTGGCATGCCAGACAGTGCTGTCTAATTTGAATAAGGTAAAAATAAACTAAGCTAAATATCTTAAACTATTGTTTTAAATTTAAAAATATGACAAATAAATGTTGGATTTTTGAAGGGTCTCAAGCTGTTATTTTACTACATGTTGTGCATTTTTTGGTCCTATCATAATTTCCCCACTATTTGTTTATCATTGTATGGGTAAAGCATGAAGAGACCTGGAGGAGATTCATTACGCGGTGATAAAGTGGAGATGACTTCTCCAGTGATATCACTTCTCCAGTTTCTATGTTATTGTATTGAGCCAATGCATTACGATTTTGTCAACTTAGTGCACAGGCTCCATAGAATAACACAGGAACTGGAGAAGTGATAAACTATAGAAGTCACCTCCACTTTATCACTTCTTTAGTGAATCTCCCCCCAATGTTGTCTTGAAAGCTTGCATCCTAGAGCCACTCATTTAGTATCCTGCATTTATCATTATAAACAGCGATTCATCTATAACAGAGCTGTCCAAATTCAGTCCTCAACGGCCACCAACAGGTCAGGATGTAAAGATTTCCCTGAGTTAATCAGTGGCTCATTCATTGTGACTCACTCACCTGTGCTTAATCAGGGAAATCCTTACATTCTGGCCTGTTGATGGCCCTTGATGACTGAACTTGGACAGCGCTGATCTATAATCTTCATCTATAATCTCAAACTAGTATCACTTTTGTACATTTTTTTAAATTTTTATTTTTCTTACAGTTGCTGCTAATTTGCAAAAGATGATTGATGACCCAATGACATATAAAGCATTAACATTTAAGTTGGTGAGTGACTCAATTAATGTATAAGAACAAAATGTGAATAAGTATTTTATATAAATAAACCTAAAAAATTTTTTAGATTTCTTTTATCTCTTCTTTCTGTTTGGATGGCAACCCTGGTTATTGTATATATTTGTCATATTAATCTTGTTTTATTTTAAATGAATAGTAATGATTTATTTTAATTTTCCTAACGCTAGCAGTATATACTAAATTATTTTGCCACACAGCTTTCTTTCTCTTGTACTTACCTTGTATCACCCATTTTAGTTAGTTGCTACTCTCTGATTGCAATCTGTAAGAAGTCTGAGGCTCAATTTTATTTGCAAAGCATTATAAGAACTTTGGCAGAATACAAGAAACATGTGCAAGTGCTAATTTGCGAGTGAAAGGTGAAAGCGAACATATTTGTGGGTGTGGGTGTGGTCGTGTGGGAGTGGTTAGGATTAGTGAATCTGTCTGAGCGGAGTAGCATATGCGTCTAATATGGGAAGTGATATTGCGAACGATTTTATTCAACTGTTTGTTGGTGTCGCAAATGCTATATTTTGTGCACAAATCTAGGAAATTGATACTCAATTCAAGATTAATTTGGTAAACGGCTTCCTGGATTGCAACTTGCGCAGTAGTTATTTGCGCAGGTTAAAATCATTGTTTCACATTTAGCGAACGTTTCTTGCATTCTGCCATTTGCTTCTTTGTGTATTGCACTGTTTTCTGATCATTTGAACAGCCAGTTACAAAGTCTCACACAGACACACACACACACACACACAAACACACACAAATACACTTTTATTATGATCCTTTGAAGATACAGTTGTGTCACTTACTCATTTGATTGTAGGTGGAGAGCTTCCATGTTACATGTTACTATCCTATATTATAATTCACTAAGGATGTTTGTCAGAAGCCGTCATGCGCAGTAGAGATGGCTGCCCTCGCTGCAGTCATTCGCAGTACAGACTGCCCACGCTGTGGCTGATATGAGCCGTGGTGCGGGCAGTCAGTACTGCGCATGACTGCAGCTCTGCCAGTGTTGGCCCGTGTACACAGGCTTTAAAACTAATTAACACATGAAAGATTAAAGCAAAACATTACTGTGATTATTTTTTCAGGGTGCACTGAAAGAACAAGGAAAACTAATAAAGCAATTTGGGGAATACAATGTCTTGTACTGTAACGTATTATTAACACCTTGTATTCTGTAACATCCAGTACATTACATTAAACATATTGACAGATACACAATACATCATTATTCAAACGTCTCCTTAAATATTGTTAAAAACACATACTATTGTGGTAAATTAATTGAGACTAAATATTCATAACTAGTTTTAAAGTCCGTGTACATGGGCCAACACTGGCGGTGCTGCACTCATGCGCAGTACTGACTGGCCGAACGTGCCATGGCTGATACGGACGGGCCACTTCGAATTCAGACCGTGGTCCACTCTGCGCAACGAGGACTCCGGTCTGAATTCAGAGCGCCTCGCTCCGTGTCAACCGCGGCACGTTCCGCCAGTCAATACTGCGCATGACTGCAGCGCACGCAGCCATCTCTACTGTGCATGACTGCTTCTGACAAACATCCTTAGCGAATTATAATATAGGATATGTATCAATTGGTATCCTAATATGTGAGATAGTTACCACATGAAATGATAAGTTTTTAAAAAGTGAAAATGAAAAAATATAGTTAGGGAAGGAATAGCAGTTACAGCTTCTTAACTAATAGATGACCTCTCTCTCTCTCTCTCTTTGTAAGTATATTATATGTATCTTTATATAATTAGTGTCTGTGTAGGATCACTAGGTAAAACTGTTAACCCTTTGAGTGCCAGAGGGGGTGCGCAAAGCATACCCCTCTGGCACTTAAAGGGTTAAAGTCCAGGGGAAATAACTAACCATCAGACAAGATCTCCCAGACCTGCTATTTTGTTATGGTGAATTGAGCTGGTTGAGAGTACATATTTTTCCTCTTACCTTTATTCCTGTATATAATTTTCAGCTTCAAATAAATAAAAAGTTGTTGTTGCTGATATTTTTTTAATGTGACTCCAGAGGTCAGTTCAAACCTGGTAGATCTTTTAAGGCTGTTAATTCTTTTTATTTATTTAATTGAAGGACTGAATTTCCCAACTAACAAGTTATCCTTAGTTAAAGTATTACGTTTGGGCATCTATTTAGTATCCAGCCTATTGTGTGTAATAGTATTTCTTCAATGATTAGAAGGAACAATATACACTAGAAATTATAATAAATGGAATCTGTAACTATTATTTAAACCCATTTGATGCTAGAAAAGTCCCCAAGAGGTTAGTTTATCAGTAAACATTTGAGAAAGCTATATTGCCATTACATTTTTTCTTTTTTTTCACACCTTTATACATCTCTCACATCATGTCATAGCAGGCGATGCAGCATGCATTTTGAAAAAGAATGGAGGATCTTCCTGCAGATACTACTAAGGCTGTAGGGACAATTATCTGCTTCTACCTTCTGCTTACACTAGCGAGCTTCTTACTGGAAGAGATGGCCTCACAAACAGATCTGTTCAATGTCCCTAATAAACAGAAAAAAATCTTTATCTCAAACATCTAATTATAATAGTATCTTTACTTTACCTCTAGTAACCTCTCCTCAGAGAACTCAGATTACTCAAGAAAGAAAAATTAGATAATCAGTCAAAAATCACTGATGCCACATGTGGTATCTTCATACATGATTTCATATACGTAATCATATAGGGCAGGAATTCAATATATAGAATGTTCGCTGACAGACAAATTATGGCTCACATGAGACATTGGCTTGCAGGTTAATAAATAATAAAGGTTACTAAAAGTTTCTTAAAATAATGTTAAAATTTAAAATTATAAAAATTTGTAGTATGCCTGAGGGATCTGAATGTATGCTACGTTCGTAATGTCACCAAATCCCATCCGGCAGTGTCAGGTCATGCTTCTCCTTCCCATTTTATTCAGTTGACTTGCCTTTGATCATCAATAGAAGGTTTTAAGGAGAATAGGGGCAGAAGTATGAATATGAAGGCCTCATGCAAATTCACACAAATGTGAAAATATCACAAACTTGCTGGTCATGTATAAGGCTTGTGGGTCAATTAGTAATGTCAGCAGTTATCTTCCCATGCTGTATTTGTTAAGGAAACAATTTTTTTCTTCAACTAGCTGGCACAGCCCATCTAGTATACAGTATATCAGAAACATTCTTTCATAATAGCTTAAAGTTTTTAATTTTTTTTTTAATTGGTAAAAATAATATGATACCTGTTTGGTCTTAATAAAGTTTAATAAACGTATTCTAAAATAATTTTAAGTTTTAAATTATTATTATTTTTATTGAAAATAATTATTAAGCCTGTGCAGTCTTATAAAGGTTACCAAAATTAAGGTAATATATACAAAAATTAAAGCAGAAGGGAAAAACATTTAGGCAATTAGATTTATCAGTTTTTTTATTTGTAAAATAAACAACTGACAGTAAGCTTTTAAATTTGTGTACCATAAATGTTGAAATGTATAACTTGCTTCTATATGAACGTTCATATGTAAAAAGTTCAGAACCTAAATAGAAATTAAGATATAAGTCATTGCGTGTACTGTTTTTCACCAAGCTGTGGAAACACACTTTCACATCCAGTGTGCTCTTCATGCTGTAGTTTGCACAATAGACTACAACATCCTGGCAAGTAAATGAGGATTCCAAATGTAATTCTTTTCACAAGCCTGATGAATAACAGCACATGTATTGTTGTTCTATTCATTCTGTCAGGGTACATAAATTATTAAATTTGTTGCATTTTTAGAGATGGGTGAAAAGTCAGTTTTTTCCCACAACACATTTCATGGAAAACTGTCAATTTCAAGAAAATTCCTGCTTATGAAATCCCTTCCCAAATATTCTACTTCTTGCTAACCCTAAGAAATTTCATGCTGGGGCTTTGGAGTGGGAAGTTAGGTGTTGTATATGAGATTCTGGTCATATCCATGTAGTGAGACAAGGCTTGAGGTCAGGATGTGGGATTCTATGGCTGCTATTGCAGGGAAACAAGTCTGGGTGGTTCAGTATATGTGGTTCTATGTCTATTGAGGGACAAGTGGGGCATCAGTAGTTGTGGTTCTATGGCTAACATGCAGTCAGACAAGTCTGTGGGGCCAGTATATTTGGTTTTATAGATACCAAATCAGTGGGACACGGCTGGGATTCAGTATGTGTGGTTTTGTGGATACCAGTGCAGTGTTACAAGACAGGTGATTATTATGTGTGGTTCTATAGCTTATGTGGGACAGGACTGTGGCTCTATAGCTACCATGAAAGAATGATGGGGTTTTAGCAGTGGTGTAAAATTTGAGGCCTTCTAGATACTGCTAGATTTCAACTTTCATCATTCCCTACTCCACTAACTGGTGGGACAGATGGGAGCTGGAGTCTGGCAGCAGGTGGAAAACCATCCAGTTGACTAACAAGGCTGGATGATCAGTATGTGTGTTCTGTGGCTACCATGGGACAAGGCTAGGGGTTCAGCATGTGTGGTTCTATGGCTGCTGTGGGACAAAGTGGTGGGGGCTAGTATGTCTGGTTCTGTGGCTAGCAGTGCAGTAGAACATTGTGGGGGGGTATCAGTGTATTGTGTTATTGGCAAAAATAGTCAATAGTAGCCAATACAAGACTGAAGTTGAAAATATATCTTTTGGTATGTAAACTGGACCATGCTCTAGCATCACACCAGTTATCATCCTTTTGTTTAATGCAATTCAGTTAAAATTAACTCTGATTTTGTTTTTTTCTTCAGGCATCTGGTTGTGATGGGACAGAGATACCCGATGAAGTCAAATTAATTGGGTTTGCTCAGCTGAGCATTAGCTGATTCAATTCTTATGGAGTTCAGCAAGATCACATTTTGGAAAGAGGCCATCTTAGATAACAAAAAATGGAAAATAGTAGCATCACAAAATATTTTCTTCATTTTCTAGAAGTTCACAAAATTGGTACAAGTTGAAATCATAGCTGCAATCACTGCAGTTATCCAAAAGCTATGTAATGTCATTTATCAATCAATTCGGACATTCCTTGTGTAAAACCAATGAAACAAAGCATGCACTTAATGCTAACAATTCTATTTATTGGTTACTTAAAATGCATATTTTGTATCTGATATGTATTTCTCCTTTCACTGTAAAATGTCTGATATATTTTAATTGTACTGTTGATTGACAAGACTGCCTATTTTCTGTATTACTTTAAAATTAATATAATTCTGAGATTAATAGATTTATCAGCCAAACTTGAATCCTAGTTGTAAAAAGAACTGTGAATTTTATTTTCATATATTTATTAATTGCACACCCAAAATGATATTTGTGATTATATTGTGTACCATGTGCAGCAAAACTGTTTAGATGAGAATAATCTAGAAGGCTATCTAAATTCTAGTTTCTCTAATTATATTTCATCTTAAAGTCTAGACCAGGAGTGTCAAACTGGAATATTCAAGGTCCAGTAATATTAACAGACTCTGCTGAGGAAGACCCTTGCTTGAAAACAATTGGATCTTCCTCAATTGAATTACAGATACTCTTATTGTATAGTCCAGGGAAAAGCAATCTGTGGTCCTCTAGCTGTTGTTGGCATATAACTCTGATAATCCTCAACCTGCCATTGGCCAGCTGAGGACCATGAGAGCTGTCATCCATCAGTAGCTACTGTGACTAAGCTTTCAGAATCTGGACCTAGTCTGTTACTAGTCCTGTTGATAATAGTTTGACACCCTTTAGAAGCTGCTGTCGACCCTGATCAATGATAGTCCTTCCACAAATCACAGGCCAGTTGTTCAAATAATCACAAATGATTCAAGGACTATAACTGATATGATTAGGGTTGTATTAATTGTATTCATTGTTGTAGCTCATCTTTACCATGCTATGCTATGCAAACTTGGGCCAGAATAGGTCTTACTTCATAGTATTGTTTGGTAAGTATGAGCAAGTGTGTCTACAAAAGTGAGTAGCACATGGTAGGTGCCTTGAAGACAATGCAGCTTAAGAATGTGCCAGAAGCTGCCTTTTTTGGTCACGTGTTATAGTATCATATTGGTATCTTTATTACAGATAGCAAAGACTTTCCCATCGGGCACTCAGGAATTTACACAGAGTTTGTTGCCAGTCAGCCATGTTGTTTGGTAACCATGTCCGACAAAATGGGTCAGCCAGTGTAATGACTATGTTCTTTATGCCCCTCTATGACACCCAGATACCCACAGGTACTTTTCAACAGCAAGTGCTTGGTAATCTCCAAACTAGCTCATCAGAATCACTTTGATATATTGGTCCTTACAGTGCTATGCTGGGTGCATAAATTCTCCCTTTCAGAAGGGCGGCAGCTCTCTGACTTTACTTTCCCTAACTCATGTAGGCATGTGGATAGGAAAACATAAATCAAATCATATAAAGAGTCACTCAACCCGCAATCACCCTTTCCACTCTGGTTCTAACATTTCATAGTATTAAACACATTAAATTTGTGCTATAATATTATTTATTACAGGCTAAAACATAATTTAATTATGTATTTAAATAAACAAATTAAACTGTCACCTTTAAACAACTTAGGACATTTTAAAAAATCTTGCAGAATTACATATATGTTTTGTTAGATGTGGGTTATTTATTACACTTTTCAAGTTATTAACATTTTTCTTTTTTATTCTACACAGTCCCCTACTGGTGCAGATGGTACAAGTGACTTCCCCAAACTCACCTGCTATGCTCTCTGTCTGGTTATCTCCTTCCCATCTCTAACCCAAGTGCAACTATAACCCTTTGGGCCATATGTTCAAAGAAGTAGCGAAATAGCTTTTGTCGTTTGTAACGACTTTTCAAAGTATAGTGTCGTTGGGATCATTAATATTTTCAGAGCGAGTCGGTTTTGATTGGAAATATGTATTTTGTCCTGACTGAAATTATCGTATGTAACGACAAAAAAATGTCTTAACTAATGACAAAAATGTTAACTAACGACAAAATGTCTTAAAAAATATCTTAACTAACAACAAAAATGTCTTTAAAAATGTCTTAACTAAAGACAAAAATTCTTACATTCAAAACACATTCCCTCCACTTTTTTCTTAATGTACAAATTGTGTCTTTGGAAAGACATTTTTCTGTCGTTAGTTACGACAAATTTTCTTTTCCTCTATACGACACTGGAGAATAGTTTACCCCCGCCCTTGCCCGGCCCCTTTACCCGTCAATTCTGGAGTTGTGTCATACACAACGGACATTACTACATATACTCTATAAAAAATATGTCGTTCATGCATTCAATAACTTATTTTTGTCTTTCATATGACAATTTTTTGTCGTTATTCCTTTGAACATATGGCCCTTTGTGTTCTATGTAATGCATATCAATGAATTTCACATCTCTTTGGCAATCAGGGTTAAATATATTTAGCAGTTGATCTGGAGAGACAATTTTCCCAGACCCTCCTCTCCCTAAGTCCACATGTGGCTCTGTGAATCTAAAGATGGAAAATGTTATGTGCAGCAGTGACTATCACACTTGCTATATTACTAATTTCCCTATTTCACATAGAAATTGCAACACATTTCAAACAAAAACATGCAACAGTGTATTTTATACAGGGAAACTAAAATGTTTATCAACAGTGTATTATAAACATCCTCCATGTGAAGGTATAATGCACAAGAAATACTGAAATGAACTGTTGCTGACTCATAGGGTAGAGCAGCCAATGCAGTCACTGATTTAACCCACCAACTGCCAAATAGGCTACAGCAGCCATATGCAGTAAAAGAAGAATCATGTTTCAGTACGGGAGTAGTGAATGGTTATTTAAAAAAGATGGAGAGAATCAATAAAATAGTGTTTTATATGGAATCTTGAGGGCATTAAATTGTTTGTTTTATAATTACAAGTCAGGTGCATCAAAGGATAAATCTTTTGAGCATTAGGTGTGTGCAAACCTCTCTGGTACTTAAAGCATTTGAGTCGAATGGTTAAATGCATGTTTAATCCTATGAGTCTCAAATATAAACATGTATTTTTTTGAACATTTGAGTTAAATTTGAATGGTGTGTAGGTAGATGTTCGTGATCATTTTTGCCAGCTGTTTATTTTAAAATTGCCTACATTGTTTTAAGGTGACAGTTCAACTTTGATCATAAGGATTATTATAGTGTCCACTTCCTGGGAAGTCATTAGTAGGAGTTTTAATGGGAAGGAATAAGGCTGGTTGAACTCAACAATGTACTCCTATAGAATAACTGTGACTATAATAAAGAAGTTTGATAAAACAGGGGCCCAACCGGCCTATATCATTCCAAGAGGTCCTGCCATCACCAAGTTGCCCTTCCTGTCAAACAAGCCTTCTTCTCCAACCCATAGGTCATGCCATGCCCCACATACCACTGGAAGTCCTTGTATCTTTTTTCCCTACTAATCAGGGAGATTACCTGATTTTTGTGCATGTGTCCTGCATCCAGCTCATGAACCAGATCTACTACTGAAGAATAACCTTGCATTTGATAACCTTTTGCATATAGTAGATCTAGATAAAAAATCATATGCACTATGTGTGAGCAAAAGGCAATCACCCTCATTTTTATCATATGAAAAGAGAGCATGTTGCCATGGGGTGGCATGTCCTAGGCATGCTGCCTAGGATGCCTTGCATAGGATCGACTGAGATTTAAATGTGACCTGCAAGAGGCCCTGTTATTCAAAGTTTTAAGCCCAAATGCTGAAAGTGGCCATATTGAATTCCAATTTTTAGTTTTTAGCAACTATGCTAAAGTACTAAACTATACTAACCTACCTTATTTAGGGACACTTAACTCTGTAGCTAGACCAAGTCACATGAATGTTTTGGCAATTCTATTTTTTAGTGCTAAACCATATAAGAACCAGATGCTTATGCAATGCATTTCTTACTTTCCATGTGGTGTTCTGAATAATATTTATCCATTGGATGTTAACAACATCAATAACATACCAGTTTTGCTGAATAAAACGTGCTAGAGACCTCTAGGAACTGAGGTGGTTAACATCTCAGTTACCAGAGAGTTCTAAAAGGAATTTTGGATTTGCTAACATTTAGAAGTGGCAAATACTTGGGGCACATGTAGAAATCAGTGTTGGAATTCAGTAGACTATATTGCAGCATAGCTCAATCAGTACACCAGAGGCCTTGTTTATGTTTTTTGTCCCTTTAATTTTTGTCTATAGAAGGAACTGTTTGATTGTTAGAAGTGCCATCTTGAAACTCAGATTAAATTAAACATATATAAACAATTCCAGAATAAGCATCAGTGTTCATGCTAAGGTAAGCACTGCAATCCAGCAATGAAAGAGTTAAACAAGTAATGAAAACTGAGTAGTGTTGGGTTGTTAACGTGCTCTACTTAGAGGGAACGCTGATGGGTTAACATGCCATCTTTACTTAACACTGGATTTTCATAAACTATTGCCTACTTACAGAAGAACCTTTATGTCCATTAGTTCAAAGGAATCTTCTGGCACGAGGGTGAGTCTTATAGACTAGTGCTACTACTTAAAGCTGGGCATACACATCTTAGGTATGCTTTGAATTTCTGAAGTGAATAAATCAAAATGTTTATTGCATTTCTATTATATGTTGCTTTAAAGAAATTCTGTGAAAATGTACAGAAATCAACTCTTAGCTTTACTTGAATTTATGATAGGTGAATACATGAGCAAAATGAGGAAGTGCTTTGTCCAATGTCTCCTGCAAAGTTACAATAGTAATTGATGACATAATAATTGTTACTATCAGTAGTCTGATAACCTTACATACGTACATATACAACAAGCTTTTGGTATATAAGAAGGCCCAAGGGCTTGAAAGGTATAAAACTGGGGAGGTCAGTTGTTTCACCTCTATCTGCTGGAGAATAATGATGGGTGTTGTAGCCACCAACATCTGAAGGCCAACCAATTAATTGACTACCCCAGCTGTAAAATGAAAGTAGAAAACTTGTGTTTTGCAATTTGTACTTCCTAGATAAATCTAGATAAACTGCACTCCCTTAACTGACTACAGTAATTATACATTATTAAGAAAAGCTATTTATAATACAGACTTGGTAGGGTGTTTTAGCCATTTCCATATGATATCATGTAATTCAATTACATTTTACTGTTTCCACAAAGATAGCTTAAGATGAATGAAATGGAGAAAATGAAATAAAAAATGTTCCATTACAAGTATGTTGGCTTATTTCATGTTTTTCAGTATCTGGTGTATTTTCTCAGGAACTTGATAAATGTTCTTTTTAAATGCTTTCACACATTTCTAGCTTCAGAGATGATCATAATGGCATAGTAATGTAGTTGATGAGGCTGAAAAAAGACAGAAGTACAGCCTTTGCCATATCATCTCTTGTTGATGCAGGTGAAGGCAAAATTACAAAAAATGAAAGCCATTTCCAAATAAGGCTTCTAGTCTTCATGGATGAGCCATTGTTTTGTTTTGTTTTCCTCTTTAAATAGAGAGTTCCCCATATGTTTCTTTGTCTTGGTTCATGATATATTTTAATTGTATTAATATATTTCTTGGCCTTTAAAGGAGCAGTAAACTTTTTTATGAAAAAATATATATTGTAGAATGTTTCCTGTTGAGTAAAATGTGGATACTCCCACTGCTGAGAGATACATATTTCCAGATTTATTACTGTTTAAACCTGTGTTTTTTTACATTAGCAGTGCCCTCTAATGGTCAAATTCCATTTAGTTATTCTGTTATATTCTAATGGAGAGGAAAGTCAGTGACTTACAGTTCTCCATAGAATGTGCTAGAAACTGCCTGTCACTTCCTTTCAGTTAGAACTATCAGGAAGTAAACGCACAGTAAATTCACTTCCTGATTATGAATAAAAGAGCTAGCAGTGGTGGGAGTGATCTTTACTCTGCAGGAAAAGCTCTATAAAATTTAGGTTTTCATTAAAAAAGTTTACTGAGCCTTTAATGTATATTTGTAAACATTAACAACATCACTACTTAGATGCCTGCTCTCTAAAGTAAACAAACTGTTTATAACTGGAATCTTCCAATTACTTTATAAGTTTTGTTGTATGTCTCTATATGGTTTCCAGTTCAATAATGTATTTTTTTGAGCACTCACTAAGCCTTAACGATGATTTATAAAGAGGTAGAATTATATTCTAATCTTGTCAGTGCATTTAGAAGTAAGGTATTGGAGGTGTTGCAACCATCCAAGGGGTTAAAATTATTCTAAAAATATTTCTATATTTGGGCCTCTTTCCAGTTTGCCAGGAGCCTCAGAAGTTCTTAAAATCTCCCTGCCCTTGTGTCCTAGAATAGAACACACATTATGGTTAAATTTAAAAAAAGTGTCTAAAATAAACAAGTTAACCCCTTGGCAACTAGATATGCCTTCAGCGCATTATAAGGTAGAATGCTGTGAGCTTGAAAAGAAATTTGCTCTGAGGCAAAAGAAAAATGAAGCCACTGTGGGTTCATATATCACCAGGGCCACCTGATACTCATCACTGTTTTACATGCTACCAGTCAAGAGTTTCCACTTAGTGCAGGTTGTGTAAAATTAGGCTTTTATAAGTAATGTTAATATATATGTATTGCTAATTGCTCAGTTAATTGAGGGCACGTTTGCTAATTATTATTTCATCTTTGAACATCTTGCATATCGGACAAATGAGAGGTGAAATTGTCCAAGAAAAATCTGCACATCATATTAATGACTTAATTTTGTATAGCTTTATAGTATACATTAACAAAAATGTTATGGCAATGGCTGTAACACTCACTCACATAAAGGGAGACAACCACAGAAAGAACCACGCAAACCTTTCTTAGTACACACACAGTGACACACACACATGTTGACTTGTAGTCACACACACATACACACACACACACACACACACACCCTGTTGCACAGTCACACATAAATGCTGACTCACAGTCCCACATGGTGACTCACAGTCATACACAAATATGGTGAGTGACATTAACTTTGTGATGTCACAAAAAGTGAAATTCTGAAGTATAGTTATTATATGGACCACACACACATATGGTGATGTTCAGTCACACACACATATTAACAGTCATGCACACATACTGACATGCAGTCACACACAGAATGGTGCACAAACACACATAAACACAATGATGTGCAGACACATACACACACTGACATGCAGACCTACACATACACTTTCGCACACACACTGACGTGCAGAAACATACACACACACACTGACACACAGACATACGCAAATATTGTTGTTCAGGCCCACACATACACACACACACACACACACTGACACATACACACGGATGTATACAAAATTATCGTTATTGTAGGGTATCCTGAGTCCTTATGCCTGTGTGTAGACTCACACAGTCATACATGTAGTCACACACACTGTCACGCAAATGAATTCACACAGAGGGATAAAAAGACATAGAGGGGAAATGGTGGGATACACAGTGGGGAACTGGGAGAAAATGAGGAAGGAGAGAACCATGGGGGTAGGAGACACATGGGTAGGAGAGAAATGAGAAGGGGTAGATACATGGATAAGTGGTAGATGCTTGTAGGGGCAGATATATGGAGGAGGGGATGTGGAGTATGTAGAGATAAATGGAGGGGGAGGAGATAGAAAGTGATAGATACATAGAAGGGGATATACTATCTATAAATATGGGGTAGATACATATGGTGTGGAGACCCAGAAAAAGGAAAGATACATAGAGAGGGGTGACATGGAGGGGGAGATGTTTTGGGGAGACATGGGAGATGCATGGATTAGAAGACATGGAGAAGGGAGAGATGCATTGAGGAGGCATAATGAAGAAGGAAACATGGGGAAATGCATGGAGGGAGACATAGAGATGTGAGGGGTGCATGAAGGAAGGGAGAAATGGAGAAAGGGAGATGATATGGAGGGGGAGATACACTGAAAAGGGGTAAATACATTGAGGGGAAGATGCTTGAAATGTGGTAGATATATGGAAGATGGAGATATGGGGGGGCATAGAGAGGGGGGAGATACACGGAGGGAAAACATAGGGAAGGGGAAGAAAATGGACTTGGTGAGATGCATGGAGAAGAGGAAGCTACATGGAGAGATGGAAAAGGGGAAGACATGTGGAAAAGGAGTAGACACATGGAGTGGAGGGATACAAAAGTGGGGACACAAGTGGGAGATACATGGAAGGGAAGACAAGGAGAAAGTATAGATATATGGATGGGGGGATGCATGGACAAGGGGCAGATAGATGGAGGGGGAGATAACTGAAGGCACAGAAGTGGAGAAGGTAGAGATACATGTAGATGGGAGACATGGAGAAGGGGAGATACATGTAGTTGGGAGAGATAGAGAAGGGGGAGATGCATGGAGGGGGGAGACATGGAGAATGGAAGGATTCATGGATGGGGAGATGCATGGAGAAGGGGGAGATACATTGCCATTGATGTAACTGGGGTATTATCCTCTTAAATGCTGGAGTTGTCTCCAGTGCATTTCTGTAGGGTATATATGAGCTCTTTAGTGCATACATGTGAGCACATACTCTGTCATCAATAAGACTTTAACATGAGCAAGCCATTATTTTTTCTCCTATAGCATGTCCAAAGAATTAATGTAAAGTTACGTCACTGTCCACTGTGCCTTCTTAGTATGTAGCATTAAACAGCAAGCAGAGGAAGTCCTAGAATTACCATATACTTCCTGACCGCATGGGGTGTAATCACAGGGGATACAGTTGTGCCAGGGCACAGCATCTGCCCCAGTGTAAAATAGGTTGTAGTTATGCCTCTGTGAAAATATGTTTTTGTTAGGGGGCCCAATAAAACATTAGCACCTGGGCCTTCCAATGACTATATAAGCCATTGCCCTACTACTGTCCCCTTGGTGCTGCTGTGTAAAATGCCAATAGGCAGGACTAGCACTATGAAACTGGTTGCAGCAGCACCTAGTCTCACACAGAATACTTTGACCTTTATTGTTATCATCCTGCCTAAGATGGTTTTGCAAAACTAACTGATGTATTTTACATTTTAGTGAAAACAAATTCAGTTTCTTTTCTCATTTACCTATTTTTATAATAACATTACTAACAATTTGATAATATATGGTTTACATGTGTATTTATTTAGACAGGTGTTCCTTGCATCAATTTATGAGGAATTCTGCAACGTTTTAAAAGAAAATAAAATGACCTTGAGATTGTCTCTGAATACAATATACGATTTACAAGCATCAAATTCACTAACAGAGTGAAGACAGAATTGTTAGAGGATTCAGCTGAATACAAACACCACCATTTGCTACAGTTGTTAGATCTGCAACACAACATTAACTATGCAGTATGACCTTCCCTATAGCATTACAGCACTATATAATGTTTCCTTTGCTAAATAAAGGCTGTAAAATGGTATTTTGTTGTGATTGATCTTCAAAACATGAAATTATTATAAATAGGCTTCCCTGGAAATCTCTCATGAAGTGAGGAACCAAAGCAAAGAACACATGTAATTATGTGTGCTGTCTCTAGTACATCTATAGTTTATTTAGTAGCAACATGTAAGTGATGACAAGAATTTCATTGTGAGAATGCTTTCCAACATTTAACCCCTTGCTTGATAGAAATGTCTCCATCTCATTGTTTCACAATACCAGAAGACCTTTACAGGAAAGACATACTGTATATACATTTTTTATATTAAATGGCATAACATATTGATTATATTTATGTAGTATGTTCAAGAGGAACTTTAAATTACTTTGCCTATTAGCAAGAAATGCTCCATGTCCCTGCATAGAGATGTAAGCATTTGAACAAATCATTTTGGCCCATACCAGACCCTGTAGTTTCTAAAGCAGAAGTGGGCAATTTGAACGATTGAACCCGAAGAAAGAAATGAGAAGAGCACATGCACCTCTAAGTGCGACACCTTTAGATAACAACCACCACGTCTTGTGCAAAAACACCTCTCTTACAATGTTACTCATGATCTTCTGAGGCAAACCTAGCCTCTAGTGTATCTTGCATCCACTAGTTAACCCACAGTGCAGGTCTCTCCAAATCTCTGAGTTTTCTCTGTATTGTCTACTCTGCAAGATCCCTCTGCTGGATTTTAGTCCAGTGTCCACTTTATGGCTTTGAAATAGCAGTTAGGTTACAAAACGCGTTAGCCAGTATATAAAGTCAGCCAATAGAATTCTATTTTTTTAAAGATATATGCAATATTATTTTAGTACCATTGGCAGGAACTTTTTATAATTTTTTTATAATAAATATATGATAGTCTCCAGTCTGAAAGTTCACAATCTTTAGGCACAAGGACGTTGGACACTGGACTAAAATCCAGCAGAGGGATCTTGCAGAGGAGACAATAAAGAGAAAACTCAGAGATTTGGAGAGACCTGCACTGTGGGTTAACCAGTGGATGCGAGATACGCTACAGGTTATTTTTTGCCTCAGAAGATTGTGAGTAACATTCTAAGAGAAGTGGTGTTTGTTATCTAAAGGTGTCTGCACTCAGAGGCACATTCACCCTTCTCTTCTCTTTTTTCGGTTTCTACATAGTTGGAAGATTCTTGGATGAAGATCTATTGAAAGATAGCAGCAGTGACACGAGGATTTGACATTTGTCATATAGACATTAAATTATCCCACTTATAAAGACGGGGTGCTACATCAAGTAATTTTTATTTGTTGTCTTTTAAATATATCCTTTAAAATATTTGATATATGTGTATTAATCGTGTATAAGATAACTCTGTTAGTAGCTCTTGATTAAGTTTGTGTCTGTTCAATTTGGGGGCTTCCAGCTACTGAAAGCTACAATTCTCAAGTATATAGCAGTTATTAATTCCAGAGATGATGGAAGTCGTAGTCCATAACAGCTAGTGTAACACTGGTGTCCTATCCCTGCTCTAGCAGCTGAAGACTAAAGAAGACTCTGTCACAGTCATGACTAGAGATGGGCGAAAATTGTCGCCATGTTCCCGCAAGAAATTTCGAGAAATCCTCGTTGTTATCCATTTTTTCACGGAAAAATCAGCTTTAAAACTAGCGGTTAAAATATTCACATTTTTCGCACATTGGCTAAAATTTTTCACCATTTTTTCAATGGCTAGAAAGTTTCCGCCCATTGATGTACGTTGTTTTCGCACTTCCGCTATAAAAACATGATGTTTTAGCTGAAGGCAGAAATGATGAAGCAGCTACAGAACGAGATAGACGTGATGTGCTGTTCTCTTGTATATTTTGCAAAAAGTGAGGCAGGAGAGGCTCATAGTGACTCCTATCACTATGAGCAGGGTAAAAAATAATCAGTGGAGGAGCTGGAAGGACCATTATGTGTTCACTGAGTCTGAGGAGGAGAAGGAGGAAGTGACTAGCAGTATAGAACCAATGCTCTCCAGTCCCGCTAAATCACCCCAAGGGATCTTGGGGAATTTAATGGGTAGGGAGGGAGAAAAGGGAATGGGAAGGGAGGGAAAAAAGGGAATGGGAAGGAAGGGAGAAAAGGGTAGTACTAGTGAGAGCAGGACAGGTCAGCTGCCTGTTCCTGCTGCAAGACGTGCTGCCCCTGCTGCCAGTGCCACCACTGCTGTACTTGCAGCCACTAGTGTTGTACCTGCTGCCAGATATGCTGCCCCTGCTGCCACTAGTTCTGAACCTGCTGCCAGTGCTGAACCTGCTGCCACCAATACTTTGCCTGTTGATAGTGCTTCTTGTAATACTCGGGGTGGAAGGAGAAAATTATGCCATGTGTGACAGCAGGGGACCCTCTGTCAGATTGCTTGTCACCTCCTCCAAGCAGCAGTGACATGTCTGGAATAGAGCAGCATCATGTAGGGACTAGTGGTGGTGGTGGTGATGGTGTTGGAGAAGCTGGGGTGGAAGAGACATTGATGGCCTTTTTATCAGAAACTGAGAAGGAACAGGAGACAGGGATGAGGATGGGCATTACCACCACCACTAGCAGTCTAGCTTTTGGAATTTGCAGAAATTGCAACTGCTTTAATCTCTGCTGCTGAGATGAAAGGACAGCAAGGTGCTGACCACACAGACAATACTCCTCCTGATCGTAGTGGCAGTGCTAAATCTGAGGCCATAGCAGCAACAGCAGCAACATTATCTGCTGCCACAGAAAGTGAAGGGGAAGAAAGAGGTCATTCTTCTTAACCTGTTCCCTATTCCTCCCCCCAGAAGTCATGTGTGTGGGACTATTATTCTCTTCCGGCAGGCACAGTGCAGTCATCATCAACAACTGA
Source organism: Rhinophrynus dorsalis (assembly GCA_037306005.1). Lineage (NCBI taxonomy): Eukaryota > Metazoa > Chordata > Amphibia > Anura > Rhinophrynidae > Rhinophrynus > Rhinophrynus dorsalis. The sequence goes on from CM074725.1 coordinate 197,109,961, forward strand.
ACAGTGCAAAATTTGTGACAAGTTAGTAAAAAGGGGAAAGGAGGGAACACCCATTGGCACAACCTCCCTGATAACACACATTAAACACAGACACCATGACATGTATGTCAAACATGTTAAAGCCAAACACCCATTACAGAAATCTAGCACCGCTGTTACTCTAACCCCTGACTCTCCAGAAAGGCACCAAGAGGCGAGGTGGAGATTAAAGAGGAGGAAGAATAACGAAACCCAGACAGACACTGGAAGTTCCATGACAAGCAAAACAACTAGCTCGCCATCAACATCACCTTCTCCTTCTAGGGTAACAAGTACATCTCCTGCCAATCCACCTCATTCATTGTTACCTCCCCCACCAAATGATAGCCACTCTGTTAATGTTAGGATATGGTAGTTCATCTTTACCCATTGCACACTGTGTGATGCACTGACCACACATGCCAGTGTGGTGGAGGAGAATCGATACCAGGTCATCAGGTGGCATCTGAGGAGATTCCATCCCGCAGAATATGCTATGATTCTGACAGGGAGGGTTCATCATTACTATTAAACTGTCAGCAAGTTGTCATGTGTCCTTAGCGGGGTCTGGAAAAGGGGTACAGTTACAGCGGCACTACTTGTTTTTGGGTGTCATGGTGTTTGGTAACAGTTGTGCCCCCTGATGTTATTTACCACACACACACTGTGCACATTGCAGTTGCTGATGAGACCCACTGATCCTGCTCTCAAGGAAAAAAAAATATATTCTAATAACAACACACCCATGACGATTTTGGAGGAGGGGCAGGTGAAGAAGATTTAATGGTCAACTTCTTCTTTTCTCCACATAGACTGGGGGCTACTTATTTTGCTGCTACTGCCTCAGGCACATCACTGGAGCCAGTCGTGGCAAGTGGAACCTTCATCATCCTTCTTTCATGTTACTGCTATTGTTGATCCCATTTCCCTTCAGCTGCCTAATTATCCTGCTGCTTAAACAACTCAGCAGCAGCAGTATGAACAGCAGATGCAACTCAGGACTCGGGAGGACATTTGACAGTGGCCACTGGCCAACATGACCTGCTGGCATTAGGCCAGTAGGGCATTTTTATTTGTTTCTCAGGGCTTTGAAAAAAACAAAACAAAAAAAAAACATAGTCCTACAAAAAAATAAAATTTTTTGGGGGGTTTATTTCTAACAAGCCTAAGTCCTACAAATCAATGTTTCCTTAGGTCTTGTGCCAAACAAGCTTAAGTCCTACAAATCAATGTTTCTCCAGGGTTTGGGCTTCTAATATATCTAAGTCCAAAAAAAGCCTCTAACAACAAATCAAACAAATCATCCTCTACAGAATACTCTATCAAGTCAAGTATCAGTCCACCCCAGTGGCAGCTTATGTCAGGGGGTTCCTGTCTCTTATCACTTTACATACAAATGTCTTATTTTATTTTATTGATTTATTTTTTTATTAACTGTACCCCCAATAGCAGTCAAGAAAGCCCCCCAAAACAAATTCCCTGTTGAAATGATTCATTCATTCACCAACACAGGCACCCTCCTCAGACCCCTTTATATCGTGTCTTATGGTTTCTATTTTATTTTATTTTATTTAGGATTTATTTTTTATTAACTGCCCCCCAATCCCAGTAAACCCCCCCCCCAAAAATCATCCCCTCTTCAAATGATTCTTTCCCAACACCCCACCAACACAGGCACCCTCATGCCCCTTTTATACTATGCCTTTGGGAAATAAAATAATATTTGCTATGTGTTGTGTGGAACTTCTATGTTCCCATTGATTTCAATGGAATGAGCTAAGAGAAAAAAGTGGAAAAAAGCAGAAAATCTGCACTGTTCGCTGGAAATTTTTTGCCAAGCAGAAAGTGCCATTTTTCGCCGATTTCAGTTTGAGGCAGAAATTTTAGCCCATCCCAAGTCACGACTCTGAGCTCTGCCAGTAAGCATGAAAAAACAGAAAAAAGCAAAAGTCAAAAGTAACAAAATTCTGGGCCAAACCAGCTGTCCTATATTTGACAGGTTAAAATTCCCAGTGTGTTGGAGACATTTCTAGTATTCAAGGTGTTACTTAATCTCCCCCCCCCCCCCAATTTTTTATCAGTGCACAAGTTGGGGGGATTTTTATTTGTCCTCTAGCTTGCAATTAGTTTGACAAGAGCTTCCCCCCTTCTGTACATGTTGCCTCTAGTGAAGCATTATACATCGTTTTTATCAATACATACAGGTTGATCTACTAAGAGGAACTGGAGTTATTACGGGGCAAATTAACTGTATCATAGTGGACACATTAACATTCCCATTGACTTAAATTTAGTTTTTTGCCACTGTTAAAGTGGAACTATCACCAGAGGTAAAGTCGCCCTGCAATAATTAGGCAGGTGGCAACTAGCTTAATAATAGTTATATTACCTGTCACAACAACACGATTCTACAGAAAGCCTTAATCTTCTGAGACTGTGCCGTCAGTCCCTTCCGGGGCCTTTTGGGACACTGCAATGCTTCTTAACCCTTTGAGTGTCAGAGAGGTATCCAAAGCATTGCGTTGCAATGCGTTGGATACCTCTCTGGCACTCAAAGAGTTAATAGAGACTGTGACTGACAGAGCAGATGCGCAGACAAGATGTCTGCGCTGATGCCTGGCTTCCTGTCTCGAAATATTATGGATTTCTGTAGAATCATGTCGTTGTGAGAGGTAATATAACTATTATTAAGCTAGTCGCTACCTGCCTAATTATTACAGGGCGACTTTACCTCTCGTGGCAGTTTCACTTTAATTCATTGGAAACTCCTCTAGAATTCAATGGGTTAAATATTCCATACCAAGCAATGGAAATGTGCGGATTTTATTGTCCCCTATGATTTACTTGGTATGTCCCATAATTACTCCAACTCCGCTTAGTACATCAGCCTCCCTGTGTCATCTAAATATATACGTTTTTGGAAAGCTTGTAATCCGCTTGTTTCAATAATGAGGCTTCTAACTAAATGATAACTGTACTAGGAAGATTGTACACAGAGCCCATAACCTTTAGAAATAATTACAAGACTTAGTTAATTTGTTACTATTTTAATCAGGATATGATGCCCTTTAATATAAATACAGGCTTTCTGTAACCCTTTACTGTTCATCATGGGACTCAGTAGTCTTTCAGTTACATAAAATAACCATTGCTCTGATTTTGTTCTCTATGGAAAGCTTGATAAAATATTTTCATAGACAGCAATAGTAATGCAGTAAAACTGAAAGGCCATCACATTGTTTGGGTAGGAACTGATGCAGGTGAAAGAGTAAACAGAAGCCCCTCTTTTTGGAATAGTTTATAGTGGAAACAGTGATGTATCTAACTTTCCTCCACAGGATAAGATTCATCAGAAAACATGAGCTTTCATAGGAATTCCAAATAAAGGCCCCTATTCTACAAACCTCTTCTTCATTCAGATGAATTGTGTGTAGATGTGAGAGTATATATGTAATGGTGTTAAGTGCATTTGTGATGGTACACACATGTGTATGTGATGAAGTGGTATGAATGTGGAGTGGGAGCGCAGAGTCAGAAGCTTTTTGCCCATTGAAGTTCCGTAAAATCCTATAGCATAAAGTACTAGAATGTGTCGCTCACTGTGTGCGTAACAGCACATGCGCAGTAGGGACTCGCAGAATGGGCTGATCCGGAGCGGGCAGCTCCAGAAGGAACTGTCACCTAGCCCCTCCGCTGATGCCCCAGAGCCGGTAGCACAGACAGGCTGTCAACCTTCCGTAGCTCCCCGCTCCGGATCAGCCCGTGTATACGGGCTTTGTAACTAGTAGACTAATAAACAATTGGTAGCAGAAAAGCTTATATAATTCTCATTTTTCTGGATTAAGTGGGAAAGGTTGAACTTGATGGACTTGTGGCTTTTATCACCCTAATTTACTGTTACTATGTTTACTATGTATACAATACACACACACATACACACACATACACACACACATATATATATATATATATACAGTTGTAATCAAAATTATTCAACCCCCATTGCAAATTAGGTATATATTTCAGACTTTACAGACTTTCAGCTGTTTGTAATGAACAAATCAAACAAAAACAATTGAAATAGCTCAACACAACAAATGCTTCAAGTGGTTTCCCCAAATTCAACTGAAAATTCAACTTATAATGACTTCTCCAGTCTCAAAATTATTCAACCCCCTGAATAGAATCCCTCACAACAGTACAAATATGCAAAACAGATGTTGTCTCAAGTACACCTGAAGCAACTAATCAAGGGCTTCATTAGTTGCACCACATGAAATACCTGAACTGGCTAGGGGTTTGTTGAGTGTCACATTTTACTGCATGTTAGAAACATGGCTAAGTCAAAAGAATGGTCCAAAAAGTTAAGAGAAGAGATTATTGCCCTTCACAAACAAGGAACAAGATACAAAAAGATAGAGAAGGCACTGACTGTTCCTAGAGACACCACTGGAAGCATAATTCGCAAGCTCAATGTCAAAGGAACAGTGGTTACACTACCTGGACAGGGCAGAAAAAGGAAACTATCAATGCCTGCAACCAGATTTCTGAGAAGGCAGGTTGAGAAAAACCCTGCAGCAAGACTTCGTGGCAACAGGCCCTGAGGTTTCAGTGTGTTTGTTTGATTTGTTCATTGCAAACAGCTGAAAGTCTGTAAATTTTGATAATAAAACAGATTTGCAATGGGGGCTGAATAATTTTGATTGCAGCTGTATATATATATATATATATATATATATATATATATCCTTTTATATCAAGTGCTAGAATGCAAAGCTTCCTGTGTGCGATGCAGTCATGCACAGTAGAGACTGCCCGAACGCTGGGAGCATTCTGTGCTGGGAGCAATCTGTGCTGGGAGCATTCTGTGTGTTCGGGCAGCCTCTACTGTGCATGACTGCATCGCATGAGCTGCAAGTGAGGCGGCGGCAGTACACAGAGCAGGTCCGGCCTCTTAACCCTTTGAGTGCCAGAGGGGTACGCAATACATTGCAAAGCAATGTGTTGCGTACCCCCTCTGGCACTCAAAGGGTTAACATCACCCGGGCTTTTACAAAAGTATATATATATATATATATATATATATATATATATATATATATATATACACACACATATATTAGCATGGTTAGATTTCTTCTTTCTATTGCCAATGTGTGTCAGCAAGCAGTAAAATATTAATATACAGGAATGTATATTTCTCATCATTGTAAACACTCGGCACAGCAGTACTTTTGCAATGCTTTCCTGGAGGCTTCCAGTAATTGCTGTGCTTGGAGACAGGATATTGGGCCTTAGGAACACTTTAACTCTGACCCAGTAATGGCAGATCCACTTACTTTCTTCCTGATGACGCAGAAGAACAGATAACATACACAGCATATTGTACACACTAACAATTCTGAGATCTATATCATGGAATGGTTAGCTTTACTTTATGTGCACATTTCTACAGTATGGTCATGCAAAAATGTGTGTATTGGCAGACAGATCGGTTTTAGTTTTATAACTGCAATACACTACAATACACTAAGGATTGTACTACAGAAACAAAAGATGAACATTTGTGGAACAAATCAACGGCACCGTAGGGTAGTGAATAAAAATCCCCACTGATTTAAATGGGGCTTTTAACCTCTTGAAAACTATGGCATTTAAGACCTCACTAGCACTGAATGGTTTAAAAGTTCGTTTTAACTCAATGAGTATCTTCATTGTCCTCTAAGGAGCTAATTAAATCAGGGTTTATGCACCATGGTGTGATAAAGAGGTATTAACCCTGTGAGTACCAGAGGGGTACACAACGAATTACATAGCAGTGCGTTGTGTACCCCTCGGACACTCAAAGGGTTAGAGAGGTGATCACATCTCCAGTGAGATCAGTCCTCCAATTCCTACATTAGTCTATTGAATCTGTTTGCTAAGATTTCCCAAAGGGAGTTATCTTAACCCTTTGAGTGCCAGAGAGGTACGCAATGCATTGCTCTGCAATGCATTGCTTACCTCACTGGCATTCAAGGGGTTAAGCCATAGGCTTCAATGAATAATATGGGAACTGGAGAAGTGATATCACTGTAGACATTATTTCCTCTTTATTACTTTTTCAGAACTCCTTACTGCATAAACCGTACGTGTTCAGTTTATTAACCCTATGAACATCAGAGTTGTATCCAATGCATTGTGTTGCAATGCATTGGATACCTCTCTAGCACAAGAAGGGTGAAAGGGCTAGATTCCATTGAAGCTGATAACTTTATCACTGGCTTTTCTACAAATCCCCCAAAAACTTCAAAAGGAGTTTGCAAGTCAAAAGTTCAACTTTTTTATTTATTAAAGTATATATATTATAGAACTTTTCCTGCTGAGTAAAACAAATGCACTCTCACTGCTGTCATTTGTTTTATTCAAAAATTATAACAGTTCAAATAATCAGGAAGTGAATTACTGCACATTTACTTCCTGAAAGTTCTAACTGACAGGAAGTGACTCAGCTGGTTTAGTCACATTCTGTGGAGAAATATTTGTCATTTACTTTCCTCTCAAATAGAATGTAACAGAATAACTAAACGGAATTTAACCACTAAAGACAATGGTAAAGTAAAAAGCAAGTTTGAACTGTAATAACTCTGGAAGTAGGCATCTCTTAGCAGTGGGAGTGCCCTTATATTACTCAACAGGAAAAGCCCTACAATATATATTTTTGTCATAACAACAGTTTACTACTCCTTTAAATCCTGTGATGAAAAGTGTCACCCGAAATGGGATCCAGTCCTAAATCAGCCTCTGTGCCTTGAGCTTTTCCTTCACTTAGCAGTTCATGATTTCAGAAGTTCTCCTATTCACAGGTCGACACACTCACAACATAACCTAACTTCAGGTTCATACTGTTAATGGTAGGTTCTTTGGAAATGACACACCATACAAGGCAACTTTTAACTGAAAAGAATAGACTGCAAATGAAGGACCAGTGCATTGTTTTCAGTGCTTGAGTAGGTAAAATAAGCACTAGCACATCACATCAGACCTTTCATTTTAGTACTCTGAAAAAACTGAACTATTGAAATCCTATACAAAATTGATATCACGACGCAGACATGGGAACCAAATAAGCAGACTGAACTAGGATTACCTTCCTCTTATTTGAAAAGGATTGCTATAAGCAAGGCAAAGAGTACAATCTTTTTAAGTATGGATATTGCAGTTTGTTTGTATTCTTTTGAGTCAGTGGACCAATTTATAGTTATTTATAAAGTTAGAACTTTTTTTCATTTCTTTAACTGTTGTATGACAGAGGGCTGTGCTTTGCATACCCCTGTGGCACTCAAAGGGTTAATTACTTGGATCAATGCTTGCCAAATGGTTTTTCTTTGGTGCCAGAAAAGAACATGAAATTGAGGCTCAGGTATTGCTAAATAATGTACTTGGAGTAGGGCCTGATTCCCCAGTAGGCAAAGTAGGCCTCTGTGCTGGTCACAACTGAGTTGTGGGTACAGCAAGAGCAATTGCAATGCCCTTACATAGAATAACATAGGAACTGGAGAAGTGATAAACAGGAGAAATCATCTCTACTTTATCACTGCTTAGTGACTCTCCCCTCTAGAGTGCCTTGCCTTGGGGCACATGAGATGTAAATCTGGTCCTGAATGGGAGTATAGACAAGCAAGTCCAATATTACACTTTATAACAAAGCTGCAGTGCTAAGTATAACAGAAGCAATTCTGCCACAAACCAGCTGTACAATAGGAAGGGAATCAACATTCTGGAGACCTCTCTAACATTCAGGGGTTAAAAGTTCCATTTAAATCAATGGATATTTTTCCCTATGGTGCAGTTAGTTGGCTGCAGAATGACTCCATTTTACTTTTGAAAGTAAGACCATAAAGATCTTATGTATAAAATCAAACTGGAATAATTCAGGGGCCAGCCAACTATACAAAAGGCTGATAGACAAACATTCCCCAAATTCTCATTGTTTTGAACCAAAATGAACCCACTGAATGACAGGTCACCAATGCATTGTGAAGCAATGTGTTGAAAACATCACTAACATTTAACTCATTCCTTTGCATTGAGTTGCATACTCCTCTGGCACTGAAAGGGTTAAGGGGTTATTAGCTCAATTGAAATTAATGGGAATGTTTATTTAACCCCTATGTTGCCTATTGTTTGCTCCAGAATTACTCCAGTTTGCTGTTATACATAGAGAGCTATAGGCTCGTGTTCCTCATTTTTATTAGAGGTGGGCAAAAAGTGAGAAAAATTTCCTGCATGACTTTTCACGAAAAATGGATGATTTTTCACTTTTTTCACGAAAGTTTTCTCCAATGCAAAATTGTCCTTCTTTTCATCCAATTCCAACAAATTTTTTGCCTATGTTTCCTATGGTGCAACATTTCCCACCACAATACTACTTCTTCTGAGGGCTGTAGTGTAGAAATAAGTAGCTGGAAGTAAGCTATGAGTGCTACAGCAACATATATCTTGAAAATTGTGTTAGCATGCAGAGTGCATTTGTCCTTTGCCAACAGCACTGACTTCCTGCTTAAATGACACACATATTCAAGAGATAAAAAAATTAAAGTACAACCTACAATGTGACAGATGTGTATGGTAGTGGTGGTGGTCGGGACTGGTGTGGTGCGATGGATGTGTATGTATATATGGATTCCTACAGCAGTTTTTAGCATTATCATGTTTGTGTAAAATGTAAGCTATCCTTCTTCTCAGATTACACATTACTTATTGGTTATAGCAGTGGTCCCAAGCATGGTAGATAGAAGAGCAACCCTTCTTCATATCCCTCTTCCTCCTCATCTGTGCTGCTTTTAATACATTTGGCCTGTCTTTCTTATGTGTGGTTTCTGCTACTTGATACTCAGATGATATGAGATATTGGTTCATTTTTAAGAATGTTAGTCTCCGAACATTGCTGCTTGATAGCTGCGTCCTACATTGATAATGTAACCAGGTGCCCTGAAAACCCACTCAGACCCAACACTTGTTGGAGGGCAACTAAGGGTTTCCACTGCAGTACGTGTCAATACTTTGTTTGCCAGTAGTTCATGGGTTCATTGTATCTGACTAGAATGTAGCCATCCTGCAAGTATGCAGAAACCATCTCACATGAAGTGGAACCACTCATAGGAGCTACACAGTGTTCCTGTTTGTCAGTTATCAATCCATACCAACGGAACAAGTCCCAAAGTGATGTGCAGCCTCCAATGCCACCACCACCACCACTGATGTTGAATTTTTGCCACCCCTGGTGAGTCCCATGGATTGCCCTGTGTTCAGAATGGGATGCTCTGGTTGATGATGTAGGTTCTTCTTCTGCTGCTGCTGATTGAAATGCTTCACTTCCTTCTTTATCACTATGCTGTCTAGATGTTTTTTTGTGCCCTAAGTTTCTCCCTTTCAATGCAAACCTACACTTGATCAATAAGCATAAATCTCTATATACCTTGACAGAATCCGATTCCTCAGAGAGATGCTGATGATAACAACATTACTAGAGGAGGTGGTGGAGGTAGAGGCAGCATGTGAGGGCAGTCTATAACTCTTGCCATCTCCTACAGAAAACCCAGAGTAATCATACTCTGCAGCAGGAGCCAGAGGTGTTATTTAGAATTAACTAGTTGTTGGCAGCGGCACACTCTAAATAACATCACTGCTTCTCTAATTTGCCCCAGAGCCCTGAGAACTTTTTGGAGTGTTTCTGCTGCTGCTAGTTATGGCACCTCTGACTTGCTGATAGTATGTTTCCTAGTCAGATCTGTAGCTGTGCTTCAGGTGGGATCCTATAGAGGAGGTGCCTAGGTGTGAGCCTACTTTCCCCCTGCTCACGTGCTTTTTGCACAGACAACAGATAACAACATGCTTAGCTTTTGGATCCTGAGTGAAGTATCTCCACACTGTGGACTTCATGGACTGAGGGGTTCCTGAGGGTCTGCTACTACTACTGAGGCTAGATGTTGATGCAATTCTACTGCTACTACTACTAGGTGTCAAAGATGCAGCACTTCCAACAGCAGCAGAGGCACTCATCATAGTTAAGTTTGTGGATGTTAATAACCTGTGTTGCTGTTGTTGTTGCTGACAGTTACTCAACACAAGTGTGTGTGGCTGACTGGGACCTGGACGTGGAAGCAGTGATGATGCTGATGATGACTGACAGGATGACTGTGTACTTTTTGCCATCTCCTTGTGCAGGGTTAGGATTTCCAATGGTTTTCTCAAACAGTTTATAGACAGGCACAGTGCTCCTTTTCAGTGGTAGAAGATTGAGCGTTTGTCTTTCTGCTAATTCTCTGGCCATGTCATCTCCCTGAATCTCAACTTCATATGTATCTGAAGAAGATGAGGAGGATGCTGCAGGGATATATTCTAGATCTGCATCATCATCAGTCATCATTAGGTCGTCCTCAGCATCAGCATCATCCACCTCTTCTTGCCCACTACCCTTATATTCCTCTAAACTTTTAGAGGTGACAAACAATTTACTTTCACAAAGCTCCCTACTACTTTGAGGACAGGTGTTTTGATGTTTGTTTGTGTCATTATCAGATACAGCAGTTAGTTCAGCTGCTACACCTTCCTCCATTATGCTATTTCCATCACCAACACTAGAATGTGACTCGTTGTCTTCAGTGTTCTTCTTATATGTGTTTGTTTGTACTGTCACTGGTGGTGGTGGAACTTTTGGTGGGACCATGACAAACTGTATCATCCTTGGGAAAAGAGGGATCATCATCACTTATTGCACATGCTGCAATAACCATGCCTGCAGTTAGTTTGTGAACTATCACTTTACTCCCATGTCGCTGCACTGCTCAACCTTTCCCCCTCCCCGTGCCCCTTGTGTGTTTGCTGGACATTACTCAATTTCTGTGTGTGTTTTTACTCTACAGTACACAACACAACTGATGTTTGTGATGTCTTGCCTTAGCCTCAACAAAATTTGCAGTGTCATCTGCTGTCTTTCAATTCTGCCTCAGTCACACACTCACGTCAGCCTCCCAGGTAGCTGTCACCTAATATATAATTTTAAAAAAAAATTTATGTTGTCTTTCATTAGTTTTTTGAACAGTTGTCCACCGTATCTTATCACTGTCCAAAAAATAAATTATTACTAAAAAAGCAAAACCAACAACTTCTTTTCCCAGACTTCCCCAGCACAGAGACAATAACAGTAAGATCGGTAAGGACATCACTTGGTCTGTAGTTGCCTGTGTCTTTCAAATCAAATCAGTGAGAGGGAATGGTGGGGTATTTGTGGTCAACCTCCTTTATTCCCTTCTCACACCCCAGACATGTACAACACAGAGACAATAACAGCAAAATAGGTAAATAAATTGCTTGGACAGCAGATGCTTGTGTCTTTCAAGTCAAATCAGTTAGACCTCTTTATCACACCTTAGTGAATAACTAAACTGCCCACCCCATGACAAAACTTTAACCACTGAGAATCTCCCCTCCTCCTTAGATAAACTGAGAACTGCATTAGAACAATTATTATGTATTCATTCATTATTATTTTTTTAACTATTGAAACAAGCAACAAGCTGAACTTATGAAAAGGAAATCAGAAAATAAACAACAATATAGCACATCACCAAAAATGGTAGAACGGAATCTGTTAGAAATGCAGAATCTGACTACAACTTTCTGGTTGAGGGAAGAAAAAAAAACATTTTAGGGAATGAATGTTCCCTGTATTAATGACATCCTATAATTATAGTTCATTCTTCTTATGCTACTGGAGCACTGTTTTATGAAAACAAATAAGTATACAAAATATTAAGGGGTATTGCTACAGTAAACAAATGTAATAAGTAAAAAAAAAATATTCATCATATTATGTCTAGCTTAAAAAAAACACTAACATTTAAAATGAAATTATGTTGGAAACATATAAAGTTCCCCAGAATGGAAGGTGTAGAGAATCTATAAAACAAGATTCATAAAATATAATTATAAACATGCTTTTCTGACACACTAGAGATTATTATCTACCATTAGCCTATTTAGAAATACTTTATTTCTTGTCTATGACAACATACAAATAATGCTGAGCTATTACACATGAGATACCTATCAAGCAAATGTAAATGCTGGGGTCCTGCCCCAAGAATGGATACCTACACAGGGTATATTTAAGAGTGGATTTTATACCTCAGATACTTAATACAGATTTTTTTTACAGATGATTGCTTGGAGTTTCTGTTAAAGTGAACTATCACTTTGTAGAAAACTAGGTGACTTTGAAAGACATTTCAAAATAAACTATATTTATGTTAAACATTATTTATTTAAAATAATAGTTTATAAGATATTTACCTTTATTTGTTTGTCAGTTAGTGTAAGTCCTCCAGGCATGTCTACACAACTCAAACATTCCACTTGACTGTGCATTACCAACAGTCACTTCCTACGAGGAAGTTCTAGGTCAGCTGCATAAACTAGCCAATAAATATGGCTAAATATATCAGAAACTAAAAATTACTAACATAAATATGGGTGATTTGGGACTCTCTTTTCAAGATCACATATTTATTATAACGTTCCATTTAAGGTGTACAAAAACCCCACGCTATTTTTAGATGTTAACAGTGCTTTCATTTATATTCTAGATATAACCCAAAGATGTGCACCTCTAGTGTGTCACTTTTGCTATTGACACCATCTCCAGGACTTATAAAAAGTGCCAGCACGATACAGTACAAAGACTCTGATACATCTTTCTTTACCTTTCAAGTCATTTATTTTGATGGATATGCCTATTGTTTCTTATTTTTCCAACTGACATACTGTTACATTAGATTGTATGTGTCCACTCTATTCAGCTATGCACTGTGTATTATTTTGTGTTTCATAACTGGATTTTGGCTCCATGTTGCTCGGGTTAGTTGTGGCATTTTCTGGTCAATAAATTGATTTACAGCAGTCTTGTTGTAAACTGCGTGAATGTTGTTTATGAAAAATAAAATATAGAGCAGTTGCGCCCACACAAACATTTTTAATACACAGAAAAACAATATTATTCTGTGTTTAGAAGAAATCTATAATCAAATTTTATGATATTGATATATATTAATACAAAATTATTTCATTGTATGATGACACACAAAATCCTTAATTGTGGGTTTTGATCTCATTGATATAGTCTGTGCCAGTAAGGTAAATACAGTATCTAATAGCTTTTTTCGTAATTCACCTAGTTTGACGGAGTGTCAATGCTTTGCAGTGCATAGAATACCTCTCTGGCATTCAAAGGGTTAAATGTCATTCACATCAAAAGGTTATCCATCTAAGACTGCAATTATACAGTATAGGAGACAATGACCGCAGGTAGAACAGTAGACTATAGTGCACCTCTCCTTGATCTACTTCAACAATGTGATCTATTACAAATTAAATCCAAAGCCATATTACAAAACCCACCTGTGCTCAACCTTAGATATCATTAAAAATTTATATTTTAATGACATTTGAAGACTAGTGATAAACTAAGAAGATTAGGAGAAATTCTGGGGCAAATGAACTGATCCATAGGGCACAAATAAACATTGTCATTGATTTAAGTGTGATTTGTAACCTCTTAAAAGCAGTGCTTTGGAGAACTATTTAGCATTCAATGGGTTCTACACTAAGGTGCAATAAAGAGATGATACAGCGAAGATGACTTCTCCAGTAGTATCATTTCTCCAATTTCTATGTTATTCTATAGAGGCTATGCACTAAGATCTCCAAAGCTGCAAAAATCTTAGTGCATTGGCTCCACAGAATAACATAGGAATAGGAGAAATTATATTACTGGAGAAGTAATCTCTGCTTTATCTTCTCTTTATAACTCCTTAGTGAATCTCCCTTACTGACTTAAAAGCCCCGTTTATATCAATAGGAATTTTTGAGTATTTTCTTTTTTTAACACAGTCTCAGGGTGTCAGTCTTACTGAATGTAATCTTTATTTGGTTGCATATTTACATCAGTTGAAATGTATCTGTTAGCAATAGTGTATACCAAACAAGATCTAAAAACAGGTTTTGAAAGTAGCTGTGACTGTATGGCTTTCAGTGTTCCCAATAAGAGATTGTACTGATCACTGTGAGCAGTGAAATGTCTAGTAACAGATGGGCAACTTGCAGTCCTCAAACTGCTGCTGGACTACACATCATGGGGTTGGGCTTAATCATGAGTCAGGGTGGAGCTTATAAAATGATGAAAAATGATGGTGAATAGGCTGGGGAAGGAGGAGAAGAGGACCGGGAGTGGAAGCAACAGAATGGGATGAAGCAGAAGTGGGCAGAATTTCATTAGAAACTCTCCACATCAGGAGAATCAGCCTCTGCCCTGTAGACCTAGTAATTAGCAGCAAAAAACGGAGTCTCCGGGTGAAATCTGGAGAGTTCCATACCTCCCAAGTGTCCCTCTTTAGGAGGGACAGTCCCTCTTTTAGACCCAAATCCCTCTGTCCCTCTTTCCCACCCTGATGTCCCTCTTTTTAGAAGATCAGATTGTTGGGTGTATATATAACTGTATCACATTTCTCTGCAGCAATAAAACTCTCATTATTGTTTGTTTAAATGTCAGTATATGTGTTTATAAATTAGTCTGTATAAATAAAATACTTTGGTCTTGTTATAAGTTATTTATAGGTTACACAACGAGGTGTCAAGAGGTCATGAAATAGCCTAAAATTCCCAGTAATGCCCCACCCACCAGACACACCCCCAGCCACACCCCCTAAAACACAAGTGTCCCTCTTTGGCAAATTGAAATGTTGGGAGGTATGGAGTTCCCAGATATGGATATAGCACTGGTTGATACCATGCAAGGCTTACATTGGCCTCTGTTAAGAAATAGTTCTGATCAGTGAAAGTTCTAGGCCAAGGTCAGCAATCTGCAACCCCCCTGCTGGTGTTTGAGTACAAAAGCCAGCTAGTACTATAGGAATTGCAGACCAACAATATCTTGAGAGCTTCTGGTTGCCGATGCTTGGTGTAGGTGATATTACAGACTATTATAAAGTATTTACACCTACTACTGAGTTGTAAAGAAATTTGCTTTCCTTCTTTGTGGAATTATGAAAAGTCTGTGGTTTATCCCCTAAAAGAGAATCTGCATATTGTGAGTCTAATCAGGTTTCTCAAAGAGGCTTGCAATTCCACCAAAAATGCAGTTAAAGTCCAAAACGTCTGCTCTGACCCAATCAAAACAGAAGGAGCAATTACCGTAATTAAATAATACAACTGTCCACACGTATTAAAACATAAGAAAAAAGCATTTTTTATAATGTTTATTTTTACAATGTTAAAAAAATCAACTTTGTTACAGAACAACAATCCTTATCATATAGATCTGTCTATACACAAGACTCGTCGTGATTCAATACCTCATTGCTTCATTTTTGCAAAGGGAGGATTGGATGTGACTCTGCATGACATATTTATAATGCTTCCATTTCATGACAATAATACAAAATAGAATATTTTCATTAGCAGCTATACTGGCAACTGCACAAAACACCATATGATACATTAACATCAATTGCACTTTTACAGACATTTAGCTGAAATATTATTTACAGCTTTGACAAATATTGAACTTTGCATTTCATTACAGACCACTGAAAATTATATTTTCCAGTTTCCTTACTTTTACAAACAACTGCTGTTGAGAAATAAGCATAAGCTCATTATTTTTTATATTATTATTAAATGCTTAACGTGATCCTACAATACAATGATGTTAAATATCATAAAATAAAATAAGAAAATAATCATCTTTATTGAAATGTTCCATTTACAAAAAAAAAACAAATTGGATTATGACAACACGCTGAGACTGATGTACTGTGCGGAACTGGAACAGTTCTGGTGCAAGCCAACCAAACTGTAGGGAAAAATAAAAATGTACTTAACCCTTTGCATGCCAGAGGGGTACACAATGAATTGCAAAGCAATGTTTTGCATACCCCTCTTGCACACAGAGGGTTAAATGGAGCTTTTATCTGCTCGAATACTAGAGAGGTCTCCAATGTTGTCCTACTCATGCATTGGAGACCTCTCAAGCATTCATAGGGTTAAAAGCACTATATATATATATATATATATATATATATATATATATATATATATATATATATATATCTGAATAATATAAAGTGCTAGGCTGAAAAGCTCCCTGTGTGTGTAACAGCACATGCGCAGTAGAGACTGCCGGAACGATGCAGTAATGCGCAGTACAAACGCGCTGACCTCCTGTCTCAGCTCCCAGCTCCGAGGCAGCAGCAGAGGCTGCTGAGTGGCACTTTAGCCCATGTACACAGGCTTTCATACTAATATATATTTATATATATATATACTATAATATAAAAGGCCAGATTATGTTTGTCCGATGCAGTCATGCGCAGTAGATTCTGTCCGAATGCACAGGATGCTGGGAAGTTTAGTTCTGCAGTTTTACGCACCGTGTACAAGGCCTTTTACACTAGTATATATGTATGTATATATATATATATATATATATATATATATATATATATATATAGTATTGTTTGTCCTTCTGAGTAAAGCTAGGATATCCCCATTGCAGAAAGATGATTTACTCAAAGCTTACTGCTGCTCAAAATTGATTTTTAGATGCAGTATATCAATGGCCAGAAAAGTTACAGTGGCACTGTTGCTACACCATACAATGTAACGATAGACAAAATTTTCTAGCGGCTCCAAGGTACATTGAACCTCCCTGTAAACAACCGCTGCAATGTCATGTAAAGAGAGCTCCTTTGGTGTGTGCTAGATAGATTCGGACCTTCCTTGATCTGTGTATAATACAAATGTTTCACAAATTATTCTGTACTAACACCTGAAGCAGATCCCAGTTAAAATCAAACTCAAATTTATTTCATATATATAAAAAACGCTGTGTACTCATCCATGTCAATGCCTCACAGTAGGTCAACAACAGATATTAAGAGGCGTATCATGGATGTGTCCATCTGCCTCTTAATATCTGTTGTTGACCTACTGTGAGCCATTGACATGGATAAGTACACAGCGTTTTTTATATATATATGAAATAAATTTTAGTTTGATTTTAACTTGGATGTGCTTCAGGTGTTAGTGCAGAATAATTTGTGAATCAACTGTTGCTACACTATCCTAGGACAGCTCTGATCAGTTGACCATAAACCTCCATAGGATGGTGTATAGCAACAGAGCCACTGTATTTCAGGCTATATATATATATATATGAGATTTTTTTTACATAGTAATTGCTACTATCCCTTTAACGCCAAGAGAATTACCCCACTTTGCTTTTATATGTATGGCCCTTGGTACAGCAATAATCCTGAACCACAACATTGTGACCTTCAGTTGTGGGTGGTTATGGAGGTTGCAACTAGGAAATGTTACCAGTGGGGAGGACACATTTGGCACACTGTGAGATGATCTAAACTACATGGATGGGTCTTGGCTGTTAGAGAAATGGGATTAAATCCTGATTAATTTGTTAGAATGAGAAAATATTGAATAAGTGTTTAGTAACATAATAATGAACAGTGTTTATTAAGTGCCGACATGGTTGAATATAAATAATGTACACTCAGTCACTCTAGGGCTGGCTATGTAAATTTAGTACCTGTGTGTCCAGTGATTGTCTTTCTCCTATTTATAGTTGTTATTAATATGGAAGCAGGGGAGGAGGACCTTAAACCTTTGAGTACAATAAGGACGTGTTGCATTGCACAGCCCCTACTGGCACTCAACGGATTAAATATATATTCTCAGTGGTAACCCAGATTTCTAAAATCTATGGTGTCATAAAATAATCCTCCTGAATCACAACATTGTGATCTTCAGTTGTGGGTGGTTATGGAGACTGCGATTACTGATATGCAGGAAATGTTACCAGTGGGGAGGACACATTTGACACACTGTGAGCTGATCTAGGCTAGATGGATGGGTCTTGGGTGTTAGAGAGATGAGATTAAATACTGATTAATTTGTTAGAATGAGAAAACATTAAATTATTGTTTAGTAACATAATAATGAAAATTATTTATTAACCCCTTAACTACCCTTGACGGTCATAGTACGTAAAGGGTCGATCTGACCCATGACGTACTATGACTGTCATGGAATTCCAGGCTCCCCCCATGGCTGCACGCCATTCGGGGAGTCCAGAACCGGAAGAACCAAAAAAAAAATAATGTTCCTTGGTCCTTAACTGACCGCTCTGTGCCGATTGGCCGGTCATTAAGGGATTAAGTGCTGCATGGTTGAATATACATAATGTATACAAATTCAGTCACGCTATGTAAATGTAGTACCTGCAGCATGCACAGCTGTCTCTACTGTGCATGATGGCTTCTGACAAACACATTTAGCGAATTATTATATCGGATGTACACACAATTACTCTAGGACTAGGTAAATTTTGACGCATTGCTCTGCAATGTACGCATTGCACAGCCCTGACTGACACTCAAAGGGTTAAATATATATTCTCAGTGGTAGCCCGGATTCCTAAGATCTATGGTGTCATAAAATGTTAAGAATAATTACACAAATGTGGATAAAATATTAGGAAAAAAACAGATGGTAACATAATAGAATAAAAAGATAAATTAAACCATCTATTATCAAGAGGTTTCCTGTAAAAAAGAAAGGAGGCACCTTTGATCCTACAGACATTTCCAGATCATTGCTTAGTGATGTAATGGAGACATCTCTTCACCCAAGGGAGTCTGATGTCCTAAGAAGAACCACAGTACAACTGGGGCAAACTAGCTTTATCATAGCAGACAAATAAACATTCTCTTTGATTAAAAATATGTTTTTAACTCATTGAATGCAACGTGTTTGTAAAGTAATAATTCGAGAAATTTGTATTTGTCCCCTAAAGTGTAGCTGGTTTGCTCCAAAATTGCTCTACCTCACAATGTAATTGTACAGGGCTCAAAATTTCCACTCGCCACTAGCCAATGGCGAGTGAACATTTAGCCCTGGCGAGTAGAAATTCAGCCCTGGTGGGTATGTTATGGCTTGCAGTGGCGAGTAACTTTTCAGGTCTGGCTAGTAACAAAGGACTTCAAATTTTAAGCCCTGTAATTGTATGTTATCAAGATCCCTTAAAGGGACAGTAATACTTCATTTTAACTTTATTTTATTTTGTAGGCATTAAAAAAACATGAAGAACGATATAAGTCTTATCTCTGAAACCTTTATGGTTTATGAGATATTCACAAACAAAGTACCCCCCCCTGTTCAACCAGATCAGAAGGGAGATGCCCAGGTAGACTGCAGAGAGGGACAATCTTCAATTAAGATAATGGAAAAAGCTGAAAAACTTGTCAAGGGGGGAAGGGGTTTCATTGTTTTCATACAAAGAAAATTGTCCCCTTCTGTTATCTGTCCTGTCATACAACCAGACTCACATCTGAGAAGAGATGGCTTACACTAGGTAAAAGGGGCGGGAGGGGAACTTTGCTTGTGAATATCTCATAAACCATAAAGGTTTGAGAGATAAGACTTATATCGTTCTTCATGTTTTTTTAATGCCTACAAAATCAAATAAAGTTAAAACGAAGTATTACTATCCCTTTAAAGCAGAACTATCACCTGAAATCAAAGTTTTACCATGGGTTTTAATCTTTAACCCAACATTAGAGCTGTGTGTGTTTTTTTTTTTTCAAATTGCCTAGTAGTGGAGATATTAGCCCTTCAAAATCAGGCACTTCCGCATTCTGCTGGACTGTATGTCCCCGCATTAAACTTCAGGAATTCCCAGCTGCCCCAGGGAGAGCGCTCACGCTCCCCTTCAAAGCTGCATTTCTGTGGTGTAGCGTTACAGCAAACTCCGTTTACAGTGCTATAGCATTGTAAACAAAGTTTGCTGTAACGCTACCCCACAGAAATACAGCTACGAAGGAGAGCGTGAACACGCTCCCTGGGGCAGTTGGGAAGTCTTGAGATGGTACAGGATCCCGTTGAACTCCGAAGTGCCCGATTTTGAAGGGCTAATATCTCCACTACTAGGTTATTTGAAAGAAAAACACACAGTTCTAATGTTGGGTTAAACATTAAAACCCATGGTAAAATTTGATTTCAGGTGGTAGTTCTGCTTTAAAGTCACCCTGAAATAATTAAGCAGGTGGCGACTAGCTTAATAATAGTTATATTACCTCTCACAACAACATGATTCTACAGAAATCCTTAATGTTCCGAGACCAGAAGCCAGGCATCAGCACAGACATCTTGTCTGTGCACCTGCACTCTCAGTCCCGGTCTCTATTAAGAAGCAAAGCACTGTAACGAAAGGCCCCAGAAGGGAATGATGGTGCAGGCGCGCAAACTGCACTAACCTGGCCATCAGTCTCGGAAGATTAAAGGGATAGTAATACTTAAAAATTACTTATCCCTATGTTGTACCCCTTACATAATGAAGAAAAATGCGCCCAGCGTCATCTCTCAAACCCTTATGGTTTGAGAGATAACCACTTAGAAAGTTCTCTCCTGCCTGATGTCATCATTCTAGCTGAGAGCAGGGGGAATCCTCTCCTGGGATCAGCCAGTGGCTCTGCAGAAAAGCCGTGACTGAGTTAATGAAAAAGAAATACTTCACTTTAAAGGTCTTCTACGTGTGCTTGGTTTGCAAGCACATGTAGAAGACCTTTTAAGTGAAATATTTCTTTTTCATTAACACAGTCTCGGCTCTACTCCAGAGCCTCCGCCGGTCTGCGGACCAGATTCCAAATCTGTCAGCTAGAACGCTGATGTCAGGCAGGGTGAACTTTGTAAGCAGTTATCTCTCAAACCATAAGGGTTTTGAGAGATGCCGCTAGGCGCATTTTTCTTCTTTATTTAAGGGCTACAACATAGGGATAAGTAATTTTTAAGTATTACTAATCCTTTAAGGATTTCTGTAGAATCGTGTCGTTGTGAGAGGTAATATAACTATTATTAAGCTAGTCGCCAACTGCCTAATTATTACAGGACGACTTTACCTCTGGTGGTAGTTCCGCTTTAACCCTTTGCGTGCCAGAGGGGTATGCAAGACATTGCTGTACAGTGCGTTGCATACCCCTCTGGCACTCAAAGGGTTAATACACCAAAACAACTAAGAACACATCATTTCAACCACTTAACACAATGAAAATTATATAGTAAATCAGTTGCAGCTGGCCATGAATTACGTGAACACATAGCACAATGACGCCTATTGATCTCAATGGCAGTTACCCCAGGGTATTCTTTATAAACCAAGCCAACGTGTTTTATCCATACAACTAACAGAGAAAGCAATTAAAGATAACAATGATTCATGCTGTTTTAAATGGAACATAGAAACCATCGCAACATGTTTATATGACTCCTTTAGCAACCTAAAGCAATCAGCTTTAGCAATCAGTAACCTCTGGTCCTTGAAGACTAAAGACTTGTGCATCATTCTGTAAAGAAATGCATGCACAACACTCTGATTGTCAAGTGGTTAACAAACCAGGAAGTTGGAATGAAAGTGAAAAGTGTTAAATGCAAACGCATTTTTTTCAATATATGTACTATTTGCAACGTTAAAGTTATAGTATCTCTCAAAACTTTATGGTTTGAGAGATATAACTGGCTAAAGTTCCCCCATCTAGGCTGTTTCAGACAAGTCTGCCATCTAGTGGACAGTAGGAGATTCCCGTCCCGGACCAGCCGTCGGCTCTTCAGCAGAGCCAAAACTGCATAATTTAGAAATAAATACTTCATTGGAACGGTCTACAAAGTGTGCTTGCAAACCAGGCACACTTTGTAAACTGTTCCAATGAAGTATTTGTTTTTTAATAGCTCAATTTCGGCTCTGCTGAAGATCCACCATCCGGTCAAATGACTGGAATCTGCTTTTGTCTCATAGAGCACTGAAACAGCCTGGAGGGGGGAACTTTAGCCAGTTATATCTCTCAAAGCATAAAGGTTTGAGAGATAAGACTTATATTGTTGTACTTTTTTTTTAAATGCCTATGATATTAAATAAACTTAAATTTAAAGTTATATTATTGCCATGTATTGATAAACATAAATTTTGTAGGCATTCAAAAATAAAACTTAATGCCCCCAGTCCCATCTGTCAAACCTTTATGGTCTGAGAGATATTTAGGACAAAATTTCCCCCTTCCCTCCCCTTTCCCTGACTTCATCGCTCTAGCTGACTGTAGGGAAATCCGGTCCCGGGACTGTCGGAGGCTCTTCAGCAGAGCTGAGATCGTGTTATTGAACAAGAAATCCTTAACTGGAATGGTCTACAAAGTGTGCTTGCAAACCAAGCACACTTTGTAGACCGTTCCAGTGAAGGATTTCTTGTTCAATAACATGATCTTGTCTCTGCTAAAGAGTCTCCCCTTGCCCAGGGACCAAATTCCCTTGTAGTCAGCTAGTTATCAAAAGGTTAAAATCCTTTATTAAGCCCACAGTCTATGTGTCTGCCAGTGTTCAATCCATAGACTTAATAAAATATGGCCACTATCATACATGGACACATCATGGAGTATCCTTGTATTCAATCATAAATACATGAGCAAGAACAACTTTTAGTCTGAGAATTCATCACGGGCAAAGAGATAATGGGCATTATGCACTAAGGTGTGATAAAGAGGTGATAAATCGGAGATGACTTCTTCAGTGATCTCACTTCTCGGCCTAGATGCACTAAATGTCAAAGAGGGCTACGAATGTCCATGTTATGTCAGAGCAGTGTCGTAGGCACATCCTCACTGTTCACAAAGTGTCTACAACATCACTTCACCAGAACTCCAACAAAAAATTCCCACATCAACATCAATCCGATATGCTTTCACCATGTCTACGAATTTTTATTCTTTGAATTGACAATTGCTTATTTCCATATGGAAATGAAGCATAATCAGATACATTTGTATGCAAGAGGGTGTGTTGATATTATAATATGACACTTCAAGTCATTCTGTAAACTCCGATAGCAGCCTCTGCTGTCGGAGTTCACAGTCTTCACTTCACCTGCCTCAGGCTGTTGTAGCTGGGATCTCCCCTGTACTCGCCTATGGAGTAACAGCAGGGAGAGCTATGACATTCTGAACAGCATTCTCTTTGCTTCCCTACCCAGCCAGTATGGGAACACTGAGAAGGCTTTCAGCAACATGGACAGCACTGAATGCCATGGGGATGTGCATTGCTCACCCCTGTGGCATTCAATGGGTTACAATAAACAGAAATAGTACACCAAGCACAACACAATGTCTCCCCCCTCGACACCCGCCCTTAGTATGTCGACATATATTGCATATATTCAACATACTAACTCCATCCGACATTCACCTCAGGGACTGACATTTAGTAGACGAACCTGTCTTATATTCGACACTTAAACCTTTGCGTACCAGAGAGGTAGGAAAGCATTGTTTAGCATGTGTTTCCTACCCCTCTGGTACCCAAAGGGTTAATAGGCAAGGTATGGACTGCATACCTTGCCTGTATATGTGTGTGTTAACCATTTATTTTTTTTATTAAAAATATGTTTAACATTAATAATATAAACATTAGACCTCAAGGGGGGTATCATGACCCCTCATGACACCCCCTAACATGAGGCCGACAAATGCCTGTTCATTTCATTAAGAGCATATAAGCTATGTTACACATAACGTATATGCGCTTTTATGCTGATAGTAAAAGATCAGACCACAAAGGGGGGCACCAGGACCCCCCCTGATAGCCCTCCTACCATGGATCATCTATCCAAAAGGACAGATAATCCATGGTGCAACCCCAAAGGCATTTACAGCCTTCTTGATGCTGCCGGCTTTACAGCCACCCATAGCATCAAGCTCTCAATGAATGAATTAACCTGGTCACTGGGTTCATTCAAGGTAAACAGAGCGCTGCGCTCCCATCATTGAATCAGTCACCAGGGTCAAACCCGGTGATTGATTCAATGATCAGAGAGCAGGGCTGCTTTCTATGATTGAATCTGGTGACAGGGTTCATTCATTGAAGGGAGCACTTAGAGTAGATGCGGCTTTTACATCTACTCTAAGCGCTCCCTTCATTGAATGAATATTGTCACCGGGTTCATTCTTAGAAAGCAGCCCCGCACTCTGATCATTGAATCAGTCACCAGGTTTGACCCCGGTGACTGATTCAATGATGGGGTGCAGCGTTCTGTTTACCTTGAATGAACCCAGTGATCGGGTTCATTGATTCATTGAGAGCTTGAGCTGCGGGCAACTGTAAAGCTGGCATCATCAAGAAGGCTGTAAATGCCTTTGGGGTCGCCTTTTGGATACATGATCCATAGTAGGGGGGCTATCAGGAGGGGTCCTGGTGCCCACCTTTGAGGTCTGATCAGCATAAAAGCGCATATAAACTATTTTTCACATACATTATATGAGCTTAATGTAATTAACGGGCATTTGTCTGTCAGCCTCATGTTAGGGCGGTGTCATGAGGGGTCATGATACCCCCCTTGAGGACTAATGTTTATATTATGGTTAAACACATTTTTAAATAAAAAATAAATGTTTAAAACACACACACACACACATATACAGGCAAGGTATGCAGTCCATACCATGCCTATTAAGCCTTTGGGTATCAGAGAGGGAGGAAACACATGCTAAGCAATGCTTTCCTACCTATCCGGTACTCAAAGAGTTAAATGTTGAATAAAAGACAGGCTTGTCTAATAAATGTCAGTTCCTGAGCTGAATGTCGAATGGAGTTAGTATGTTGATTATATGCAATATATGTCGACATACTAAGGGGGGGAGATATTGTATAGTGCTTGATGTACTATTTCTGTTTATTGTAACACTTTGAATGCCACAGGGGTGAGTAGTGGACACCCCTATGGCATTCAATGCTGTCCATGGTGCTGAAAGCCTTCTCTGTGTTCCCTACTGGCTGGGTAGGGAAGCACAGAGAATACTGTTCAGAATTGTCATAGTGTTGGTGATGTGTCAGGGGAGGAGATCCCTTCCACACCGTCAACACTTTGAAAATCCTGTATGCTAATAGGGACCTTCTCCAACTCTCCCCTTCCATCTGACAACTTTTGTGAATATGTAGATGTCTGTGCAGATCGAATTGTAAGTGTGATTCGAACACATCAACGATATCATACCGACACCACACTGTCATTTTGTGCATCTAGGCCCTCAAGTTCCTATGTTATTCTATGGAGCCTATGCACTAAGATTTCCAGAGTTGGAGAGATCATAGTGCATAGGCTCTACAGAATAACATAGGAACTGGAGAAGTGATATCACTGGAGAAGTCATCTCCACTTTTTCACCTCTGTATCACTACTTAGTGCATAACCCCCATAATATTCTATTTATCCATTTAGGCTGATAAACAAAACTTAGATGAGACCTTACATTTGCGCAGTTTTGTGTTTTTCAAAAAAAAAATCAAGCAAGTATTCAGTAACAATAAACTAGAAAGAGAAACGAAAATAAAAAAGGCAGCAGTCACCCCATTAAAACTACTTCTTTACTTAGCTTTTGAAGGCACAAAGCAGCTGTTGACTTGCATATAATGAGGGAACGCCAGCTACACCCATGTTTGCCTTGATACTGCAGCATATGTGCTAAATAAAGAATCAATTTGAATTGGGTGAGTACCAGCTTTATATTTCTTTCTCTTTCTGCTTTGTTATTCAACCTGTATTTTTTGAGTGGAAGCCTGAGCCCTGAGAGGCTATAATATTCAAAGACAAATATGTCTGCTTGAAGCAACATAATGCATTTGCACTGAAGGTTTAAATTATCCTATGCTATGCATGAATGCTGTCAAACTGCTGCAGAACCTCTTGGGATAACCAAGCTCAATTTGGCTTTGTGTTCTTATATGTGGAGAGTGATATAGTAACAATATCTGGAATTTGTTTGATGTAAATGTAATCCAAAATCCATTGCAAGATTTTAACTGTACATAAACCAGCAGGGGAGCTACCTGCAGCCCTCCAGCTGTTTTTGGACTGCATCTGAGGATGGTGGGAATTGTAGTTCAACAACAGCTGGAAGACTGCAGCTTGCCCACTGCTGACATAGATATATTCATAACAACAGTGAATGTTTATCGTTTTTAGGGTGTTAACCTTTGAGTGCCTGAGGGGTATGCAACTCATAGCTGTGCAGTGCGTTGCATACCCCTCTGGCAGTCAAAGGGTTACGTTTTGTCTCTCTTTGATCTGATATGGGCAGCGGAGTACAAGTGTTTCAGATAACTGAAATCCCCTCTTGTGTGATCTTGCAGTGATATACAATGAGGCTGCTGTAGTAAGAGGAACTGGACCAACCAGTTCACTACTGGGGACCAGTTAAAGGGATAGTAATGTTTTATAACAAAAGCAGCTCTAATTAATCATCATAGTATTTGGGCCATGTAGAGTGTTATTTCGATTCTGTCAGAGTTGTAGTTCAAGAGTAATTGAATGATAAAGTATCCCCCTCCCGCCCCTTTTACTGATGTCACACTGTTCAGCCAGAGCAGAAGGGAGGTGCCCAGGTAGACTGCAGAGAGGGACAATCTTCAATTAAGATAAGGGAAAAACCTGAAAAACTTGTCAAGGGGGGCAGGGCTTTCATTGTTCTCATAGGAAGAAGATTGTCCCCTTCTGTTATCTGTCTGGTCTATGGACTGGATTCCACATCTGAGAAAAGATGGCTTACACTAGGTAAAAGGGGCGGGAGGGGAAACTTTGCTTGTGAATATCTCTCAAACCATAAAGGTTTGAGAGATAAGACTTACATCATTCTTTATGTTTTTTTTAATGCCTACAAAATAAAATAAAGATAAAACGAAGTATTACTACCCCTTTAATAAAAATCCCAGAAAATTCCAATTGATGTAAATGGGGCTTTTAACCCCTTCAATTATAGAGAGGTCTCCAGTGCACTGAGAAGCATTGTCTCCAGTGACTTAACTATAGTTATTGGAAAGCCGCAGAGAAAACCATTATTTGTGCCCTCTAAAACAGAAATATTCTCCCAGGAACATAACTAAAACCTGTTTGGCCCTGGGGCTACGGGGGCCCCTTGGATGACTGTCACAACATAAGAAAAATGCAAAATGGTGAAATTTGCGCAATAAAACAGCCCAAATTGAAAGACTACCTCAGGTTCTGAAAACAGATCCAACAGAATGAAACCAAAATAGAATACAAATAAACTCAAATTATATAAATAAAATAAAATGAATAAGTGTGATCCAAGCTGAAAAATCAATACAATAAATGGTAAAAAAAATGGCAAAAAATAGTAGAATATAATAATACTAGTGTAAAAGCCTGTGTACACAGGGCAAGGTCCAGGTGATGTTAACCCTCTGAGTGCCAGTGGGGTATGCAATGCATTGATTTGCAATGTGTTGCGTACCCCTCTGGAACTCAAAGGGTTAAGAGGTCGGTCCTGCTCTGCGTCCTGCCGCCGACGCAGTCATGCACTGTAGAGACTGCCCGAAAGCACAGAATGCTCCCAGCACAGAACTCCCAGCATTCCTACACCTCCCAGAACTCCATGCTCCCAGCTTTCATACACCTCCCAACATTCTGTGTGTTCGGGCAGTCTCTACTGCGCATGACGGCTTCTGACAAACATCCTAGCGAATTATTAAATAGGATAATAAAGAAGCCTATCTATATGAAATCATATGCAGCTAGGAGTATGAGTCAGGTATCCAACCAATATAATGTCCTCTATTAGAATTATTAATTAACTTATAAATGCTTGTAAAAATGGATGAAATTATGATCTAGATGAAAGATGAAGATGAAAATGAAGATGGAATGATTTCCAATGGAAATAATAATGGATGATATCAAGTAACCAGTCAAGTAGAATGTCCAAAGTCTCCAATCTGAACTTGATGCAGTTCTATAGATGGGCTGTCACAACACCCTCTGCAACCCCTATAGTTATTTCCCTCTTTGTGAAGTCGGTTTGTCCCATATTGTTCCAGTTCTGCTTAGTCTTCTATGGTGTATTTGGTTTGCTCCATAATTTTTACAGTTCTGCTTAGTACATCAGACTCTCTCTCTCTCTCTCTCTCTATATATATATATATTCCCAATGCTGTGCACTCTCTTAAATAATCAGGTCTTGCGCCAAACGACTAATCCACAAGGTGATCAAACAGGAAAATCCAAAGAAGAAACTGAAGTCACAGGACTACTCAATGGTGAATAGTATGCTGGTTTATTCCATCAACATTTTGGCCGTAGCCTGGGCCCTTATCAAAATGCTTTACAGAATAAAAAGAATGAAGCCAGTTTATATAGCAATTCAAGGGCAAAATTGGCGACTAAATTACGTCATCAGTGTGGAGGAGGGGATGGAAAAAAACTTCTGTGTATTCTGTAAACCATCTTGATAAAGTCCCAGGGTAGGGCCAAAACATTGGTGTAATAAACCAGTATACTATTCACCACTGAGAAAACATATGAGTGAAATTTGTTCTTTGGATTTTGAGATATGTATACATATCTATATATATCTATCTATATATATATATATCTGTATATATATATATATAGAGAGAGAGAGAAAGTGAAGAAAGGATGGAGCAGCACCCGTGGGACTTTTTAGTAAATTTATTCAATCAGAGAGATAACAAGTATGGTCAACGTTTCGGTCTTAACTGGACCAGTTAGTGCACCTGGGCATTAAAGTAGTTTGGAGTGAGTGTTTACCCCATTATATATATATATATACACTAGTTACAAAGTCCGTATACACGAGCTGATCCGGAGCGGGGAGCTCCGGATGGCTCACAGCCTGTCTGTGCTCCCGGCTCCAGGGCAGCAGCAGAGGTACTGGGTAACAGTTTGTCACCCAGCCGCCTCCGCTGCTGCCCCGGAGCCGAGAGCACAGACAGGCTTTCAGTCTTCCGGAGCTCCCCACTCCGGATCAGCCCATTCTGAGAGTCCCCACTGCTCATGTGCGGTTACGCACACAGTGAGCGAAGCATTCTAGGACTTTACGTTATAGGATATATATATATATATATATATATATATATATATATATATATATATATACATATATATCTCAAAATCCAGAGAACAAATTCACTCACAGGTTTTCTCAGTGGTGAATAGTTTGCTGGTTTGTTACACCAACATTTTGGCCCTACCCAATATATATATAAACTGTATGCACATATATTGTTTTGTATTCTTTTCGTCTGGCAATAATATAATACCTAGATAGATTATGAACTCGCATAATGATTTCTGGTATTTAATGACAAGGAATATTTGTTGTAGAAGGATACTGTATTGTTATCTCACCTTGAAGCTTCTGCATATGAAGAAATAAATACAAAGAAATCTTGCCTGCAGCCAAATGGAAATGTTATTTTTTTCTAAAGAATCCAAGACAAAAGGAAAATCAGGACAGGACTCCTGGCTTAAGGCTTTTTCCAACAAAATGCATATATATACGTTTTGTTTTCCAACAATTGACATTATATACAAAACAAAACTTTAAAAACCTGTGTAAATTACATTACATATACCATCTTCAAGTTTACTATATACAAATGTACATCTAAATGCAGCAAAATATATAAATGGGGGAAATTTACTAATCATGTCAGGAAAAAAATAGACATTTAGGAGTAGGGTGACAAGACCTCAAGTTTAACTGGGGACACATGAAAAATACATACTGCAGGGCTGCTTTGATTTCTGTGCAGTCCTGAAATATGCCTATTTCCTAGGTGTCACCGGTTAAAGGGAAGGTCTGGTCAGACTCTTAAGGAGACACTGGGGAGATTCACTAAGAGGTGATAAAGAGGTGATGAAGTGGAGAAGACTTCTCCAGTTTATCTCTTCTCCAGTCCCTATGTTATTCTGTGGAGCCAATGCACTAAGATCTCCAAAGCTGAAGAAATCTTAGTGCATAGGCTCCATACAATAACATAGGAATTGGAGAAGTGATAAACTGGAGAAGTGATCTCCACATTATCACCTCTTTATCACTGCTTAGTGCATCTCTCCCATTATTTTAGGTGAATTGCACTGGATGCAAAGTAGCTTAGTTATATAAAATGCTATGCAAACTGATTAATGACATCATCAGCATCAGCACCACAAGGAGTGATAATATTTTTATATATCTTAAAAACTATCAGTTTTAGAATTTAGGGGTAAAGGCAACTTTTAATGTACATTAAAAAAGCTAAAAATGTTTTTCTTGGGAGATGGGTTGTTCATTATAAGCATTGTGTATGTTGCTTTAAATTATTAAAGTAGTTTTCCCAATTAATATCATATATATTAATTCTGGGATCACTAAAAATAAATTTGGGAAAAATGTTCCACTAATCACACACACCTATGTTGCATTTAACCCTTTGAGTGCCAGAATGCATTGTGTACCACACTGGCACTCAAAGGGTTAATCGAACAAGATAAATAATTTTGAAAGCATTTTGTTTCTGCACATCTTTAAAATGCAATGAAGAATGTGTTGGATACCTCTCTGGCACTTAAAGGGTTAAACATAATACTTTGTATAATATGATGAAACGTTTGCCTTCATATATTTTTATGCTTCATGCTTTTCTAATTTATTTTTTCCATTTTTACAGCTTATGTAATTTTTAAACCATTGATTATGATGATGGCAAAATCGCTATATTCTTGTGTGTATATACACAATCTGGAAATCTTTAATCTCAGCTGAGTCTTTATGTTATGTCCTCTGTTCTTGGCATGTCCTTCCTCATAACAAATTCCCAAGCTCTTGCAGAATGTGAGAATCAGAATGCATTTATCCGAAGGTTTTCTCTTATCATCTTCAGGGACTGGCTTTGAAAGGCAGGTCAGTATGAATCAACGTGCCTTGGGTAACAAGAGTGACAACAACAAGGATTTACCTTGCTTCTCTACCTTGTACAGCATTGTGCATATTGCCTCAACAATTGGATATAGATACACTGTTCTGGCACCCAGTGGTTAAAGGGATACTAGCACTAGGGTGACCACATTTCCCTTCTGCCATTCCGGGACGTGGTCACCCTAGCCGTCATACCTTAAGTCCCTGGTGGTCTAGCGGCGTAGAATGTGCTCTGTGCCTCCTCCGGCACAGAGCTGAAGCTCCCGCGCGGTATGGCCAGTAATGCAGAGCGCTGGGAGATGATGTCATCTCCCAGCGCTCTGTATTACTAGAGCGCTTGCCTCCAGGTAAGCTGCATTGCCGCCCTGGATGTCAGCCTGCAAGCGGTGTGTCATATCATGGACGCCGCGAGCGGCGTCCATGATGTGACACACCGCTTGCAGGCTGACATCCAGGGCGGCTTGCCTTCATTCCGGGACACTTCATTGTCCCGGTTGAAGGGGACCCGGGACGCGGGACATGTCCCTGAAATAAGGGACAGTCCCGGACGTTCCGGGACCCGTGGTCACCCTAACTAGCACTTGAAATGTAAACAAAAATATGTTGTACGGTTTATACCCCTGAATTAACCCCTTAAGGACCGGAGGTTATGGGACATTTCCGTCCCATAACGACCGCATAGGGGCACGCTGACGCGCCGGTACACGTGACCTGTCACGTGTATTGGCGCGTCACTATGGGGCTTGAAAGAGATCGCTCCGATCTTGGAGCGGTCTATTTCATGCCCTATTTTTACTTACAGCGCTCCCGGTAGAGCGCTGTAAGTAAAAAGTACGTGACGTACCATGACCGTCATCGGTCCTTGAGTAGTTCAAGGACCGTGACGGTCCTGGTACGTCAAGGGTCCCTAAGGGGTTAATCATGGGTACTTCCACCACTGAAAGGTTTTTTATTCAAAGGTTATTACAACTCAGACTTGAACTTATTAGGTGCAATAACACAACGGCCTGAAATTATACAATGGCGCTGTTGCTCCACCATCCTATGGACAGATCTGGTCAGTTGACCATAGATTTCCATAGGATGATGTAGCAACAGCTCCACTGTACGATTTCACTCACTGTGATATTGCACCTAAAATGTAAAGGTTGAACTGCAGTAACTTTTTAACCCTTTGAGTGCCAGAGGGGTACGGAATGCATTGCAACGCAATGCATTCCGTACCCCTCTGGCACTCAAAGGGTTAATAAAACACCTCTCAGCAGTGGGAGAAACTATTATTCCCAGACTGTACAAAGAGTATTGACAATATTGACTTGTCACTAGAGTGCATTTTCCACATGAAGAAAAATCACACTGCTGCTTTCCTTGGATTTCACATAAATGTAACTGCTAACCTAGACATTGATGTATTGAGGAGAACGGGAGTCATTCTGAGACAAACCATCTGCACCATAGGATTGAACTGAAAAGCTCCATTGACTTTAATGGGAATTATATTCTATTGAATGCTGGAGAGAACGGAAATGTGTTACTATTTAATGTGTTGGGAACCTCGCTGACATTAAAAAGGTTAAAAACCCTATTTAAGGCAATAAGAAAACACAGCATTTTTATTTGTCCCCTGTGATGCAGTTAGTTCACTTCTTCTTAATAAATCAAACTGGCATTCTCTACATAATTAGTAATCTGCAAATTCCAATGGAATTAATTTATTCACTAAGAAAACCTGGTGTGGGGGATGGTTCACTAAGCAGTGATAAAGAGGTGATAAAGTGAAGATGACTTCTCCAGTGATATCACTTCTCCAATTCCTGTGTTATTCTATGGAGCCTGTGCACTAAGATTTCTTCTACTTTGGCTCTGTAGAATAACATGGGAACTGGAGAAGTCATCTCCACTTTATCACCTCTTTATCACCGCTTAGTGAATCTCCCCCCTTCATTTCTTAGGCTGGATACCACAAGGTAAAAGAACAATGATTTAGTACTGTATACCTAATCACAACATATAAATTCATCAGAAGATTACACTCCTATGTCTATTTAAAGGGATAGTACTGCTTCATTTACTGCTAAGATACAATCTGTTCTTATACTTTATGCTATTGTGAGAGGGTACAATTTATGACAAAATTTCAAAGAAAATATACCGATTTAATCATTGCCAATAGCAGGGAGCAATAATATACAATATAAGGGCAGATCGTTGCTTAGCAGTAAATGATGCATTACTATCCCTTTAACTCTTTGGGTGCCAGATGGTCAGTGACACATTTCACTGCTCTCTTCCGTTAGTCTTTGTAGTTGCAATCAAGTGACTTTTAACTAAGAACCTATGGGACGCAGTATTTATATATATCATCGAATGGTCCATGGCATTGCCCATTTGGCTAGACACACCATCCATGTTAGAGACCCAGTAGAACACTGCAGCGGTTTGCAGCTATTTTCACAGGCGTGGGCAGGGGGCTTTACATGTGAAAATCATCACACCTGATTTGCTGCATGCAGCTGATCTCTGTCCCCATGCCACCCAGGGGCAGGGAGGACAGCAAATCAGAAACCACTTAGAATTATATATATCATATTAAAGGTAGCAATCTTTTATTATTAAAAAAAACCTCTCACATAGTAGTGTTTTCCTCCCACTGATGCTAGATGCTTCATTTAAAAGTTATTACACTAAAATGTACTTAATTGAAAAAAAAACCCTCAACATTAAGATGATGAAAATCCATATTATATAGCTGCCTTTGCTTTCTAAAGAGAAATCACATCACGGTAAAACAACAGGGACAGAGCTGGATTTCTCCAAAAGGCAGAGTAGGGAACTGTCTTGTACTCCAGATTTTGTGGGGTGCTTCAGATCTGCTGGCCACACCGACATTCTGAATTGTGGGTGTGGTCAGAGGAATTACAATGTCCCTGCACCAGCTGTATACTCATTTACAGAATATTATTTAACCTCTTGGATGCTAAAGTTATTTCTCTGTCAACCATGGGGTTAAAGCTTTTTTAGCTTGCTTGTTATAGACAAAAGGCATTTTCCGCTCCAGGAAACAGTGGATGGGACTGTGGGTGAGGTCATGTGAAGCAGCAGGATGTGGGCGGAGCTAAGGGCACCTGGAGGGCCTTGCCTATGGGAGCCTGGGATGTAAATCCAGCCCTGACCAGGGAGTTATGCACTAAGGGTGATAAAGAGGTGATAAAGTATAGATTCCTTCTCCAGTGATATCTCTTCTCCAGTTCTGATGTTATTCTATAGCGCTAATGCCCTATGATCTCCTCCACTTGACAAATCTTTGTGCATAGGCTCCAAATAATTACATAGAAATTGGAGAAGCGATATCACTGGGGAGATCATTTCCACTTCATCACCTCTTTTGCTGTCTTTATCCAAAGACATCAAATGAAAAGTACATTCTGTGGTCTGGTTTAAGCTGTAAAAACTTCAGCAGTAGGAGCACCCTTAATTTTGTCAGTGGGAAAAGGCTAAAATATATATTTATATATTTTTACAGAATAAAGTATTACTATACAATTAAATCCTAACTTCCAAATAAAAAAATTGTTGGAAAATGAAAAGACATCTTCAAGTGAGGAAATCTGTCATACCTCCATCTGTTCATTGAAAGTACAATACATTGATGATATGCATAATTGGCACATTCTAATAACATTACAGTTTCTCAATTAGTAAGCTCTACCGGATTTACATGTTAATTTCCTATCAAGAAGAAAGCATGTAGGTTCACAATGTACATGATGGGGGAAATGCATTAAGGTATGATAACGAGGTGATAAACAGGAGATGGCTTCCCAGTGAGATCACTTCTCCATTTCCTATATTGTCCTATGGAGTCTATGGACTAAGGGCATAAATCAAGAACGTAGAGCATTCGCTATTTTTTGAAAGCCATAAATGTATAAGCTATTTGCGATCGCTCACTTCCTGTTTTATCTGTGCATTTTCTACCACCCCTATTGCTAAAATGGTTAGGTATCAGTGAGAGGGTACTAATAATATAGGATTAAGACACAAGGATCATGTATGGCATGTTTTAATTAGCATACTCTATAAATCTAACTCAGAAACTATTTTCCTAAATAAACCATAGCTAATAAAACTTATAAGTGGTTTTGAAAACACTTGCATAACAACAGTGACTTCATGACACCAGAGGAGGTGTGTTGTGATATCCTACAGTAACAAGAGTGGTATAAATGAAACTGGTGCATAGGATGGGTCATATCTCTCCGGGTGCAGGGACTGTGGTCAGAAATCATCAGGAAAGGAGTGTCTTACTCTCCTACAGAATGAGATTACCCACAAGTGTATAATCATGTTCTGAGAAATGTGAGTTTTAAATATTCCTCTGTATAATACACTTTTTAACCCAGTAAGGACAGAAGGATGTGTAACACATTGCTTCGCAATGTGTTGCATGCACCTTTGGTTCTTAAGGGGTTAATATGCTGGAGCCCACTTCTTGACATTTTGGGTAGGTATGTCCTCAGTCTCCATGAGCAGCGCAGGATGTCCCTGCTGGATTACTACAGTAACTACAGTAACTGAGCCACTGAACAGTTCACTTATGCTCAAGTGTACTGTTTGAGACACTTTGGGACTGGAATTACCTACCTCCGGTTTAGAGCAATAATACAGGATGCATGTGCAAATTGATGTAAAATCATATTGGTGCAAATAAATCAAGGTAAATGCAAATCAGAAGCAAAATAATTGCACTACATGTATCAAAGAAAAAAAAACATTGATATCAGTGGAATTTCCTCTTTGATACATAAAATGCACACACATATCTGCTTTAGTGTTTTTTTTCTCTGAGTAAAATAAGTGTACTCCCATAGCTAGGAGATTTTTCATTCAGAAGTTATTACTGCTCAAACCTATCCTTAGTATATTGATCTGCAAGTGTCTATTTAGAACACCAGAGGGGAGATTCTCTAAGAGGCCAGGGTGGCGATATGTTTGTATATTGTGTCAATGGCATATCAACAGTATGCATTAAAGTGTCATCGTCATTATAT
The DNA here is from genome assembly GCA_037306005.1 of Rhinophrynus dorsalis. Lineage (NCBI taxonomy): Eukaryota > Metazoa > Chordata > Amphibia > Anura > Rhinophrynidae > Rhinophrynus > Rhinophrynus dorsalis. Next base: position 197,145,896 of record CM074725.1, read on the forward strand.
CCCTTGGAAAATGCCTCCAATCAGACACAAACCATCAACATCTCCATGAATCCGCTGTCTTCTACAGCTTTACTGTTTTGTTCAACAATGGCTCATTTTCATATGGAAATGCAGGTTAATGAGCCATTGTCATATTAATGTGGGGGTGTTTATATGTTAAGGTAGCACATTGGCACAGGCACTAAACTGATGTACTGAAAGGGTTACAACACGGGCACTGAAAAGGTTACAGCATTAACACGTATTGCCAGCATTAACTTATCATTTAAAGAATGGCAGAGAAGCTGTGATATAGAATACCTTCTCTGCCATTCTCTCAATGATAAGTTAATACTGGCAATACACGTTAATGTTGTAACCCTTTCAGTGCACAGGGGTGTACAATGAACATCCCTATAACACTGAATGGGTTAAGGTAGCAGTGCTGTTTGTGTTGCTTAAGACTAAGTGACTCCTCTCCATCCCCAATGGGAAGGTAGGGGTAGCAGAGAGAATTCTCTCAGACCTGCTGGCAATGTGTGAGGGTGGGCATCCCTTACACATCGCCAGAGGCTCTACAACCCTGCATTATTAATTATCTGTGCATATTTTGATATGTGTGTTTCCATCGCCAAGGTGATGTGCTTGTCACATCGCCAGACACACATTTGTCAGAGCATTGCTGCTTAGTGCATCTCCACAAGGTGATGCTGTTCCTAAAGCATACTATGGAAAACCACTCAAGCTCTGATTTAGATTGCATTATAGGAAAAAATATTTTTAGACAGGAGTTGGAACTATTGCAGGCAGTGTAATATAAAAAATAATTTACCTGTAATAAAGTTTGAATGGAACAATGGAAGTATTCTTGTTTTGCTCAAGATGAAAGGACCTGTAACACTGTGTAATTAACCCTTTGTGTGCCAGAGAGGTATCCAATGTAAATAATGAGCCTGATGTACCAAGGAAACATATAGCAATTAAACCAACAGAACCATATAGAACAAGTAACAAAATCTGAGTTTACTGGAGTTTTTAACCCATTAAATGCTAAAGATGATTCAACCACAATGCATGACTTCTTTAACATTCAAAGGATTAAAATTCCCATTTAAATAAATGGGAACCCATTTAAGTCAATGGGAATTTTGTGAAATTTTCTGTATCCCACACGGTGTAGCTAATTTTCTCCAGAATTGCTCCTTTTTTGTATTGTGCATATAGCATTGATGTTGGAACAAGCTGCCTCACACACCCGGATCAGTTAACAGCAAGGTGCATCTGACTCACAACAGCAACATCAGCGGTAGAGTAGTCAAGCACTCTCTTGTTCAATAAAACATAGCTTTTATTTAAAATCATAAACCAAATATGGCTTAACCTCATTTATTTTATGATTTTAAATAAAAGCTAAGTTTTATTGAAGATGAGCGTGCTGGACTGTTGTACCACTGATGCTGTATTGTGCATACAGCCATAAGTGAGGAAAATTACCTTTGAATGTCAGCTTTAGACCATTCCCCCAGTGCAAGTACCAAACAAAAGGCCTAGATTACATTGCGCCTGATAAATGCACTGGTTTATCTTGCAGATTCCCACTGAAGTCTATTGAGAAATGCGCCGATAAAACCATTGCTAAAGTTATCAAGCGCATTAGAAATCAGGCCAAAAATAATATCTGTAGTGGTGACTACTGCTTCATAAATACTGAATTTCAGAATAAACAGGACGTTTTTCACAATTCTTATTGTGGGTGACATGCTCTAACAAGAACGCCAAATATATATAAATAACAAAATGAAGAAGCACTGTAAAAAAATTCAAGCAACCATTTTGTCCTCTTATTTAACCACAATATCAAATTATCCTCCACCCCTTCCAATAACAAAAAAATATACAGTCATTTAAGGGCCTTATGTAGAAAGTGAACAATAAGCAATTTAGGAACATACTAATTGCACCATTGAGGGAAGGAACTGTAAACCCTTGAACACTATTGAAGTCTCCAAATATTGCATTGTAATATTTGGAGACCTGTCTCTAGAATTCAAAGCTGCTAGAAGCCCAGTTTAGATCGCTGGGACAGACTTCTTATCCTACCTGTGGTGCAGTTGGAATGCTCCAGAATTGTTCATATTCAGATTTATGCCTACGGTCCTAAAAATCTTAACAGCGAAGATGCTTCTTGCTTGACATGTCATTCCAAATCCTGTGCATCTCTTCAGGGCCAATCTGATGCACTGTGATCACTCTACGGTATCTACACAAGCTGTAGGCCATTTTCCAGTGATTAAAACCACTGTTTTGAAATGGGTGAATACCAAGCTTCCGTAAACAAAGTCCAACATATACATCCTCAAGATGTAAAAGTCTGGTATGAAGAGACGTTTTGTAAATTAGTTCTGCCACATCAGCAGAAAAAATATAGCCAGTTCCTGAACAAAAAGGTGGATAGTTACTGTCCGGGTACAAGTCTCTAGGCATATACCACTTGCTGCGGACATCTCTTATAGGTCCTCCATTTATGACATAGCCTGTAAAGTATCTTCTCCTAGGCTTTGTGGTGGGCTTCAGCAGCTTATAAATCAAGTTGTCCATATTTACAAAAATATCACTGTCTGTTTTCATAACATACTTAGCTTTTGGGCAAAAAGTAGCCACCCACCTCATACCCATCAATGTTTTAAGAGTCAGATTATGATAGGAATCTATGAAGTCTTCAACAACAATGTCATGAAAAATTTGGCTTTCTTGTTCTACCATCTGATTTAAAACAGGGTCTGCATTTTTGCCTAGAAGAAACAGTGTGACAATTTTAATTCCTTTGAAGTTACTCTCATTGCCCCAGGTTTCTCGAATTGCTTGTCTTGCATCAAATTCCTTATGGGTTGTGCTTATAAGAATTACCAAGAAAGGACTGCCATTATTTCCACATTTTTCAGGCTCATTTATTACAAATTCAAAAGCATGAGGGTTTATAGGTCGAGTTCTAATATTGCCAAAAGAAACATTTTTTTGAGCAATGAGTACATTGCCAGATCTCTGGTTCGAATATGAAGAGGTTGGACGAGTAATGCTTAGATACCAGAGGGCACTTGCCCAGCACACAACTGTCAATATATATAAACATGAGACCTTTGACGCCATTATTTCTGAAGTCTTCTAGGCAGAGTCTTCATTAATCAGACTTTCTATTATGTTGACCATTTTTTTTAATCCAAATTAACAACATATTAGCACAGAAAGAATGCTCTGCACGGCACTGTAGACAAGTTTATGGATTTTCAATGAGATTCTGGAATCCAAACGCTAATTAATTTTCTTTCTCTTGCAGTTTGGTAATTCCATTGTTTGCAGAAAGTATCCTCTCTGTAAAATATAAAAGTAAAACATGGTGAAACATAACATCCATGTAAATGTTTTAAAAGGGTGAACTTTTATACCAAAAATGTATATTTTGACCCCTATTTAGAGTTAATCCTCAAGTAACCCATTCAGGCTGAGGTACTAAGAAGATCTTGGAACAATTCTAGAGGAAACCAGCCAAGCCATAGGTAACATATAAACAGTCCCAAAAGTCAACTGATTTAAATTGGTGTTTAACCTGAATGCCAGAGAGGTCTCTAATGCATTTCAATGTAATGAGCTACAGACCTCTCTAACAGTCACATGGTGAAAAGCTTCTTTTAAAGTTGTTTTGCCGGAGAATAGCTACATTTATTTTTAATACATCGGTCTCGGGACGCTCCACTAGTTCTCAAATGGTTAAAAAAATATTTTTTAAGTAAAATGTTTTATTTTTGTGATAAATGTCCAATGATTCCATACAAACATTAGGAAAAGTAAAGAATATTTTTTTACTTCAAATTACTAATTGCCATGAAAAATTCAATCAGTTCTGAAAATAAATTAGTTTGGCAGTGTGTGATTAATGTGCATAGAAGGAATTAGTTCATAATGTCTCAGATCTGTGCATAATTGACACAGAAGGGAATGAGAATGAGAATGAGGCTGGGACGAACCTGAGGAATTCTGGGGCAATCCAACTGAACCACAGGAGGGGAAATAAAAATATCCATCGATTTACATGGAACATTTTAACCCTTTGGATGCTAGACAGGTCACCAATGCATTGTGAAGCAATGTGTTGGAGACCTCTCTAGCATTCAAGTCGTTAAAAGCCCCAATCGATAAACGGTTAATTGTATTTGTCCCCTTCCGTACAGTTGGTTTGATTTGCTCTACTTGGTCTTTGTGCATATGGGCCAAATCAATTAACCCTCTGAGTGCCAGAGGGGTACGCAATGCATTGCAAAGCAAAGGGTTAACAAGTGACATCTTTTCTTCCTGCGCTTTTCAGCTGTCTTTAAACTTCAGATAAGTTGGATGGGTTATTTAAAGGAGCAGTAAACTATTTTTATGAAAACACATATTTTACAGAGCATTTCCTGCTGAATAAAACAAGGTCACTCCCATCGCTGTTAGCTGTTTTATTCAAAATTTATAGCAATTTAAATAATCATAAAGTGAATTTACTGTGTTTACTTCCTGGAAGTTCTAACTGACAGGAAGTGACAGGCAGTTTCTATCACATTCTATGGAGAACTGTACATCACTGACTTTTCCGACTTTCCTTCCCATCAGAATCTAACAGGAAATCTAATTAGAATTTGACCACTAGAGGACAATGCTAATGTAAAAAAACATGGGTTTAAATTGTAATAACTCTGGAAATATAAATCTTTATATTATATACATATTGTATATTTTTTCATAAAAAAGTTTACTGCTCCTTTAAATTGGTGGTGACTTTCGTCTTTTAGAGCTGTTTTCTCCTCTTTGAATGTCTCACTACTTTGGGAATCACTAATGGACAAGTAACCACACTACCAGTTTATGTAGTGAGTATCTTTTGCACCGTGACTCATTTCAGCCAACATTCTTTATTTGATTCCACCATGCTCAGTTAGTCAATGGTAGCTCAAATACAGTGTGAGGGAAAAAATGAGATGACTGCCTGCATATCTGCTAATGTATTATAGGGGAAATACCCCTACAGATACAAGTGTCTCATAGGCATGGGTAAAACTTTTTGCCACAAAAGTGATACATGCAAACAAATGTCTCTTTGCTCCATGTCTGGGAATTTCTGCAAAATGTGTAGGTTTTCTGCCTTTTTCATTGCAATGAAATCAATGATAATACTACATTGGTCTCTACATGGAGAGTATGTTCCAATGCTAGTATAAAAGGGGTGTCAGGTTCCTGCTTGTTGCCAGTATCTGCTTGGGATATAGAAAGAAAACAGCAGACATTTTGATGCTAGAGGCAGACAAGCAAAGAGAGGGAGAACTGATGTAACGAGTTGCACAAGCAGGTAGTTATTAAGCATATGGCTGGACACATCATATGGCAAGAAAGTTCACTTTCTCCCCTCACTATAGACTAGATGACTGTCACTGCTCTGTAAGTCTCTTTTCCATCAGTGGGCAGTACAGTGCAGAAGCAGCAGGTCACTGCCAGTAGTAAAGGTCAACAGCAGGGTGCCCCATACTATTGGTATGACATTTTATGCATGCAGAGCATTGAGTGACAATCCCATAAAGCTGTAGATGTAGTAAATAAACTACAGCACAATGCTCTGTACACTGCTCCTGGAAAGCTGACTTTGTGCTTGGCAACAATGGCTCCAATATAATAGCTGTCTTTACAATAGCAGATATGGAGCAAGTACCTGCTTTGAACTAAATCTATTTGTTACTCAGTTCTTCTCAAAATCCAAAGCCCTCAGAGAAACACTATATATCACATGCAAAATGTGCAAATTTTAGCCAGTCCTATAGTACTGACAATGCAGTGTATTTCATACAAGAACATATAAAGAGTATAAAGAAATCCTTATAGATCGTGTGAAAGACTACATTGTGATGGAGAGAGACACGTAGGTGAAAAATACTCCTAGAAAGTACAGTGAAAATGAAGTAAGCAAAGGGTTTATACATTCACCTACATCAAAAACAACAAAACAACATTTTGTAGTACACATCATCATCATCATGATTACAGAAAGCAATTAATGTGTCTTGGGGTGAGGGGTAGTCTAATATTTATGGTGGTTGTTATAGTAGTACTGGCACAACTCTATGGTACTTGATCCCAGACTATGGGTTGGTGGTTAGTAACTGATGCACATGAATACTGTCAGTTTCCTGGGAGTGGCCCCACTGCATGTGAGATGGTTACAGAATACATGAAGGATAACTGTGCTCTAGGCTGAGACGATGACCCACTTAATTGCTGGCAAATAAAATAGTCTTTGTGGCCAGCACCTGTGTGTACTACTGTGGAAACCATTATCTGTCCACCAAGTATACAGTCAGAGTGGGTTTTCAGTGCAGTTGTTTATATCATTAACGACAAGGACACATCTATCCAGCAGATGTATTGGTAAGCATATTTATAAAAATGAAACAGCATTTCATACCATATGAGAATCATGTAGCAGAAGTGGAAAAAACACACAAGACAGAGAAGCATATGGCATATGTAGTAACAGCAGCACTGGAAAAGAGGAGGAAGATTTTGCACATTTCAAACCATCTATGATAGTTGGGACCAGGGCTATAACTCTAATGAATGATTGACAAATAATAATTTGAGGTTATATTGGAATCATGCATGATACTGTATATAATGATATAATTTGTCTAGAATTACTTCAAAAATCATCAACAAATATATTCACCACCAACAACAACCACATCCACCACATTAAATTCAACCTTTTATTTTTAATTACCTTTTTGGAAAAACAAAATATTAACAAGCTCATATCAAGGAAAGCGTTGAAAAAGAAACATTTGCAGGCCTTGAAAAAACTGTTTGCAGGGCTACAGCCAAGTAACCCACTATCAAGAATACTATATCACCCACCAGTACCATCATGGCAGTTGCTTATTTAGTCCCTGCTGCTCAGTCATCTGAACATCAAAGGTCAGAGGATTAGGGTAGTATATCCACCATGCCCATGGGTAGTACTAATGGTGGTGGGAGTGGACTAGGCTCATCATTTCCACAAACTCTGGTGGTAGAACCAGGACCAGCGGTGACATGGGACAAGTGGTTGGCATGGCTCCCACCATAATCCTTCTCCTCCTCCGCCTCCTCTACAATCATGGGTATTGGAATATTTTTCCTTAGAAACAGGGAGGGACTGTGCAGTCATCAACAACCACAATCTGCACAATGTGTGAATACCTTGTGAAGACAGAGAATGATTGGGATCAAACCTGACATATCTGTACTCAATATATACATCCAACATAACCACCACACTGAGGTTTATTTTCACAATAATAAAATATCTCCAATAAATCGGGTGCTGTCAGTCATGCTTCCCACCACTGTGGCTCTTGTGCATTCAGCAAACTGCAACTGGTGACTGGGTGTTTATGGTGAGTAACTGTCATTTCCCGTGTCTTATTATCACTGAATAAAGAAAAATGACCCTCAGTGCTATGAACCTGGTGTATTCTGTGGGATGGACAGTCTGCAGATGCTCCCTTATCCTCTGCATTCTATTGGACATCAAAACATTGTCATATGTGGCCACTCTACCACACACTAGGGCCGTGTACGGTAACATATTGCCAGATCCACTTATTTGCATATTCACTACCTGCTGGGGGGTACTAGCAATATTGGCAGTGCTGAGGATGATCCTGAGGGTTTCAGTTGGATAGAGGGGATATTATCCTGGCCCCAGTCCCTAGCACAAGATGGCAATGACACAGGTGTTACTGTCGTTAAAGTTTCAAACTTTTTGTGTGCGAATTTTTTTTTCCATGAAAATGTTGTTAAGGTCGGACAAGAGACGCAGTGGTAGAAGAACCTGATTTTTTTCTTGGGAATGGCTCAGTATGTTTTGCAAGATCCTGAGTGTTTGCATGTCCTTTATTAGGGTAGTTGTGCCTCTTCCTCCCCTTCCCAACCTTGTCCCAGAGTGTGCACATTGCAGACTGTGCACAGTCCATGCCCGAACAAAAAATAATTCCACACTCATCAATTAAGGGCAGGGGCAAATAGAGATCAATGTATTTAATGATACACCTTCTCACTGGATGCACCTGCAGTGGCTTGCGGTGCTGCTGATATTGCTGCTGTCTCAACTTTACAGATTAGGAACAAGGTCCACCACTACCAGTCTCACATCGTCGTCACCATTACTCCCGTCACCACTACTAATACCCATGAGTAAGGTGAACACACCTAATGATCATGCTATGACATATAATATTTATACTCAGAGAACTCATTAGCAGGAAGCAAATCAGCAAACACCACAATATGACTTCTGGCGGTGGAGTTGGTACACATTACCATCTGCATATTTCTCTCCTTCGTTTCACTGGTTTGAACAAAGAAAAGTCTCATACTCTCTTCACCACCCTCAGAGTCATCACCATCACCACCAACAATCTCTTCATCCTCTCTTGGTGGTGTCAAGTTTGAAATGGAAGCACCTGGGGTCACACTTATTACAGAAACAGCAACAGGCTCATGCACAGGCATCTGCACTGCGCTGCTACTACACACTGCCAAATCTAACATTCCTCTTATTAAAACATTCTCCCAGGTTCCTAAGTATATTGTGGGAGTGGCAGCACTGTCTGCTTGGATAAATAGGCTCCCTCTGCTGCTACTAAGCGAGCTTTCACCAATGGACAAGATTGGGGTGTGGTCATGGGTAGAGCTGGGAGTGGCTAAGGATAAAGGATACCAATGATAGCTTGTGTAGGGGTGCCTGAGATGTAAATATGGCCCTGATGACAACACTGTCACAGTATAAAATAATGTAACCCTTTGAGTGCCAGAGTGCAAAGCAATGCATTCCGTAGCCCTCTGGCACTCAAAGGGTTAATATTGGTCTTACTCCATTTGTGTTTGCTCTTTTCCTAAACATAAAACTTTTCTAAGGTCTGTGTCATTCACTATTTTCCTTCATAAAAGGAAACTGTTTGGAAGAAGGAATAATTAAGGACCTATTACCATTTTAAACACCACCTGCTTCTTAAGTTTAAAAAGAAAGAAACATGATTATGATTATTAAGAATATTTCTTTTTTCTAATTGGTAAACAACAATGCAGCTGTTGGCATTCATTGCTTAATTAATTCCTTCCTAATTGTTTTGCATGCAGGGCAAACTAACTTTTTGGTTTTTTGGACTAAATGACATGGTACAAAGACTCTTATTTACACATACGCTCTTTATTCATCAGAAATTGATATAAATAATTGCTGCCCTTTCATTCAATTTGAAAAACATTAGTGGTGAAAAATTTAAAGGAACACAAACATCTCTTAACAATAAACCTCCCCTGACTTTAGTATTGACAGGAAAGCCTAACGGCCACTATGAATCAATTCCACAGACACTGTTTCCTCAAAATGAATCGTTAGTTCATACTTTTTTAGCATGTCCATAGAGGCAGACATGATTCTTTGGGTTGTATTCTGGAATCTAAAAAAGAGCAATTTTCTAGCAAACCAACAGCACGGTAGGGGGTAAATGAAAATTCCCATTAATTAAAGAAGCAGTAAATACTTTATTCAAAAATTATATGTTTTGGAGATTTTCCTACTGAGTAATTCAAGGGTACTCTCACTGCTGGGAGATGTATATTTCCAGAGTTATTACATTTCATATAGTTATACTGCTGCATTCTATGGGAGCGGTGACTCACGGACACAGGTTCTCCATAGAATGTGGTAGTTTGAACCTTCAGGACATCAATCCCATGAACGCTAGAGATGTCTTCAATGCATTGCATCACAATGTTTTGGAGACTACTCTTGCAATTAAATAACTAAATTTAAATAAAAGAACATTTAGGAAATTTTTATTATTCCCCAAAATTGTACCTTGCTGCTGTTGAACTCCATACCTTAATCCCTTAAGTACCATTGACGGTCCTGACACATCACAGGTGTCTGTGCCTTAAAGGGATAGTAATGTTTCATAATAAAAGCAGCTCTAATTAATCTTCATAGTATTTGGGCCTTGGAGAGTGTTCTTTCAATTCTGTCAGAGTTATAGCTCAAGAGTAATTGAAGATAAAGTATCCCCCTCCCACTCCTTTTACTGATATAACACTGCTCAGCTTAGAGCAGCAGGGAGTGTCTAGCTAGATTGCAGAGAGGGACAATCTTCAATTAAGATTAGGGAAAAAGCTGAAAAACCTCTCAAGGGGGGCAGGGGTCTCATTGTTCTCACAGTAAGAAGATTGTCCCTTGCTGTGAACTGTCTGGTCTGTGGACTGCATTCCACTTCTGAGGGGAGGTGGCTTACACTAGGTAAAAGGGGCGGGAGGGGGAAACTTTATCATTCAATTACTCTTGAACTACAACTCTGACAGTAATGAAATACCACACTCTATGACACAAATACTATGAAGATTAATTGGAGCTGCTGTTTTTGTGAAACATTACTATCACTTTAAGGGGGAACTCACACCTCTATTAACCCCTTAAGGACCCGTGACGTACCAGGACCGTCACGGTCCTTGGTATACTCAAGGACCGATGACGGTCATAGTACGTCATGTACTTTTTACTTACAGCGCTCTACCGGGAGCGCTCTAAGTAAAAATAGGGCATGAAATAGACCGCTCCAAGATCGGAGCAATCTCTTTCAAGCCCCATAGTGACGCGCCGATACACGTGACAGGTCACGTGTACCGGCGCGTCAACGTGCCCCTATGCGGTCGTTATGGGACGGAAATGTCCCATAACCTCCGGTCCTTAAGGGGTTAAAGCACTTTTTTTCTTAATTTATGTGTGTTAATCTTACATCAATTTTTTTTATTTACTGCTGTTAAGACCAAGATCTAACCTTTTAAAAATTAGCTTGTGACATCAGTTAAGGAATGGCTGAGGTGCAGGTCTGTACCGCAGCCTGTCAATCTTCACCTCTTTCCCTCCCCAGTAGTGCCTCATTCACACCTCCTACTGTGATGGAGACTTCCACCATGTGAGCTGGGGCACTCTCATTGGCGAGAGAGCGTGCCAGGTCACTTGCTGGAATCCTCTATCATAAGAGGAGGTGTGAACGAGGTACTGCTATGGAGGGAAAGAGGTGAAAATTGACAGGCTGCGGTACAGAGCCACAACTCAGCCATTCCTTAACTGATGTCATGAGCTAATTTTTAAAAGGTTAGATCTCGGCACATCCAGTAGAATTTAACCCCTTAAGGACTCAAGATGTACCAGGACCATCATGGGAAAACTTCCCTAAAGGACCATTGATGGCACATCATGGATTTCAGGGCTCACCACGTGGCTGCACGCCATTTGGGTAGCTCTGAATTGGATCTCATTAAAAAAAAATGTTCTGTGGTCCTTAAAGGGATAGTAATACTTTATTATTACTATCCCCCATATTGTACATATTTGCAAAATAAGTTAATAGCCCCCAGGTTCATCTCTCAAAACTTTATGGTTTGAGAGATAACCAAAGGCAAAGTTCCCCCTCCCTCCCCCTTCCCTGAAGTCAGCATTGTTATGACTGAAGGGATATCCGGTCTGTCTTTCATCATGCGGCTCTGCAACAGAGCCGCGATCGCTTTAGTGACAAAGAATGATTTCACTGAAATGGTCTTCTACATTGCTTGCAATAATTCTTTGTCACTAATGGGATCTCGGCTCAGCTGCAGAGCCGCAAGCCTGTCGTACGACAGCATACCTCCCAAGTGTCCCTCTTTAGGAGGGACAGTCCCTCTTTTTGAACCAAATCCCTCTGTCCCTCTTTCCCACCCTGGTGTCCCTCTTTTTAGGAAATCAGACTGTGTGGTGTGTATGTTAGTGTATTAAATTGCTCCACAGCAATAAAACTCATATGTATGTTTGTATATACTTCCGTATATGTGTATATAAATTAGTCTGTGTGATTAAAACACTTTGGTCTTGTTCTAAATCATTTATACAGTTACACAAGCAGGTGTCAATAGGTCACAAAATAACCAGCAATAACTCAGCAATGCCCCACCTACTAGTCACGCCCCCAGTAACACCCGCTAAAACACAAGTGTCCCTCATTGGCAATCTGAAATGTTGGGAGGTATGCGACAGACTTCCCCTGCAGTCAGTACAACGCTGACTTCAGGGAAGGGGGAGGGAGGGGGAAATTTGCTTTCGGTTATCTCTCAAACCATAAAGGTTTGACAGATGAACCTGGGGGCTATTGACTTATTTTGCAAATACCTGCAATATGAGGGATAGTAATAATAAAGTATTACTATCCCTTTAAGTGCCGGCTCTTAAGGGGGTTTACCGTTGTCTCGGTTTTAGTTATACAGATAACATTATTTACGGAAAACTTAAAAGAGCAACATATCATTTTCTACCTCCAGATTAAATAGAGTGGGATAAATGTGACATAAAATCTTACTTCAGTAAATAAAGAAAAAGGAAATATTGATCTATTTTGCTAGTGTACAATAATAGCATAGCCGTTAAATTACTTTAGACATTGTTGCTTCAACAGATAGTGCTTTAAGGTACAATAAGATTGTAAATTTTCTGTAAGGAGAAAAGATGAAAATTGTTGGATCTGCTTCTAATCTCCATTGATTTATGCAGTGTGGTGTAGTTACAGGCTATGTGGATATATCCTTTATGCATGAGGTCTTCTTCTCTCTCCTCAGTTTGGAGATATTGACTCTTTGGATGCTAGATACTTCAAATCATTGCTTCCCAATTGAAAAAAATTACAGCGAAGCTCATTTTCTGCACTTATACTGAAATATCGTGCAGCTGCAAATTCAGGGGAGAATAACAGTGCATATGATTTCTTTAACCCTTTGAGTGCCAGAGGGCTATCCAGTGCACTGGAACTCAAAGGGACTGGCAGCGCAGGCGCACGGACATCACTATGGCAAGATGTCCGTGCTTCCTGCTACTGTCAGCCTCCGAATAAGTAGAAAATGTTTGAAACCAGGTAATATTTCTGGCGACTAGCGCTACTAAGCAGTCGCCAGATGAAGACTTAATTAACATACAGTTTTTGTGGGGTGGTAGTTCCCCTTTAATTATGTTAAGTCTCATATTCTCATGTCATGTTTGATGTCATCAACAAAACACAGAGGGCAAAATAGTTAAAGTTCGACAAATCATGACTCTGAATTTCCAAGCTTTTGTGCTACTTATTTGTGGGCATCACTGTCCATTTATTTGCAACTTAATTCATTATTCAAAATCTTCATGTAAAGTTGCTGAGAACTCTAAATGTCAACTGGTTTTAGTGATGCTAAATGACAAACTGCATTACTTCACTTGAGGACAGTCTGGGCTGAGAAGAATATTAATTTACAGATTGCAAGTTATTTATTAAGATAACCCTTTAAGAACCAAAGGAGTAAGCAATACATTGAGAAAAAATGTGTTCCACGCTCTACTGATCCTAAAGGGTTAAATTAGTTAAAAACCAAGCAAATTAAATTAAGCATTTTATAAGCTGTTAACTCATTGGATGAATCCAAGGGGTTACATTTTAGAATGTATTGCTCTTTTAAGGAAATAAAGCACTTATAGGGTCTAACTGTTTAGAAAGTAGACAGGTTTTCATCTTACTAAGTAAAAGTGGCTTAATTTCAGAGCAAACCAACAAATAAAAATATCCATCATTTAGTATTAAATTAAACAGGGCTTCTAACCTACTGAATGCCAGATATGCCCCAAACATATTCAAGGAGTTAAAAGCCCAATTTAAATCAATAAAAATGTGTTGTATACATCTCTGGCACTAAAAGAGTTACTATTATAAAATTAACACAAATTTCTTGTGCTTTCCAAAAAGTTATTGATATCTTGTGAGATGGCTAGAAGAACACAAGGGGAGGGGGAGATGCACTAAGATGTGATAAAGAGGTGATAAAGCTGTGATGACTTCTCAAATTATATCACTTCTCCAGTTCCTATGTTATTTCTAGTACTTTGGAGATCTTAGTGCATAGGCTCCACAGAGTAACATAGGAACTGGAGAAGTGATATCACTGGAGAAGTTATCTCTGCTTTATCACCTTTTTATCATGCCTTAGTGCATAACCTCCAAGTTTGTTTCCTAAACCTCTCCTTGAGGCATAACAGAAATTATATGTAGTTTCTGTCCATAGAGTGTATTTGTTAGTTCACCACCAGCATACCTAATTTAGTTTAACAGGTATTGATAAGCTGAACCATGCATGCAGATGGAGGAATACAGTATGTGTACATGGGATGGTTGGGGTGTCTCAATGAAAGGTTTGGAAATGGCTAACATAACACAGCTTGTCAGACATAGAAACAGAATTTTCGATCAATAAAACAATTTTCTGCAAGAAATAACATACCTTACTGGATTTTCAAGATGTGGTATCCAAGTTTAAAGAAATGTTAAGAAACTGGGCAAAACTGAAGTCAAAAAACAATTTGTAAGATCCAAATGGCTATCTGCCTCTGATGAACAGTACATAAAGTTCACTACCTTGAGGGGCAGAAGGAAATCCAATGAAGTGCTTGCTCAACATCTGGCAGACACCAATGTATACTTTTCGACAGTGAGGAGTTACAACATATGGTCTTGTAGGGTGTGTTACAGCTAAGAAACCTTTCGTGAGCAAAGGCAACCAGCAGAAGAAATTGAAGTAAAGTCCATAAAGAGTACAGCAACAACCAGTGGCAAAAAGTTTTATGACACAATGAGTACAAATTTTAAATCTTCAGCTTACAAAAATGCAATATCTCAGAAGATGAGTTCATGAGAAGTACATTGATGCTTGTCTGCAACCATCTGTGCATTTCAGCCAATGATGTAGAGAACCTAGTCAAATTATTAATTATTAATGCTGAGAAATATAAACATATCTTGATTCATCATGTTGTACATTTGGGAAAATGTCTGATTAGAAAAAAATGTATCTTTCAGCACAATAATGAACCCAATCACACAGCATACACAATGAAGCATTTCCAACAGTGGAAGTCTGCAGATGGACCATTCACAATATTAGACTGGCCACATCAATGCCCCAACCTCAACATAACTGAAGGTCGACTGGGAAGAGAACAGAAAGCAGCCAAAGTCAAATGAGTTATGGTAAAACCTGGAAGAAGCTTGCGAGAATTTATCACTGGACTACTTGAAAAATCACATAACAGTCTACCAAAACAAATTACTTCAGTTTTGAATTCTAAGGGAGGCAATGCAATACACTGACATGTAACAACACAAGAAGTTTTTGATACTTCCATTATTTGTTGTACAGTGTTTTTGTTTTATTAAACACTTTGTTTTTCAGAGTGGTCTGAGGCTTTTTTACAGTACTGTATAATGTGTCTTCCCAGTTCGTATGTATGGCTGTGAAACATGGACACTAAATGCCAAAGCGATACAAAAACTTAAGATTACACAGAGAAGTATGGAGTATCAAATTCTGAACATAACAGAAAGAGATAGAAAAACATGTGCATGGAATCGTCAGCAAAGTTCTACGATATCACCAAAAGAGTAAAGTGCCTGAAATAGACATCGGCAGGCCACCAGCAAGAAGACTTGATGGTAGATTGACCAAACAAATTTTGTAATGGATTCCACTCAATGCTAAATACCCAAGAAAAAGACCAAAGACAAGATGGTTAGATTAAATTACCAAATTTGTTGGTGCATGATTAGTAGATCTTCACAGATAACAAAAAGATAAATGCATTTTGGAGTTCTGGTTTTAGCTATTACAACTTTTGAAAGAAGGATCTCCCAAAAAAGATTGTCCTGGTATTAATCAGCATGAAGAACCCTACACAATGTATGCATTATAGTAAAACAAATTACTGTTCCTCTAAATTGCTGTACACAAACTATTCTACTATTAATTCAGCTCCCAAGCATACAACATCCCATATAAAACACTCGAAGGAGAAGGGGATCTCAATAAAAATCTTTATTTTATTAGACACAGCTTAAAAATTAGCAAAAACAGGACTTACATATGATCATGACAGCCCATTCCTACTGCATTTCAGAGACACACAGGCCTCCTTCATCAGAGATTAAGACCACCCCCTTCTTTCTAACAAACTTTATATAGACAACACATCACCCATTGGAAGACATGGGTTAACCCATCCACCACCAGAGAGGCAGACAGCCAACAAAACAACTAGATTGCCTGCCTGGCGGTGAAGGAGAAACCCGCACCTATAACAAAAAAGCTACTACAGTACAATATATTAAAAAAACCCAACACTATGTATCATAAACGAACCCAAAGAGTAATTAATAAAAAAAGAAATCATCAACATCTAATACAAACTAAATGTTGATAAATTATGATATATATTCTCTAAAAGGGAAATGATAAACACCCAGCGAGGGAGGAGAGAGATTGAACTTGAATTATCCCGTATAACAGTCTACATCCCATTCAACATTAAGACCATAAGGTCTTCTAGCTCTCAACTGGAAAATCCAAAAAAGTTTCCATTTTATTTAATCTAGCCAGCGTATCTCCTCTCGGTGAGTGTACACACTTCTCAATACCCTGAAAGGTAAAAAATGAACTGTCTACATCATGTTCACTTACAATATGTTTAGCAATCTGAGATTTACCATCTGTTTTTATAATAGAATTCAAATGTTCTCTAATTCTATACTTAAGGGAATGAATAGTACATCCCACATACTGCTTCCCACATTTGCATGATACCAAGTATACAACATTTCTAGAGTTACAATTTCTAAAATCATTCATATAATATGTTCTTCCTGCAACTGTGAACTTGAAATCCTTTGATTTTACAACATAAGCACGGCAAATACATTTCTTATGTGCACATCCACACATGGTCTTAGGGCACTTGATTATTGATCTGTCACCTTTGAAAGATTTCCGCAAGTGCAGCAACTTTTTCTTCTGCACTGTGTTGATTACATATTAAGTCATAATTTTTTCACCTTCGATGGGACCTTTTACATCCAGGGGCGTGGTACCTCTGTGGCGGTTCTGTGGGCAACGCCATGCTACTAGGCCTCAGCATACTTTATAATATAATTGGAATGGACTTTCCGGTTGTTTACGGTTTATATGGACTCACCTGGAGCCGGATCTGATTGTTTGTTTTTGGAGAATTACCTCTAAATTGCTGAAAACAACAAAAACGTTTGCTTTGAAAACATTTTTACAATATTCTTTTGTAACACTCAGATTCCATTTGGTCACCTAAAGAGACAACTGCTATTTTCTGTATAAATAATAGTCTATGAGTCAAAACATGCAAGCTCTCTTTTCTACAGTAGGTTTTCTGTATTGTCTCAGCTTATGTTTCTGTGACCTTGGTTATATCTGTGAAGGTAAATGCAAAATGTGGCAAGATTAGATAGTGTCTGTTCCTCATCTGCATTACTATTATATAGAGACACAGCTGGTTCAACTATTGACATGCACATAAGATAATATCACTCAGCTCCCACTGGGAAGATAAACTACTAAAATAATTAGTAAGAGTTCTAAAAGATCTAAGGCAGTGATGGACAGCCTAAGGCTCTCCAGCTGTTAAGAACTACACTTTTCTCCATCCCCAGTCAGCCATGGGGGTTTTAGTACTCAACAGCCATAAACAGGTTGCCCTATCCCGATCTAAGGACTAATTAGTTTTAGAGATGTTGTACACATATGGTGGCCTTTGCAAAAGTGGATATTGTATGTTATGGAGTAAATTAGAAAACTGTCTAAAAATAACCTTAATATTTTAATGCATTTTGATTCAAGGTCAATACCAACAGTGACTAAAAGAGAAAACACATGAATAAAACATTCATGCATGCATCTATAAATCTATGTTTCTTTACAGAGATGCACTTTCATGGAGTTACACAGAGAGGTTGAAGATCTAAAAGAACTGAAGCAATTCTAAGGCAAATCAGATGGGAACCAATACATATCCCCTTTTGTCTAAATGGGGTTTAATCCCCATGAATGCTACAGAGGTCTCCAAAGCAGTCAAGGGAGTAGAATACTTAATCAAGGAGCATCCTAGTACAAAATGATGTTTGGGTCTCCAATTCACTGCAATCTACTGCAAAACCTTACATATTTTTTATTTTAAACATTCAACAGGTCATTAGAGTTCAGCAGGCCCAGGTGTTTTACACTTGCTGCATCAGTGATGGTTATACCCCTCATGTTCAAGGTTAAAATACCCATTATATAAATTGGAACATTTTATTTCTTCCTATAGTGCTATAGGTTTGCTCCAGAATTTCTCTAAATCTCTCTAGTTAAATTTGGTTTATTTATGCTAGAGAAAAGACGCTAGAGGGGATTTTGTTATATTGTATAAGTATATGCAAGGTCAATACAAGGATCTCTCCAGTGAGCTTTTCATTCCAAGGCCTGATCAGATAACCATGGGCCACCCCTACTTTTAGAAGAAAAGAGGTTTCAGCTTCAGAAGAGGTTCTTTACAGTAACGTCTGGTACATTGTGGAATTCCTTACTCAAGGATTTGGTAAAGGCAGATACAATGGACACATTTAAGAGAAGATTAGATACATTTCCAGCACAAGTGAACATACAGAGTTATACTATATATTATTAGGTAATTCAGTAAGTTCTAGTAAACAGGCTAATATCCATTTTGGTGTCGGGAAGGCTTATATAATTCCAATTTTTTGGGATATACTGTGGCAAAGGTTGAACTTTGCTGAACAAAAGAACACCTTACTCAAACAGATAAAAATATTTAAAGAAAAGTCAATTTTAACCATTTAAGGACCAGAGGGGGGTATGCAAAGTATTGTTTTGCAATGTGTTGCTTAACACTTTGAGTGCCAGAGTGCCAGCGTGGGTGTGCAATACTTTGCTTTATAAGGCATTGCACACCTCTCTTGTACTCAAAGGGTTAACCCCTGGTCCTTAAAACGTTAAAGAGAATTAGCATATGTTGTGCTAGCAATTTTTTTTGTAACATATATAGTTTTTGCTAACGTAACCCTTTGCGTGCCAGAGGGGTTTGCAACCCATAGCAAAGCAATGGGTTGCTGTCCCCTCTGAAACTCAAAGGGTTAACCTTTATTTCTTGGTGACATAGTGTGGTTCTTTATGCCAGTTCATTTTTGTGTTCGGCCAAAATTAGCACATACTGTGCTATGAACGAATCTAGACAGAACCACCACACTGGGGACATTTCTAACACCACTGTAAGTCTGGCATTGAGCAGAATTAATTAGAATACCATGCAGCTAATTATCTTAACGTGCCACACTGTATCTCCAAACCTGCAGGTTCATTTCTCAAAAAACGTTTATTTGACAGAATAATGACTACTACAACCTGTAAATTAGCTTTTGATGGACTGTGTCCATACCTTTCTCCGGTGAAAAATGTAATCTGGCCTTTGGGTCTGGCTGGCTTGGACACTTCCCTTTTGGCTTTCTCTACAGAGAAACAATGATCTTTTGTATCACAAAGAACAAGTCTGATAAAATGCTTCATGCTATCGGAGTAGAGAAAGCCAGAACTGACTTAAACAGTTGTACTGCTAATTTATGATGAAAAGGCATATGGAACAGAGAGACAAAACACTGCCATTTTCACTGACATCAGTCAGGAGAGGAAATGTGTCTGGGGTATTAATATTTGAGTTCCAGTGAGATGTCCAGTACATTGGATACCTCTTTATTCCATCTGTATGTCCTGTACATATGTGGCTCTTCAAAAAAACGTTTGAACAGAGATGTGGCCCTTGGATTAAAATAACTACCCACTCTTACTCTATGAATGAACCCTTTCAGTGCCATGGGGTAGCACTGAAGGGATGATCCTTTGGATACTAGAAACATCTTGGACACATAGGTCAGCATACAAGGTATTAATAAAAATTTCCTCCCACATCCATTGTGTGTTGTGTCTTCCAACCTGAGCTGGGAGAGGTGGCCATAGCCCTTTGATTTCCACATGATTATGAAATGAGTTGGACAGCCCTCATGCATTGCAATATGCATGTAAAAGTGGAAGCCTCATGCCTAAACACCTACATATGTTTGAAATTATACATGTGTAGTTTTTTATTTTTTATTAAGTCTGTTACTATGGGAATAGACTTAGCAAAATTCCTAAGGCTGCTCTGCGCAGCTGCAAAAGGGGCTCCCTGTCAGCTGTTCGGGGGAACCCCCAGCTGGCAGCAAGCTGGAAATGTACTGTAAAATATCAGGTATAATGCGCACCTGTGTATAATGCGCAGGTATAAATGATACCCAAGATTTTAGAGGAAAACAAAAGTGCCTATGTATAATACGCGCCCTTGTTTTCCCTTCCTCTACCCACCCAAAAAATGTTTCTTGTCCGCTTCCCTCCCTCTACCCACCTCAAAATGCTCCAACCTTTCCCTCCCCCTGCTCATCCCTTCCACAGGCATAAGGCATATCTGCACAGCTGGCGGCATGCTTGCATTTGCCACCTGCTTCCTGGATCATCCTGTAATAACCTTTGTTAAATCAAGATAATGGTAGTGCCCTTTGAGGACCTGAAGGTCCAATGCAATAGACCTCTGTGCACTGAAAATACATTAGTGCCCTGTGAGGACCTTCAGGTCATCAAAGGGTACTACCATAATCTTGAATTAAAACAGGTCCTCACAGGGGGATGGGATAAGACGGAGGCAAATGCAACCATACTGCCCGGTGCAGAGATGTCCCAGATACCTCAGGAGGGGTTGAGTAGAGGGAGAGGAAGGTGGGTGCATATTGAAGTGGAGGGAGGAAGGAGGGGAGCAGACTAGGGATGAGCGAGCACCCCGATGCTCGGGTGCTCGGGTGCTCTGACCGAGCACCCCCTGATGCTCGAGTGCTCGGCCGAGCACCCGAGCCCCATTCAAATGAATGGGAGCACTCGAGCATTAAACCAGGCACCCCCTGCTCTGATGAGCGGAGGGTGCCTGGTCAATGTCCCCCTTCATCTCCGCTATGCCCCTCTTCCACAATGTCCCCCTTCATCTCCTATGCCATAGCGGAGATGAAGGGGGACATTGTGGAAGAGGGGCATAGCGGAGATGAAGGGGGACATTGTGGAAGAGGGGCATAGAGTCTATGCCCCTCTTCCACAATGTCCCCCTTCATCTCCGCTATGCCCCTCTTCCACAATGTCCCCCTTCATCTCCTCTATGGCATAGGAGATGAAGGGGGACATTGTGGAAGAGGGGCATAGCGGAGATGAAGGGGCACATTGTGGAAGACGGGCATAGCGGAGATGAAGGGGGACATTGTGGAAGAGGGGCATAGAGTCTATGCCCCTCTTCCACAATGTCCCCCTTCATCTCCGCAATGCCCCCTTCATCTCCGCAATGCCCCCGTACCTCCATTCCCTGGTGGTCCAGCGGAGCGTCTTCGGATCTGTGCCTCTTCCGGCACAGATCCTCTTCACCCGAACATGTCGGGCGAGCACATGGCGGTACTCGTACGAGTACCGCCATGTGCCGAGCAGAGCGATGCTCGAGCCGATCCGAGCATCGGCCGAGCACGCTCGCTCAACACTAGAGCAGACTTGTGGATATACATTTTTTTCTTTAGTGTATAATACACCCCCCCCACACTTCATATAAGGTGAAAAAGGACAACATTGTGAGTATTATACATTAAGTTTTACAGTTATCCAAAACTGTGTTTATGTGCGCAGTCTCCATGAACACTTAGTGAAGGACTTGGGAGCCTTCACTAGGGTCTATAGAGACTGAGCATGCAGCCGATGAGACTAAACGGTGAGATTTCAGTCTTACAGTTCAGTCTCTCGTGGGATCAATGAGGTGCACTAAGGGTTTCACTTCAGGCCCCCTGTTCTGCACTGCTGGAGCTCACAATGCACCCCAGTTTTGTCTTCAGGTCTGTTCCCAGGGCAGCAGGCAAGCCAACTATACTATACTCATGAGGTATCACAATCTTGGTTTTGTGTCCATAGACTGCAATTTATAAATGCAATTTCCAACTTTTTATAGTCCTACCTTGAAGAATTAATAAGGAAAAAATATTAACATGTGGTGTGAGGAACTCCAGAATATGTTAAAAGCAATGTTGACTGGACTGTTATTGACACTGGCAGAAGAAATGAATAGCTTAATGAATCTTAATCCATTGAGTGACAGAGAGGCAATGCATCAGATATCTCTCTGGTACTCAAAGCATTTTTAAAGGAATAGCAATGTCTCACAAAAAAAGCAGCTCCAATTAATCTTCATAGTATGTGGGTCATGGAGAATGTTATTGCAATACTGTCAGAGTTGTAGTTCAAGAGTAATTGAATGATAAGGAATCCCCCTTATCCCTTTTACCTAGTGTAAGATGCCTCCCCTCACATGTGGAATCTGGTCATGGTACCAGACAGCTCACAGCAAGGGACAATGTTCTTACTGTGATCATAAGGAAAACCCTGCCCCCCCTTGACAGGTGTTTTCCTTATGCTCACTGAAGATTGTCCCTCTCTGTGATCCATCTGGACAGTCTTGCTGCTCTGAGGGGAGCAGTGTTACATCAGTAAAAGGGGCGGGAGGGGGATGTTTTATTATTCAGTTACTCTTAAACTACAACTCTGACAGTATTGAAATAACACTCTCCATGGCCCAAATATCATGAAGGTTAATTGGAGCTGCTTTTATTGTGAAACATTACTATACATTTAAAGGTAGTTTTATCTTCAATGGTAGGCACTGTAGTTTGTTATTAACTCCTTGAGGACTAGTGCATCAAGTTGCACAAAGGACACCCCTATGGTACTCAAGGAGTTAATATGTATTTAAGCCAGGCCGGTCTTCTTTATATCCTTTTGTGTTGAAAATTGAATTTCCCATTACATAAACATAAATGCACGTATTTCTGCTACAGATGCCACCATCTGCTCTTGCATTTACATTATTTGTTTTAGGCTAAGGATGATGTGCTTCAGGAATGCCCATAGGAAAGGTAGTTGAATTTATTTCAACTTATCTGTGAAAATATAAGGGGATACATAGCAATTGCTAGGTTTTCCCATGATGCCAAGACAGTAAAGTTAAATTAAATGAATAAGACTTCAGGAATCATGCACACTTTACAGAAACAAGGATCCCAAATTGCACTTTCCCTAAAAACAAAATCCAATTTCCTTCTTAAGTCCCAAGATATAAACACAGACATTGCTATATCTGAGCTTTCAAGACCACATATTTTACATTCTTTTGTCATTGCTGCATAATCAAATAGGAACACGTACTCTAGAGTGCGTGTTTGCTTTGGGATCCCATTATGTGGCTTAATTTATGCTGTCTTCAAGAAGGTAGAGCCTTCAGAAGCCTATCTCACAAGTTTTGGACCATTTACTGCCAAATGAGCCTGTAATGCGTGATTTTTAATATGCTGATTCCGTATAATGCATGAAGGGACTTCTTTTTTTCCAAAGAATTGTCATACTTGTTACTGATCTCAAAATCAACTGACAAACAAACTTTCTTGTTATTTTGATTAAAGGGATAGTAATACTTTGTTTTATCTTTATCTTATTTTGTAGGCATCAAAAAAGCATGAAGAACGATATATGTCTTATCTATCAAACCTTTATGGTTTGAGAGATATTCACAAGCAAAGTTTCCCCTTCCACCCCTTTTACCTAGTGTAAGCCATCTCTTCTCAGATGTGGAATCTGGTTGTAAGACCAGACAGATAACAGAAGGGGACAATCTTCTTCCTATGAGAACAATGAAGGCCCTGCCCCCCTTGACAAGTTTTTCAGGTTTTTCCCTTATCTTAATTGAAGATTGTCCCTCTCTGCAATCTACCTGGGCACCTCCCTTCTGATCTGGCTGAGCAGTGATTCATCAGTAAAAGGGGTGGGAGGGAGATACTTTGTCATTGAATTACTCTTGAATTACAACTCTGACAGAATTGAAATAACACTATCCAAAGTCCAAATTCTATGATGATTAATTAGAGCTGCTTTTATTATGAAACATTACTGTCCCTTTAAACAAATGTTACCAATTGAATGATCAAGAAGATGTCTCTTGTATCAAAGGGACTTACATAGAAAGCAAAAGATGAGCAGTTCTGGATGATAAGGATAAAAATTCCCTTTAAATTAACTGGGGAATTTTACCCCTCCATTGCTAGAGAGGTCTCCAATGCATTGTTCATCATTAGCATTCATTATAAGATCCCAAGGGGTTATAATTGACCTGCCATTCTCCTGTATGCTTTATTATATGTCTAAACTAGCTCAATAATGTTCTTCTGTGCTGTAAAGGTATAATCATAGAATATTATGCCTTTTCTATGGTATTTTGTACGGAGAAAGATACCATATAACAGTTACTGGGCTTACCCCAGCTTAAGAATTTAGGTACATATAAAACACCCTCATCATTAACTTGACACATTTTCAGTTTTGGATCATCCTGTTCAAACTGAGTGCCTAGAAACCCATCTTGGAATTTTTTGCTTGTTCAAATAAGAGAAAGAAAGCTTTGGCACCCTAATAATGAGAAATGTTTAATATTATTATGCATGTAAGCCATTTTTCAGATGTTGTTGGACTACAGAACCCAACATTCTCAGCCAAATTACAGGTATCCTTATTTTAATATTTGGGATCCACTCCCTGGTAATCATGGGTGTGCTCTTGCTGTTTCAGTCTCCTTGTATTCAACTGTAATGAAGAAGTCCACTTTTAGTCCTCAGCACCAACCAATCAATTGAACCACAATAATTGGCATAATTTCCTCTGGCTTCATTATCAATAAAGATTGGGCACCTTCAAAGACAGAGGATAAATGTATGTCATTGCCTCATTACATTACTAATGGGTTTTGAGAAAGAATGTGGTACTAATACCTTATAACAAATTATGTGATTTTGAAAAAACTTTCAGAATTGCCTATATTTATTATTTTTGTATTTAAAGCAATAATGATATATTTTGTTTCATTTATGCAGATTAGACAGTACTGGTCTGCATGCCAGCCAGATACTAACATTCCAAACTGCACTCTCTCTCCCAGCTGTCCTTCCCTGCTGCTCTGTACTGTCTAATTTGCATACTCTGACCAAATGGCAATCATGCAAATCCTATTAAATGGGATCTATCACCCTAAACAAGTTATCTTAAAAATTAGGTTATATAGCGAATATGTGGAATACTGTATTAATTTATTTTTTAAAATCACTATTCGGACAAATTGTAATGAGTAAAGAATACCCTGCACCCTACTTCTGGACAGACTGCGGTTACCAGCTCTGTACCACAGTCTGTCACTCTTCCTCTCCTCCCCTCCCTCTATCCAGCCTCCTCAGGTGATGGAGGGTTTCTGCCTGTAAGCTGGAGCGGTTTCTGTCCAATGAGAGCGCTCCATCTTACATACAGAAAGCCTCCGTTATCAGTGGAGGCTGGAGAGAGGGAGGGGAGCAGAAGAGTGACAGAGTGTGGTACACAGCTGTAACCTCAGTCTGTCTGCAAGTAGGGTGCAGGGCAATCTTTACTCATTACATTTCAGCCAAATAGCGGTTTAAAAAAAATAAATTAATACAGTATTCCACATATTCTCTATATAAACTAACTTTTTAGGTAACTTGTATAGGGGTGATAGATCCCCTTTAAGATGGATGCTCCCACTGAGGGAAGAATGGACAAGTGACAATTCCACTTTAACTCCACAGATCCGTTTTAAACTTTATTGACTGCCAAAGAGGTATCCAACACCACTGGATGCCTCTCTGGTGCTCAAAGGGTTAATTCCACAGATCCCCTTTTAACCCTCACAAAATGGATAAATGGGAAACTCTATTGGTCAGATATAAAAGAAGGATCTGTAAATTCCGACTTATGCCGAAAAACTTTCTCCTGCATTACAGTACATTGAATGTCCAGCGAGAGCTTCCAAACTCTCTATAATTACTATATGATTATGTCTGGGTTGTACCTAGGAAAGTGTCTACTAACAATACAGCTAGCTAGATCGATTGATAGATATAGATAGATAGAAAGATAGATAGATAGATAGATAGATAGATAGATAGATAGATATTCTTAACATATCCGCTTTTTTGTTTTAACAGGCTGTTTGATATAGTTAATTAAAGGAAGAGTAATGTAAGCTGACAGCAGGAGTTCCTGGTCCAGGGACCGACAAGCGGCTCTTCAGCAGAGCCGCAATAGCGCAATTTAAAAAGAAATACTTATCTGGAATGGCCTACAACATGTGCATGGTTTGCAAGCACACTTTTTAGACCGTTCCAAATAAGTGTTTCTTTTTAAATTGCTCTATTGCGGTTCTGCTGAAGAGCCTCCTCGTGTAGGCCGACATGTATCTCCTTCTGTCAGTTTTACAGCTGACATCAGGAGAAGGGGAACTTTAGCGGAGGATATCTCTCAAACCATAGTGGTTTGAGAGATAGGATTTGTGTCATATTGTTTATTTTTTAACCTCTACAAACTCTAAACATTTTTATGAGACATTATTGTCCCTTTAAAGGTGAATTTTTCTTTATGTTTTTAATTATCTTATAAATAGTACTAAAATAATAAACAGTAAATTAATACTGATTAATTTTCAGTTAGAGAAGAATTTTAGATAATTAAGATAATAGTTTAAGTAAAAAAAAACATTATGAAGCTTAAAGCGGTACTATCACCCCGATACAAGTTTGGCACGTAATTAACTTCATATAGCGATAAGCTTGAATAGCTGTTTTAATTTCTTATAAAATTCTTGCAATGGCTAAATTTAAAGTTTTAGAAATGATCCAGGTTGTTAATCCCGGACAGACTGCGGTTACAGCTCTGTACCACAGCCTGTCAATCTCCTTCTGCTTCCCTCCCCACGTAGCATCTCTATTCAACCTCTGCCAATGACGGAGGATTTCTTCATGTAAGGTGGAGCGCTCTCATTGGTTAGAGGATCTCTTTGTTGCACTCTTTCTTTTTTTTCTTTTGTGCTCTATCATTGGTCTGGTCCTGCCCTTTTCACTGCCACAGGGGTATGCAATGCACCTCCCTATGGCGCTCCCCCAGTAGGCAAGTGAGGGAACAAAGAGAATGCACTTAGGCTTCAGGGTTGTTGAATTGCTGGCAATGAGTGAGGGAAGGCATCCCATACGTATCGCAAGAAGTATGACAACCCTGCATGCTAATGAAGACATTCTCCCACCCCTTGCATCACTTATTATTAATGCATATGGATATCTGTGTCTCCATCACCAAGTAAATGCGCTCCCCACACATTGCCATAACATCGCTCCTTAGTGCATCTCCTCTCATTTCTTAGTTCTTACATCAGTTTTAGTGTCAATACCATGCTATGTAAACCACAAAGTCAGATATTGCCTTTAGGCATAACCCAATCTCCCTAAACAGTTTAGTTTATCTGAGTTGACCTTGCAGGAAGAAAAGCATTTGTAAACTTGACACCCAACTGTATATTGTTTTACTAAATGGACCTGAATCTGTGTTCCAGTGTTGATACTGACTTCTCTGTCATGCTCTTCTGGTAAAGTAGCACTGTTTGCATTCTAGAATCCATGTATTAGAGAAGAAGACTAGAACATGTGACGAATTACAGTAAAATCCCACATTAATGTTGTAACCTGTGTTTCTTGTACAGTTCTATTCGGCACATTAGTCATTAGTTCAAAGTTGGTTGACTGCCAAATGCTCTTAAATTCAAGCGCAATTGGCTGCCTCTTTACATGATTTGCCTACTGCTCTAGCTGATTGCTGCATTTTTATTAAATCAATGTGTTTGGTGACACAGGATGATTTGTAACACATGCATTTGAGATAGTTCAATGCGTGTGGAGCCTTTCTTTACCTTTCATACTCTCTGTAGTTTTCTTATCTGACAGACTTCACTTGCAATGGGATCTCTACTGCCACTAAAATCTGGGGGAATGAATGATCAAACTGAGATTGGTTTCTTAATAATGACTGTTCCATCCATAGATCCTCCTGGGAGGGAGATACACTAAGATGTGATAAAGAGGTGATGTAGCCGAGATAACTTCTACAGTGATATCACTTCTCCAGAGTTTGTGCCCCAATACTCATTAAATTGATCGGTCACTGTAGTTAGGAATAAATCTATTCTGTGAATGTTGTAAAAGTGAACTTTCCAGCCACTTGGATGCTAGAACCATCTCCAGCATATTATTTCACAATGCATTAGAAATGTCTCTAGCATCCATGGAGTTAGTAAATAGAAGAATGGGCAGACTAGATAGGCCAGTTGGCTATAATCTTCCATTAAAGTCAAGGTTTCCATGTGGATGTTTGCTAAAGTCTCTCGCATGGGGAGAAGAGATGTAGCAGAACCCTGATACAATTCTGTCACCCTTTTTGTGAACCAACCTTTCTCCAGCTTTCCACAGCTAATTCTGTCATGGAGCGACTTGACTGACAGTGGCCAACATCAGTTCCACACCATATTTTGGTTGACCATTCATTGGTGGTCGCTATGAACATCTAAATCACTAGCATAGCTCATGTAAAGGTTATGTCTGTAGCCACAAACGTTGCAGTGCTGATCTGCCCTGCTGCACCTTTAATGCATTCCTTTGTGATGGCAGTAAGGATGCGGCATGATGGACTTTGGTGTGTTCTCGTTAGGTGATAGTCACATGTTTTAAATGCACTACAGCCCAGCTGTTTCCCAAAGCACCATCGCTGAGTTACTGTTGCCAGTGTGAATGGAGCCTAAAAATAACCCACTGATAATAACAAACACTTCTATCGCTAAATGTAATTGTGCAAAAGAAACATCATGTTAATTTATTTTGTGATAAGCGCACAGATCCAATTCAGAATAATTATTTTAACCCTTTGGAGTCATGTGCTGTTGCTTTTAAGATTTTAGACCTCAAACTGGCCTGAGTTTTGATGCTGTGCATTCCTGAATTCTTCCTGGCCTTGCTATCAATAGGCCACATTCAGAATGGAAACAATGGAATTGTTACACTGATTGATGTGCAGTGGCATATTTGCTTTGCAGAACCTATCTCTGCCTTTCCAACAATGTGCAATTTTTATCTACCTTGCACATTTACTTTAAGTACCTATTCAATTTGCTTCAATTGCATGTACAGGCTCTACATGCAAGGCATAAACAACATATACACAAAGCTGCTTGCTGGCCAGGGACGCCGTTCTATTTACCGTTAATCTATGGTAGCATGGTGATTTCTTCATATTCATAGCTGGTAAATTATCACTGTGATCTGCAGCTCTCAATACAAAACTAAATTACACAGCACGGTTATTTTGCTTCCTAATGGTGAGGTCATAAGCAGTATTATATTCTCTTCGGTATGCTTGAACCGGATAGTTTTTGGAAGGCATTTTTATGCAGCACATGCTCGGTGAAGTGTTGACCTATGCATTATTTCTGTCTACAATTATGAAGCTTGCACCATCATATCTGACAAAAAGAAACAACCATTATCATCCAACAAGAAATTTCAATTCAGCAAACAACAAGGTAATTGGGCCTCAATTTATCTAGCAATGAAACAATGTAAGCAACTGGAAAAGGCACTGTAATTCATTTGTTGCTCTAAAGTGCAGGAGTAGACAAATTGTGGCTCTCCATCTGTTGTTGCACTACAATCCCCATCAGCTCATCTAGCTATGGTCAGGTGATTATAATGGAAGCTATAGTTCAACAGCTCAAGTTTCATAGTGGCTATTCCCTACTATAGAGCTCCCATATCATCCATGAAGTTTTACATTCATATTACTACTTTTCATAGAATAACATTAAGCTTCATAAATATGGACAGATGTGTTCCTCATTTTAAATGTTTAATACCCATATATGGAATTCTTATCAAAAGACTTTAGAACAACCTTCAATCATACTTTTTTATTAAAACAATATATTAATTTATAGGCCTTTTCTTGTTGGGTAAAACAGGGCTATGATGCTGCTTTCCAAGGTTATTGAAACACAAACTGTTGTTTTTAATACTAAACTGTTAGCCACAGTGATGCCTAGTGTTCAGACAGTTTTTCAATTGCATTTTTGGAGAGAGGTGTAGTTGATGTTCATTTCACCAGTGAATATGCTAGCAACAACTTTAACACTTCATGATTGTGGGCATAAAGTAATCCCAGAGAATTCTGAAATGGTATGCAATGTTCAGGTAAGGAAGAGCTTAGGCAGCAATAACGACAATATGGTATCCATTGAAAATTATTTTGAGAAACCCATTGACAAGGGTTTAAACAAAGCATTTGACTTTGAAAAATCTAATTTTATATTGATAAAAACAGTATTTGAGGACATTCATTGGGATGAAATCTTCAAAGATAAAAACACTCAAGAAAGATGGAATTTGTTCAGAATCTGTTTTTATAAAGAAGTTTGCAGGAAAATGAGGAACAAGAAGTAGGCTTTTTTAAGTCAGAAAAGTCAGTTGCATCATTTAGAAAATATAATGAATGCAACAGAATCTGAGCACAAGCAATAAGGCTAGCTAAAACTGAAAATTATTTCAAAAAAGAGCAAAAAAAAAATCCTTATCATTCTACAAGTATTTAAATGACAAAAAGATTAAGTTTGCTATTGGCCCCCTTATGAATGAGAATTTTAAATTAAAAGCGAGGATAAAGCTATGGCTGACACCTTAACTTAATTATTTTCTTCTGCATATATAAATGAATGGGTGGAAAAGTGACAGATGAAGTTACTATTGATAAATGTAAAGTTATGCATTTGGTTTGCAGAGAAAAATATGCTACATATACACTAAGTGATACTACTTGGGGAATCCTTGTTAGAGAAAGACTTAAAAGTACTTATAGACAATAGACTTCACAGCAGTGTGCAATATCACTCAGCTGCTGCAAGAGCCAATACTATCATGTATTAAAAGAGGTTTAAATGCACTGGATGAGAATCTAATTCTACTTTTATATAAAGCCTTGGTAAGGCTTCATCTACAAAACAGAATACCATTTTGGGCATCACTACTTAAAACACATTACTGAACTGGAAAACGTTCAGAGATGTGCAACAAAACTGATAAAAGGATTCGGTGATTTGAGTTTTAACCATTTTTGTACTTGGGGGGGATTCAGGGATTTTTCAAATAATTGAAAATTGCACAATCAACATAAATGTTTTTTATATATTGTGTGTGATTTTGCCAAAATAACTTTTGAGGGCCTGGAGACGCCCCTCATGCCTTCTTACTATCTATATCTTATTCACGTGGGTCCTTATTTTCAGTTCTATATACTATATGTATACGTTATGGTGGGCTAGTGCTCTGAGTTCCTTTTCTTTTTAACCCCTTAAGTTCCAATTCTGTGCCAGAACAGTCAAGGCTGTCCTGGACTTAAGGACTGAATCGAATGCCAATAAAAATGCCCCCTGGTCCTTAACTGCCAACCAAGCTCCACTCAGCCAGTCCTTAAGGGTTTAACCCTTTAAGGACTGGGAAAATCTGAGTTCGTTTTCACTTAAGGACCGGAGCAATTCTGACCTTTTTGACTATGTCTTTGTTCAACAGTGTTTTCCCTCTAAGTCTTTTATTCTACCCCCATATATTATATACTGGTTTTTAAGCACAAATATGGCTTTCTTTTGATACCCCACTTATATGGATAACCCACCGTTTAAAAAAACCCACCATTTTTGTTTTTTCTCTTGGAATCAATTGGGCGCAAAGGGTTACATTTTTATGGAGACTGCATGAAAGGTATGACCGGTCAGTCATACCTACAAAATGCGCAGTTTAAAGAAGCCACTGTCCCCCCTGGGTGAAAATCCCCATGTCCCTTTTTCCGACCCTATCTTTTCATTTTTTTATCTATGACATTTGGCCGTGTGTATAAGTGCATTACAAGGCTCCACAACAATCATTCTCCCAGTTTTGTTTATTGAGATGTTTTTTTTAAATAAAATATTTTTTTGTAAAAAAAAAAAAAAAAAAAAAAAAAAAGTGTATCATTGCAGGTCAGAAATTGACGTGCATTTAGCCAGCCATCAGCACCAGCAGTGAAGGGGTTAATATTCCCAGCTGCTGTATTTTCTTTTTCCCACTAGGTGTCTCCTCTCTGCTTCTCTTTCCCTTACTTTGATGGTAAGGGAGACAGAGGCAGAGAGGAGACATAGAGGCAGTATGCTTTGCGCACTGCCTCTATCACTCAGAATGCCGGTACATGTGATCGCTGCTACGGCAATCACATGACCCGGCCAAGCAAGAAAGGCTGAGACTGAACACCCCGGTCTCGGAGCGTTCAGTCTCATCCTGGAATTAATGATAGCAACGTGCACGGAGGCACACTGCTATCATTTAAGCCATGACGGTCCTGGGTTTAACCCCCGAACACATTGCTTAACCCTTTGAGTGCCAGAGGGGTACGCAATGCATTGCAAAGCAATGCTTTGCGCACCCCTCTGGCACTCAAAGGGTTAACCTGGTGTTGGAGACCACTCTAGCTTTTCAGGGGTTTTAACTTAATTTAAATCAATATTACATTTTATTTGTCCCCTATGGTGCAGTTGGTTTGCTCCAATATTGCACCCATTTAGTTTGTTAATTAAAGCCCACAGTGTTAAGTGGGGGTTACACCATATACAGTAACTTTATAAAATGAAGATACAGGGATTTGCATGCATGTTACTGGTCATATATTTATCAATAGGTTCACTTATTTATCAATGTGTTAGGACAAAGGCCCATATGTATAAAAGCAAATTAGATTTATTCTGGAGTAAAAAAACTGAACCAGAGGGTACAAATAGAAATTCCTAATTTCCATGCAATTGAATAGAGCTTTTTAACTCCTTGAATGCATTGGAGACCTTTTTATCACAAGACCAATTTAATTTCACAGGAATTTGTATCAGTCCCCTGTAGTACAGTTGGTTTACTCCAGAATAACTCCAGTTTATTTTAAAATATGGGCCACAGTTACCCTAATATAATATACAAAACTATTACACCAGGTCCTGGTTGATATATCACACTGAAGTCAGTGAGGCACTGAGGTTAATGTACTAAACTGGATTTCCACAGTTCTGGGCAAAACCAACTGCAAAATGGGGGAAGCTTCAATATATCTGTTTATAAGTTAGTCTATGTAAATAATATACTTTGGTTTTGTACTAGAATGTTGATTGAGTTACACAAAGAGGTGTCACTAGGTCATGAAATAATCTAAATATTCTCTGTAAAGCCCTGTCCAACAGCCACAGTCTTAGCCACACCACCTAAAACAAGAGTGCCCCTCTTGGACCATTTGAAATGTTGGGAAGTCTACTGCTCCACTTTTAAACATAAGGCCCAGTGAATCTAACTCAGTAGATATTGACAAGCTCATTATACTTTAACAGCTGAATTCATAACATGATCACTCACCTGTAGTTTATTCATAAATCAATAATAAGTAATTATAAGCAATACATTTTTTATTCAGTCACTTTTCTGTTAAGAACCTGATGGACCATGTCATCATCATACCATCTACAACTGCTAAGGATGTGGCCCATCATACGCTGTGGTTTTAAAGGGATAGTAATACTTAAAATGTAAAAAAATATATTTTGTAGGGTTTATCCCCCTGAGTAAAACAAGAGTAATCCCACTGCTGAAAGGTGTTTCATTCAAAAGTTATTAATTTTCAAAGTTAAATTTTTTAGGTGCAATATCACAGTGGCCTGAAATTGTACAGTGGCGCTGTTGCTACACGATACTATGGACAACTCTGGTCAGTTGACCATAAATCTCCATAGGATGGTGTAGCAACAGCGCCACTCTACAATTTCAGGCCACTGTGATATTGCACCTAAAAAATTCAACTTTGAAAATTAATAACTTTTGACTGAAACACCTCTCAGCAGTGGGAGTACTCTTGTTTTACTCAGGGGGATAAACCCTACAACATATTTTTTTTTACATTTTAAGTATTACTATCCCTTTAAAACTGTTGGATTCAGGTCCTGTGCCTGGCATAGATAAGATGCAGGTGCCAGTGCTGCACAGGCCCCAGTGTTGTTTCTCCAGCTGGTGATGCGCCACACATCTTCACACTCCACTAGACGACCAGGGAAAGAAAAACATGGAGGATCAGAGGAGGTGAGATAATTTGAGAGGAATATCTTAGCCTCCCCTGCTCTGATTTGCCTGTGAGTATGACCGTGTGAAAGAGGACAATAACTTTAATATTAATGTTGTTTAATCTTGTGATCATCCACGTTAATTTTGGGTGGAAGCTATAGAGGTGCTCCAATCTCAGCCCCCCTTTTGCATGAAAATTTGGGGGAACACTTGTTTGAAAGAGAAGGATATCCTCTTTCAAACAAGAGAATCCCTTAACCTGTTCATGTGGGGTGATCACAGATAACCCTACGTGAACACAATGCATAGACATTTATCATTGGAAGGTTGGGTTAAGTTCCTCATCCCACCTCCTGTTGTTCTTAAAAATTACACAGTGTTTTATGAAAGAGAGAGGTCCATTTTTTCATTCAAGGGTACTCTTTAACCCTCTGAGTATCAGAGAATGAGCAATTAATTATTTACCCCTTAGCAATCAAAGGGTTAATACTGAGCACATGCTATGTTTGCACACACCCTTAGACAAATGCATACATACCTATACACAAACATACATGCAAACACATGACATGCATATACACATGCATATTTAGAAGCATTCAAACACATATATGTATACACATATATATGTACACAGACTATGTGTGTCACACACAAACTTATAGACACACTCTCATGCACACACACATGCAAACACACTTATACACACGTGTATGCTCAGTAGAGAGGCAGGTTTACCCACATCTTAAAGATGAAAGGCCCTTCTTTCATATGAGGGCACTTAAAAAATTACTTATGCTGAGTGATCAATTGATCACCCAGCAAAAGTACATGTACATTTATATTTAAAAAAATGTGGTAAACATGGTTTTGTGCTTCTGCACCTCCTACAGTATGTCAGTTCATACTAATAGGATACCATTTTTCTTGGGGTCACGACACACTCTGAGTACAGTATGAAGTTCCACGGTTTTCAAAAATATCAGTAACTTTCAAGCTTGAGACGTAACAAAAAACAAAAAGTTTTATTTTACCTATGTTATCACTTTCTGAATACATTTGCATGTACCAGCCTAGGGGTAAAAAGGCAAATGGACCCTCATTTGACGCATCTGGTTGTCTACTTTCCAAGGTAGCATGACTTGTCTACTCTTCCACCATATGTGTAATTTTTATTACCTACCATTTAACTAAAGGCAGGTAATAATAGAAAATAAAAATTAGACATGCTGCTGACACCCTCCTGTGGTATGTGAAACCATACCAATGTGGTAACGTTTTTCTTGGGTTTGCGGCAGGTACTAATGCCAGTAGGTAATTCCATGGTTCTCAAATACATTAGAATCTATGCAGCTTTGAAAATGTAACACAGTAACATAGTTACTATGTTACAGTGGTGAAAATGTGAACAAATATATATTTTTTTCCAATAGTCCCACATTGTGGAATAATTTGTGCTCACCAGCCATGGGGTAAAATGGCAAGTGACCCCCTATTTGATGAGACTTTTATCTTGCATAACAGCATACAATGTCTACCTTGCCCCTATATCTGCAATTGTTATTACCATTTTAGTGCAGGCAGGAAAAATATTATTATTATTATTATTATTCTTTATTTATATAGCGCCAACTAATTCCGCAGCGCTGTACAATTGGGGAATAGACATACAGAGGTATTAAATAGTATAATCAGATGTGTAGAACAGGAGGATCAGAGGGCCCTGCTCGTGAGAGCTAAATAAAAATATAGGTGTAGTTTAATGCTCCTGATAATTTGTCTCAGGCTGGCAGTAGGTACTGACTACAGTAGGAAGCTTAATAGATTTCAAAGATTTGGTATGCATACTTGGGAACTCTTTGGATCTGCCCCGGAGACTCATTTTTTTAAACTTAATTACTGGGTTTCCCGGGGACAAATGCTGATTCTCCAGTGGTGAGGAATTTCTTATGAAACTACAACCACTTCTCTTCCTTCCCAACCTGTTCCTCCCACTTTCCTCCCACTTAGCCTCCTTGTTCTGCCCATTTTCCACCCATTTCTCACCCACTTTATTTCAAGTTCCGTTAAGACTTACCTCACCTGTGATTAAGCACCATATCTTTGTGACATGAATCACGTCTTTTATATTCCCCAGCCGAACCTCATGAGCCCCCTCAAGAACAAAACTTTCCCAGGTATGTTGGTAGAAAATAGTTTTTTGCTTCTAGCACTCCCTATGGTATATCAGGTCTTACCAACAGGATGTTATTTCTCTCAGGATAGGCACTGCTAATTAACGCAGTAGGAAATTCCTTATTTTTAACAGATTTCTTCTTGTGGGCACGCTTGTGAACACGGGCTAGGGATAGAAAGGCAAATTACCCCCTCCTTTGATGCTGTGGGTTGCCTTCTCTCTAAAATGGTATGTCTTATCTACCTTTACTTCTTATCTGTAGTTGTTATTAACATTTAAGTTCAGGTATGTCATAAAAAAGCAATACACTGACAGACTTTGGTTCACATAATTTTGTGGTCAATACATCAATACCAAGGCTTCTAGCTACCAAACATAATATGGTATTATGGTATTCCATGGTTTGCAGGGATTTCAATATATTTGTGAGTATAAATGTAATTTGTTTTTTCTATTAATCTGCTGGTGATTTTGTAGAAAACCAGCCTTGGAGTAGAAATATAAGCAGCGAGCAACTGAAATATATATTAAAAAAATATATACTCACATGTACACCGCTCCTCCCTCCACTTCAATATACTCCCACTTTCCCCTCCCTCTACTCACTCCCTCCGGAAGCATCTGGGATATCTGCTCAGTGGGAGGTATGCTTGCATTTGTCACCTGCTTCCCGCATCCTCCTGTGTTAATTCAAGATAGTGATAAGTCAAGATAATGGTAATTCAAGAAAATGATAGTGCCCTTTGAGGACCTGAAGGTCTTTGCAGGGTACTACTATAGATCCCATGCATAGACCTCTGTACACTGCAACTATTGTAGTGTCCTGTGAGGACCTTTGGGTCCTCAAAGGGCACTACCATTATCTTGAATTAATACAGGTCTTCACAGGGAGATGCAGGAAGTGGACGTCAAAATGCAAGCAAGCTGCCTACTGCATAGATGTCCCAGATTCCTCCAGAGGGGGTGAGAAGAGGGAGAGGAAGGTGGGAGTATATTGAGGTGGGTAGAGGGAGGGTAACAGACAAGAAACTATTTTTTTTGGGTGGGTAGAGGGAGGGAAAACAAGGGTGTGTATTATACATAAGAACTTTTATTTACCCCTGAAATCTTGGGTATATACACCTGCATATTATACACAGGTGCGTATTATACCTGATATTTTATGGTATGTCTTTTTATTTTGTGCAAAATGGAAACAAAAAGATAATTTACATTTTATTTTCAATTGCTAATTCTTGTAGGAAGACATATGCATAAAATGACAATTTTTGGTGTTTTAGAAATGCAAGTTAATTCTATCTTAGAGCCATTAATACACTTTAGGACAGTTGTTCAGCACTAACTTGCATTCTGGGTAAGCATTTCTAGTCATGTTCGGGGGTAGCCATAAACCAAAGATACCCTTTGAAAGTGCAGTTTCTGTTGAAAAAGCAGTGTATAATATGAGTGGGTTGTTCAGAGAAAAGTGCCAACATTTTTCATTTGACTGTAAATTGTAGTAAAGGTGTGAACATATGCTTAGCACTCAAGGGGTGAAAAAGGCTTAGTAGCAAATTGGTACAAAACTTTACAAGAATATATTAATTTATTAATGCACAATGTACAAATCCAGTTCCAAGTAAGAACATATGCTAGCCCTATGCCTGCCTAATGCAAATTTTCTGCACAAAGTTACACCAAACATTGGCCCATATTTATAAAGGTCATCTGAAGTTATTCCGGAGTCCAAGGTTGGAGGACAAATAAAATTCCTGTTAAATTACATTGGGCTTCTCAATGCTTTGGAGACCTCTTTAGCATTCAAGTGGTTAAAAAGCTCTGTTCAAGTGCATGTAAATGTAATTTTTTTTTTATTTGTCCCCTATGGTGCAGTTACTTTACTCCAGAATAATTCCAGTTTGCTTTTATAACTAAGATTCTCTCTTTAACTCCTGCTGTGCGAAGGGGAAGGCAGTGAGGCAGTACACGTATATTCTGGACACTCATTTCTTTCTGAATTGTTTAACATCATGTATTAAACAAGCTGCAGATGTAAGAGTGTTACTTTAACACTCTGAGTGCCAGAGTGGTACAGAATGCATTGCAAAGCAATGCATTCCATACCACTGTGGCACTCAAAGTGTTAAGCTATGCACATGCTATGGTGCAAGTGTAAGGGGACTAGCTGCCATTAAATGTTTGCATTCCCTTGAGTCTGTTTTATGGTTCAGTATGGTTATATTTAAGCCCTTAAGGACCAGCAGTCCAAGGAAGTTACCTTCCCTTAAGGACCACTTTGATCCTTGCCAACGCGCCGGTACACGTGACCTGTTACGTGTACCGGCACGCCGATTTGAGGCCTAAGAGAGATCACTCCGGTCTTGGAGCAATCCATTTTAGGCCCCATTTTTACTTACAGCGTTCCTGGTACAGCGCTGTAAGTAAAAAGTACGTGATGTGCTATGACCGTCACTGGTCCTTAAGGATATAAGGACCGTGACGGTCATAGCACGTCACATAGTCCTTAAGGGGTTAAGACCATTAAAACATTTCCATAATCAGAGCCACTTCTACATCTTCCCTTTTCAACTTGCATTTGCCTAAATATTACAGAACAATAAAATTACAGTCAATTTTAAATAAAGGGACAGTAATCTTTGAAAAAAACAAGATCACCAAGTCTTCTTTATAATAAAAGTAACACATTGCGCTGTTTTAAACAACTTACATTTCTATCATTCACAAGATATTAACTGTAGAATGATCTCCCTCCCGAACCTTCTGGCTGCCTCCCATTGAATCTCTAATCTGGTCGTGAGTCCGGACGGATGCGGCGAGGGATACATTTCAGTAAGTAAGTATACTGAAGTTTGTCCCTTGCCACATCCGTCCAGACTAGACAGAGCCGCAGCAGCGACGTGGCCAGAAGGGGTGGGAGGGGGATCCTTCTACAGTTAATATCTTATGAACTACAGAAATGTAATTTGTTTAAATGTGTTACTTTTATTACAAAGAAGACTAAATGATCTTGCGTTTTTCAAAGACTACTATACCTTTAAGCTCAAAACATAACTGCCTCACTCAATTAATTAATAATGCCTTGGATTAGAGACTTTGGGCTATATTCTGGAAGCTAAAAATGATCCGTTCTGGGGCAAACCAAATGCACCAGGTATCCATTTAAAAGGTCGCATAGAAAATATTGTGCCACTACCAGGCGCATTAAGCATGTTGCAGTAAGTAAAAGAGCAACATTAGAATCTCACCCTGCATCAAAGCACGAGATTCTCATGTCTCATCTTTAAACATCTCATCCACTGCTTTGGTGACTTAATGATGGATCAGCCATAAATAATCATCCACATGATTTGAAGGACTATTATTTTTCTCAATGTTATACCTACAAGTATCAAGAAGATGCATCCCATAGAAAGAAACCTTTAAAATGTACACATCACAAAAAATTAAACTTGCTAGTGCAGTAGAAGCTCATAAAACCCAGATCACACAAATTCACCTCCTCTAAAACATACATAGTGCTCTGCTGTCATCAGAATGACAAGACTCCCCCAACATTACAACAGAACCGGCAAGTGTCATTGGCCTCACACCAGGCAGCTGGATTGCATAAAGTTCATGCAATTTCGAACACCCACATAATGATGTCATATTTTTCATTCCATTGGATTGGTTGATTTTAATGAGGAAGGAATACAGAATGTTCTTAAACCAACTATTTTGTAAAGTACTCAGAGCTGCATCTTAAATACTATTGATAAGTTTGAAGGGAGTTTTTGTGCTTTTTGCTGGTTCTGATGAATGCCAGTAGCATACATTTGTGCACAATATAAATTGTGAATTACAGTATAAGATATAGCGCCTTTAGCTGTTCTATCTGTATTAGTTCTTAGAGTATTATGTTGTTTTTGACATTCTGTTTGATAAGACTAAAAGTTAATGGAGGTGATTCACAGCTTACACACTGCTGATCATCGGTGCTTCTGATTTTCTCACAACACTTCATTCATAAACACTGGCCATCCACGGGGCAGCTGTTCCATCAAGCAGATCTCCTCTGCAACCTGTCATGGGGCAACATGAGAATCTCGTGCTGTAATGCATGGCGAGATTCTCATGTCGCCCTTTTCACTATGGTAACATGATGAATGCAAAGTGAAGCCGCACGGTATTATGCATACAACTTTTCAAAAGCAATACAATGCACTGTAGGGGTCAAATGAAAATACTTAATACCCC
Organism: Rhinophrynus dorsalis; assembly: GCA_037306005.1. NCBI lineage: Eukaryota > Metazoa > Chordata > Amphibia > Anura > Rhinophrynidae > Rhinophrynus > Rhinophrynus dorsalis. The sequence continues at coordinate 197,186,390 of CM074725.1, forward strand.
CATTGATTTAAAGGATACTTTTAACTCCTTAAATGCTGGAGAAGTCTCTAATGCATAATTTTGTAATGCAATGGAGATTTTTAGCATTCAATTGGTTAAAGGCCCCATTTGAATCAATAGGGAATGTTATTGGATCCCTATAGTGCAGCTGTATTGTTTGTCTTGTTCCTCTTGGCAATGTACGAATCCTCCAGTGGAGCTAATTTTATCTGCTTATAGATAAGGATGGATGAAAATTTTTCACCAGGAAAATAAAAAATGAAAAAAAAACAGCACTTTTCTCCTTCTGCTGGAATCCCTACAAAAAAAAATGCATTGTTTCTTATTTTTTTCTGCTGCAACCACAGCCTTGTTCCACTGGATCATACATACTGACCCCTAGCCTTATCCTACAGTAGGAACAAGACCACACATACTGGCCCCCAGCCTTACCCTACTTCACTGCTACCCACAGAACCACACATTCTAGCCCCTAATCCAAGCCTTTTCCCACAGGAATCATAGAACTACATGTACTGGCTTTCCAGCCTTTTTGCACTGTAGCCATAGGGTGATACATACTGACCACCCAGCCTTATCCTGCTGTCTGGTGCAACATGAGACCCTTCATGTGTGGAAAAAGTGGCAAATTGTCTTCCACCAAAATTCCAGTAATAAATAAAATATTTAATATGAGCAATTCCCGAATACCATCCCTATCTCATGTGCAAAAAAAGGAAGAATTGTATGTCCCAAAAAACCCATGCATTGCCACCCTGCCCACTTCTGGGTGCAAGAGGAGATTTCAGGCGTTTGGCATTATGTCCATAGTTTCATGAAAGTTTTGTTGTATGCGTGTTTTTTTTCTAAAACTTGCATGTACTGTATATGAAAGATCACATTTAAATAACATTCACATATGTACTATATATAAGAGTTTTCATTCATTAGGGAAACAATTTTGCAAGCACCTTATCTTCCTGCAGGGGCACAGCAGAATAATGCCTACTGCAATCAAAATGGTTGATATTGGTTGATATTGGGAAAAAGTGCACCTAATAGCACCAACTTCCAAGCATCAACCAATCAGAGTAAAGTACGCTATTCTCTACTGTGTTCCAGACAGGAAGAGAGGTGTGTAAGGGAAATTATAGTGCTCATTCTGACGAAAACTAGGATAATTGATTTTAAAGGGATAGTAATACTTAAAATGTAAAAAAAAATATGTTGTAGGGTTTATCCCCCTGAGTAAAACAAGAGTACTCCCACTGCTGAAAGGTGTTTCATTCAAAAGTTATTAATTTTCAAAGTTGATTTTTTTAGGTGCAATATCACAGTGGCCTGAAATTGTAGAGTGGCGCTGTTGCTACACCATCCTATGGAGATTTATGGTCAATTGACCAGAGCTGTCCATAGGATCGTGTAGCAACAGCGCCACTGTACAATTTCAGGCCACTGTGATATTGCACCTAAAAAATTCAACTTTGAAAATTAATAACTTTTGAATGAAACACCTTTCAGCAGTGGGAGTACTCTTGTTTTACTCAGGGGATAAACCCTACAACATATTTTTTTTACATTTTAAGTATTACTATCCCTTTAAAATCCTACATTTTTGTTAGATACATGTAGTTTCATGGCCCTTTAATAACTTGGATGCTATAAGGTATAAAGGTATAACGGGTTAATCTATTTGATTAAAACATGTACTCTCTTTCTCTCTTGGATTCATACTAGTGGAGACCTTAAAAAACAAGAACAACTGTGAAAATCATTGTAAACCAATGAAATAAACAAACTACCATTACTTCGACATAACATGATAAATGGATACTAAGCAGAACAGCTAGAGCAGAAGATATTATATTGCTTCAAAATCAATATGACAAAGCTGTAAACATTTTAAAGAGCTAATGGAATATAAAAAATTATATTTCACCAAAACCCGTGAATATAATTTACATTTTATTTTTCTTCTCTTCCAAATATGATTTGTTACTGTCTAGAAACTATTTCCTATTTATTTCGTGCACAATCTAATACTTAATATATCTGAAAACAACTGCTCTAGTGTGTAGAACTCACTCTGTTTGGAAATATGCTGTAAATAGTTGTCAGTATTTATCTTCTGTATGTGGAAAGTTGCAATGAAATGAATAATATCCATGTGTTTGAGTTGAAGGTTGATACTTTTTCAATGGTTATGCCGCCAGTAGAAAGATTTCACAAATGCTACCAGCAATCCATTATAGTGTTTATAATGTTGTAATGGGCAAGTGAGGCACTGATGCTGTAAGTTTTATTGTGGTTCTTTTTCACCTTAAAGGGGCAATAAGGGGTTAGTGAAAAAGAGCCTTCTAGATTATTTGTAATGCTCTTTGAGCAATGGGAACTGAGTTCCTATACCTTTATAATTCACCTGCTTTCTCCCAGTTTCTAGTGCAGATCATGAAGATCTGCACATCTGGGTGATGTCAGAGCCTTTCTTGGTGATCATGGAAGCTTTCTCAACTATCCATGTACGCCTCTTGTTGGCAGAATCAGCTTATTTAAAAGCTTTTTTTTCTATTTTTTTTTACAAGCAATGCACATTTTTTATGAGAAATTAGAATTGTTTATTCTTTACGCTTTTTTATACTTTTTTAGGCAACAAAATTCCACTCTAGCAATGCTAAATATTAAAAATGCAATCATAATACATTTTTTTGCTTTGTACTTTAAAATTCTGTTTTATTAAACTTTTCCCAAAAAAATATTTTTGAGGGTCTGCTTAGCATTTAAACCAGATGGATGCTTGAGCTCTGAGTTCATACACTTGATTCTAGTGCAGCCAACAACAGCAGATCATTATTGGCCTCCACTCTGTGTGAGACTTATACTACACTTGAGATGGCTCTCTCAAATCAAACAAAGCAAATGGTAAAATGTTTTACTCAAGAGAAGAAATGCAGTGTAAGCAAACAGAGCTTACTGAAGTTGGTGGCTGTGAACATATGGATACATATGTGCCGCACATGGATATCCCTGGCCTAAAGATGATGGACCATTGGAACTGGGTATTCTGTCCATGACAAGAACCATAAAAACTCTACTTAATGACCTGAGGGATTCCAAGGGGACATTTGGTTAATGATTGGATGTGGGATGTTGTGGAGCGTGAACAAAGAACAAGTCTGGATGAACGAAATAATAAAAGGAGACAAGCAAGGGGTTGTCCAAATAAAACCTGATGCATATAAACCATCCCCAAAGCACCTCCGCGAGGGTGCTCACATGTCTAGAAGACGGGTGGTTGCTTATACAATACCTGGCTATATAGCTTTAATAATCAGTTAAACATGTTACATGAGCTGCTCCTCTTCATCAACATGCTCTCCAAAAGCAGTAATATGTAATGACAAAAACAAAGAGAGAACAACCAGTAGCATAGTACTGCGACAATAATATCCAAAAGAAGGAAGGAAATGCACTCACATTTATTGTGGGTCAGAATACTCTGACTTTTCACACATGCAGAGATTTTGTCCTTATAAAATGAGAATTTCAGCACTGAAAATCTAACTCTGCTGCTGAAAGTGTATTGAACATTTGACACTTTGTATAATTAGTTCAGTCAAATGTTAAATCTAACACAGTAGAAATACACATAAATATATGTTACCTTGGTGATCCAATACAAACACTAGAAAAACAACTACTAATTCCATGTCCATTTCTTTAAGGATGGATGTCCATATAGTTGATTGACAGGGATTCTAATTCACAAAACGTCAACTCCACACGTCAGCATATATAAAAGGGAAGGAAAGTAGGATGGCAATCAGTAAAATAGTCCCCAATTATATTGGAAAATTTTAGTATCCACTCACTTGTAGTAATGCTGCATCCGACACTGCTGCCCTCCAAAGGGTTCATCTACACGGCTCACTCCACCATCGAAGCGCCTGCAAAATACAATATTTTCTCAAATATAACGGGAATAATCAGGAATATCATACACAAAGCTGTCACTGCCCTTCCACCCTTGTGCATACTTACACTCAAGGACGGGTAAATTACACTCTCCACCTAGCAGAAAACAAAAGGCAATTCGAATATAGAATGGGGAACCCAATGCTCAGGGGTAGACTGTCTGCCAAACAATCACCCAATGCCCAGAGGTAGACTGTCTGCTAAACATACAGTTGGTAAATTAATGGGCTGATACCATGGTCGTTTAGCTCACCGTCCTTTTGATACCAGTATACTCAGAGTTGGCTTCCACAATAGCCCTGATTGTTTGTCACACAGTCTACCTCTGGGCATTTGGTTTCCCATTCTATATTCTAATTGTGTTTTGTGCTGTTATAAGTTGCTTTTAGTAAATTTGAGAGATATTTAAAAATTTTATCTCTGCAATCTATTTACTGATTCAGGGACTTTAAGTCACTATTTTCACTTTCTTCCTTCTGATTTTAAGGTTAAACATCAAGAAAAGGTGGAGAGTGTAATATATCCTTCCTTGAGTGTAAGTATACAGAAGGAAGGAAAATGCTTTGTGTATGATATATTTGAGAAAATAGTGGATTTTGTAGTAGATCCCAAGGTGGAGTTAGGCATGTGGATTAACCCTTTGGAGGATGGCAGTATCAGATGCAGGAGTACTAGAAGTGAGGGGATACTAATATTTGCCATATAATTGTGGAATACTTTCCTTTCCTTTTATACATTGCCTTGTGGAGTGGAAGTTTTGTGAATTATAATCCCCATCAATCAACTATATGGAAATCCATCCTTAAAGAAATGGACATGGAATTGGTACTTGTCTTCTAATGTATATATTGGATCACCAGGGAAACATATATTAATGAGATATTGCCCTGTCTCCCCTCAGGGGCTCGCGACTCTATGTACAAACAGATCCAAGGCAGATCTGCAAACAAACAGATCTAAGGCTGCTAATTCAAAGGTATTATAAAGTATTTATTAATAAAGTTAAAAGACAACAGTTTCTGTATGTTACAATATAATACATACTCTAACTTGTAACTTTATTAATAAATACTTTATTATATCTTGGAATTAGCAGCCTTGGATCTGTTTGCCCTCAGAGCCTCATTTGATCTGTTTGTCCACAGTGCTGGTGAGCCCCTGAGCAGAGACAGGGCCAGATCATGTGTGGAAAGTCAGACTACTCTGACAATCAATAAATGTAAGTGCATTTCCGCTCTTCTTTTGGATATTATTGTGGCAATACTATGCTATGCTATTGTTTTTGTCTTTGCAAGTTTGGATGAGTCTCATCTTGACGATGTGATAGCAGATAAGAACACTTATTTGACTACCCTCCAAAGCTTGAAGAGAATTTTGAGATGCTAGAAGCTAATGAGACCCCGTCAGACCCCATTTATACTATACCTGTGGGAAATAAAATATGCTATGTGTTGTTTGTAAATTCAGGCTTCCTATTGATTTCAATGCAATGAGTTAGGAGAGAAAAGTTGAAAAACTGCACTCTTCTCTGGAAATATTCTGCTAGGCAGGAAGTGCTATTTTTTGCAGATTTTTGTTTGAGGAGAAAATTTTCACTTATCCCTAAGCAGGATATGAGAATATCTGGAAAACACTGTTACTCTACAAATAGTGATGAGCGAGCATGCTCGGCCGAAGCTCGGTTTGGCTCGAGCATCGCTCTGCTCGGCACATGGCGGTACTCGTACGAGTACCGCATGTGCTCGCCCGCCATGTTCGGGTCTTCTCCCCGCACGTTTCGTGGCTGCTGCGCAGCCAATAAACGTGCGGGGAGGCTCTGACATCAGTGTAATGCCAGCAGCCATGTTGGCTGCTGGCATTACACTGATTGGCTGGCCAGAACCCGTGATCGGGTGCTGTATAGCACCTGACCAGCGAGTTCAGCTCAGTCTTAGCCAGGGAGAGATGAGGATAGGAAGGGAAAGTCAGTGTAGGGAGAAGAAAAGTGTTGGAACAACATATAAAGACCCAAAAGTCCTTTTTAGGACTGTTGTGTGTGGGGGCAGCAGTTATATTTTGTTTGGGGGGGCACAGATTTAAAAAAAAAACGTCACATATTCCGTTCACTGTGCCTAGCCGCAGATTAGCAGCACATTCTGTTTAGTGTGCAAAGTTGCAGATTAGCAGCACATTCTGTTTAGTGTGCAAAGTTGCAGATTAGCAGCACATTCTTTTTAGTGTGCAAAGTTGCAGATTAGCAGCACATTCTGTTTAGTGTGCAAAGTTGCAGATTAGCAGCACATTCTGTTTAGTGTGGAAAGTGTAAAAAATAAACGTCACATATTCCGTTCACTGTGCCTAGCCGCAGATTAGCAGCACATTCTGTTTAGTGTGCAAAGTTGCAGATTAGCAGCACATTCTGTTTAGTGTGCAAAGTGTAAAAAATAAACGTCACATATTCCGTTCACTGTGCCTAGCCGCAGATTAGCAGCACATTCTGTTTAGTGTGCAAAGTTGCAGATTAGCAGCACATTCTGTTTAGTGTGGAAAGTGTAAAAAATAAACGTCACATATTCCTTTCACTGTGCCTAGCCGCAGATTAGCAGCACATTCTGTTTAGTGTGCAAAGTTGCAGATTAGCAGCACATTCTGTTTAGTGTGCAAAGTGTAAAAAATAAACGTCACATATTCCTTTCACTGTGCCTAGCCGCAGATTAGCAGCACATTCTGTTTAGTGTGCAAAGTTGCAGATTAGCAGCACATTCTGTTTAGTGTGGAAAGTGTAAAAAATAAACGTCACATATTCCTTTCACTGTGCCTAGCCGCAGATTAGCAGCACATTCTGTTTAGTGTGCAAAGTTGCAGATTAGCAGCACATTCTGTTTAGTGTGCAAAGTGTAAAAAATAAACGTCACATATTCCGTTCACTGTGCCTAGCCGCAGATTAGCAGCACATTCTGTTTAGTGTGCAAAGTTGCAGATTAGCAGCACGTTCTGTTTAGTGTGGAAAGTGTAAAAAATAAACGTCACATATTCCTTTCACTGTGCCTAGCCGCAGATTAGCAGCACATTCTGTTTAGTGTGCAAAGTTGCAGATTAGCAGCACATTCTGTTTAGTGTGGAAAGTGTAAAAAATAAACGTCACATATTCCTTTCACTGTGCCTAGCCGCAGATTAGCAGAACATTCTGTTTAGTGTGCAAAGTTGCAGATTAGCAGCACATTCTGTTTAGTGTGCAAAGTTGCAGATTAGCAGCACATTCTGTTTAGTGTGGAAAGTGTAAAAAATAAACGTCACATATTCCGTTCACTGTGCCTAGCCGCAGATTAGCAGCACATTCTGTTTAGTGTGCAAAGTTGCAGATTAGCAGCACATTCTGTTTAGTGTGCAAAGTGTAAAAAATAAACGTCACATATTCCTTTCACTGTGCCTAGCCGCAGATTAGCAGCACATTCTGTTTAGTGTGCAAAGTTGCAGATTAGCAGCACATTCTGTTTAGTGTGGAAAGTGTAAAAAATAAACGTCACATATTCCTTTCACTGTGCCTAGCCGCAGATTAGCAGCACATTCTGTTTAGTGTGCAAAGTTGCAGATTAGCAGCACATTCTGTTTAGTGTGCAAAGTGTAAAAAATAAACGTCACATATTCCTTTCACTGTGCCTAGCCGCAGATTAGCAGCACATTCTGTTTAGTGTGGAAAGTGTAAAAAATAAACGTCACATATTCCGTTCACTGTGCCTAGCCGCAGATTAGCAGCACATTCTGTTTAGTGTGCAAAGTTGCAGATTAGCAGCACATTCTGTTTAGTGTGCAAAGTGTAAAAAATAAACGTCACATATTCCTTTCACTGTGCCTAGCCGCAGATTAGCAGCACATTCTGTTTAGTGTGGAAAGTGTAAAAAATAAACGTCACATATTCCGTTCACTGTGCCTAGCCGCAGATTAGCAGCACATTCTGTTTAGTGTGCAAAGTTGCAGATTAGCAGCACATTCTGTTTAGTGTGCAAAGTTGCAGATTAGCAGCACATATTCCGTGTAATATGAAGAAGGCGGGTAAAAAGGGACGGGGAAGTGGACGTGATCCTGATAGTTCAGGGCGCGGGTCAGGACGCGTAGAAACTGTGCCTGGTGCCAGAGCACAAGAAAGAAAGACATCCACCATACCTAGCTTCATGTCTCAGTTTACAGGGCGTCGCAGGACATCACTCTCGAGGTCAGACCACTGCGAACAGGTGGTCGGTTGGATTTCAGGTGATACTGCTTCCAGTCGGTTAAGCACCACCCTGTCTTCCACCAAGTCCACTCTCAGTAGCCAAGAGTCTGGTCAACATAATCCTCACCCTGATCATCCTTCCTCCCACCATAGAGGGTCTGGCCAAAGAAGTGATCCCACACTGGGATATAGTGAGGAGCTCGTCTCATCACCAATCCTTCATTTGAACCTCTCTCCAAGCACGCTTGCAGAGGAACATGAAATCTTGTGCCCTGATTCACAACCTCTAGAGGGTACCCAATCACAAGAAGATGACAGATGTGAACGGCATTTAAGGTCAAAGGAAGTGGATGATGATGATGAGACACAGTTGCCATCAAATCAACCACTATTACTGTCTCAAGACCTTGATGAGGAGGATGATACACAGTTGTCAATGACTGAGTATGTGGTGGGATCAAGAAATGAGGAGGATGATCAGAGTGAGGAAGTGGAGGAGGACTTGGTGGACGATGAGGTGACTGACCCCACCTGGGAAGGTGGAGAGCCGAGCGATGACAGCAGTCCTGAGGGTGAGCCATCTGCAGCACCGCAACAAGCTGGAAGAGGCAGTGGTGTGGCTAAAGAAAGAAGGCGGACCGCACCAAACCGGCCCGCAAATGTTCCACGGAGCACCCCCTTGCGTAAATCTCCCTTGCCAAGGGCTAGGTGTTCCGCGGTATGGCGTTTTTTTAAGGAAAGTGCGGACGACAAAAAAATTGTAGTTTGCAACCTGTGCCACACCAGAATGAGCCGAGGCATGAACACTAGAAACCTCACCACCACCAGCATGATCCGACACATGGCATCCAAGCACCGTAATAACTGGGAGGAACGCCAGGATCGCCAATCTGTGTCTGCAGGCCACACCACTGCCTCCTCTTCCCCTGTTTTCGGTGCCGGCCAATTGCCTGTCGAAGGTACAGGCCCGCATACCTCCCGCCCTGCACCTGTACCATCTGAAGCACCATCAGCGACCACATCCACTTCCCTGTCCCAGCGCAGCGTCCAAATGTCGTTACCCCAGGCATTTGAGCGCAAGCGAAAATACCCAGCCATCCACCCACAGGCCATAGCACTAACCTCACACCTTTCCAAATTACTGGCCATCGAAATGCTGCCATTTAGGCTTGTGGAGACTGAGTCCATCCGCAGCCTGATGGCAGCAGCTGTCCCTCGGTACGCAGTCCCCAGCCGCCACTACTTTTCCCGGTGTGCCGTCCCCGCATTACACCACCATGTGTCCCGTAACATCACCCGTGCCCTGACCAACGCAGTTACTGGGAAGGTCCACTTAACGACTGACACATGGACAAGTGCTTGTGGCCAGGGACGCTACATTTCCCTGACGGCACACTGGGTGAATGTCGTGGAGGCTGGGAGCGACTCGGACCCTGGGATGGCACAGGTGCTACCCACGCCGAGGATTGCGGGCCCTACCTCCATCAGGGTTTCCGCCAGCACCTACGTTATTGGTTCCTCCTCCTCCTCCTCCGTTTCCACCTCCGAATTCTCTGCGCGCAGCGCCACTCACCCATCAGCCGGTAGCTGGAAGCAGTTTAGCACTGCAGTGGGGAAGCGTCAACAGGCCGTGCTGAAGCTGATCTGCCTTGGGGACAAACAGCACATGGCCTCAGAGCTGTTGCAGGGGATTAGTCACCAGACCGAGCAGTGGCTCTCGCCACTCAACCTGCAACCAGGCATGGTTGTGTGTGATAATGGGCGTAACTTGGTGGCGGCTTTGGAGCTCGGCAAGCTCACACACGTACCATGCCTAGCGCATGTATTTAATTTAGTGGTTCAGCGATTTCTAAAAACCTACCCCAATTTGCATGATCTCTTGACCAAGGTGCGCCGCGTGTGTGCACATTTCCGTAAGTCATCAACAGCTTCAGCCGGCCTGTTGAAGCTGCAGCAGCGCTTACAATTGCCAGCTCACCGGCTGCTGTGTGAGGTGAGCACGCGCTGGAACTCCACCTTCCACATGTTGGCCCGGCTTTGTGAGCAGCAGAGGGCAGTAGTGGAGTACCAGCTGTTACACGGTCGTCGCCTCTCCGTTCAACTTCCTCTAATCAGAAGTGAGGAGTGGGAATGGATGTCAGACCTCTGTGAGGTTTTACGCAATTTTGAGGAATCGACACAGATGGTGAGCGGCGATAACGCTATTATCAGTGTAACCATCCCACTTCTGTGTCTACTGAAACGCTCGCTGCTCACAATTAAAACCGACGCTTTGCATGTGGAAGAGGTGGAAATGGGGGAGGAAGAGCTTACACAAGGTGATAGCCAGAGCACCCTCACTTCGTCTTCTCAGCGACAATTGGAGGAGGCGGAGGAGGAAGACACGGTTGCCTCCGCTACAGAGGGTAGCCATGGAACTTTAGTGCCATCTCTTCAGCGTGGGTGGGCAGAAGAGGAGGAAGAGGATGAGGAGATTGAGAGTCATCCTCCTGGTGAGGACAGCGAAATCTTGCCTGTTGGTACTCTGGCACACATGGCTGACTTTATGTTAGGCTGCCTTTCCCGTGACCCACGCGTTATACGCATTTTAGACAACACGGATTACTGGGTGTTCACCCTTCTGGACCCCCGCTACAAAGAGAATTTCTCATCTCTCATTCCTCCGGTGGAGAGGACAAGCAAAATGGTGCAATACCAGAAGGTTCTTGTTGAAAAATTGCTCCAAAATTTTCCATCTGACAACGCTGGCGGCAGAGTACGTGCTACCTTGGCCAACCGAGAAGGGGAGAAAAGGGGAGCACACAGCAGTTCCGACAAAGGCAGGGCAACACTCTCCAAGGCGTGGGACACCTTCATGACACCCCGCCAGCACCCTCACCCTGATGCGCAGCCTAGTGTCACAAGGAGGGAAAAGTTTTGGAAGATGGTGAAGGAGTACGTAGCAGACCGTGTCAGCGTCCTCACTGATCCCTCTGTGCCTTACAACTACTGGGTGTCCAAGCTGGACACGTGGTATGAACTGGCACTCTACGCCTTGGAGGTGCTGGCCTGCCCTGCCGCCAGCGTTCTGTCTGAGCGGGTATATAGTGCTGCTGGTGGCTTCATAACAGATAAGCGTATCCGCCTTTCCACCGAAAATGCTGATAGGTTGACACTTATAAAAATGAACAAGGCCTGGATTTCCCCTGACTTCTCCACTCCACTGGAGGAAAGCCCCGGGTGAACGTAAAGTGACTTTATATATGTTATTTACAATGATGGGAATACTCTGTATTCCCATTCACCCCTTCCACCCAAAAAACGGGTATATGGTTGACTCTCTTCCATATACCCTGTGATATAATTTTTATATAGGGCCAGCTCACCAGCGGGCCCTGTGATATAATTTTTATATAGGGCCAGCTCACCAGCGGGCCCTGTTTGACAACTTTTTGTATAGGTCAGCTCACCAGCGGGCCTTCTTATATAATGTTTTATTGGGTCAGCTCTCTAGCGGGCCCTCTCATATAATGTTTTATAGCGTCAGCTCACTAGCGGGCCTTCGCATATAATGTTTAGGATGGTCAGCTCCGCAGCAGACCCTCACCCATAATGTTTTAGATGGTCGGCTCAGCGCATGTTTCCCTCTTAATCATGGCCCCAGTTCAGAAAAATCGAGGAAATTTTTTGCAGAATTTGCCTCTGCGCACGTTTCCCTCTTAATCATGGCCCCAGTTCAGAAAAATCGAGGAAATTTTTTGCAGAATTTGCCTCTGCGCACGTTTCCCTCTTAATCATGGCCCCAGTTCAGAAAAATCGAGGAAATTTTTTGCAGAATTTGCCTCTACGCACGTTTCCCTCTTAATCATGGCCCCAGTTCAGAAAAATCGAGGAAATTTTTTGCAGAATTTGCCTCTGCGTACGTTTCCCTCTTAATCATGGCCCCAGTTCAGAAAAATCAAGGAAATTTTTTGCAGAATTTGCCTCTGCGCACGTTTCCCTCTTAATCATGGCCCCAGTTCAGAAAAATCGAGGAAATTTTTTGCAGAATTTGCAGATGATATACAAGTAAATATACAGCAAATACTGTTTGGTAACAATTTTTCGCCTAAAGTCGTTTTTATCTTCCTTTTTGTGTGTTTTACGGTCAGTCTGTAAAAATGGCGTACTACGGGCGAAACATCGTTCCCAGCAGCGACGTTGGAGTCCAAGATGCATCCAGACATCCTCCCTATGCTGTCCCTGAACCATTTCTGTGGTGTTTCCATCCTTTTCTGCCCTTTTCCTATGGACCAGGCACCCTCCCCTCATCAGAGCAGGGGGTGCCTGGTGTAATGCTCGAGTCCTCCCATTGACTTCAATGGGGCTCGGGTGCTCGGCCGAGCACTCGAGCCTCCGGGGGTGCTCGGCCAGAGCACCCGAACACCCGAGCATTGGGGTGCTCGATCATCACTATCTACAAACATCTATATCTAGCCTAGGAACTTTGCTGTTATCTGATAACCTAACCATATGACCCCCAGGAAATTCTTCTACATTCTGGTATCCTGCTGTCACCAAGTATGTCTTTTATTGTTTTGAGATGACATGTTCTGTCTTGTTCATGTTATATGTTGGTGCTTGTCTCCTCTTTTTCTATTTTGATGTGTGCTGTGGACCCAGATAACCTCCACTATGGACTCCACTGCCCTCTACTCTCTTGCTCTCCTCTCTTGCCATCTTTCTATTTGCATCCCTCTCTTCTTCTTCCTCATTTTTCTCTTCTATTATGCCTCTTCCTTTCTTTATGGCCCTTCCACTGTTTTGTGCAGTGTGATGCAGAAAATGAAGCATTGGTTTGCTCTGTTATTACATATATGGTGTGCATTCATGAGATGTGATGTCTACGTGGATTGTACTGTGACTGAAAATTTGTAAACTCAATAAAGATTCAAATTAAAGAGAAAATTGCTGTTATATCAAATGATCATGCTTTTACCATCCCAGATATATTTTTAAAACTTCACATACTTTCACAGAACTTATGATATATTATATTGCATGTGCTGTTTTTCAGGAGGCTGAGGGAAGAAATTTACCTTCTGCTCTTCACTTCCTGCTTTATCTTACCTCATAGGTTACAGCCTCTTGGAGAGTTAGTGGAGAACATTTCTACCTCCAGCCTGCTAGAAATCTACAACATTTTGGGGTATCATCAAAACTCAAATTTCATTCCATAACAAACTTACTCCATGACCACAACCCCATTTCTCCCATTTCCCACCTGAGATTCTCCAAATAACCTACAGCTATGAAAAACACAAAAAAGCACTTACATTAAAGGGATAGTAATACTTACAATGTAAAATATATATATATATATATATGTTGTAGGGTTTATCCCCCTGAGTAAAACAAGGGTACATCCACTGCTAAAAGGTGTTTTATTCAAAAGTTATTACAGCTCAAAGTTGCATTTTTTAGGTGCAATATCACAGTGGCCTGAAATTGTACAGTGGCGCTGTTGCTATACCATCCTATGGAGATTTATGGTCCCGGGACCATAGCTGTCCATAGGATGGTGTAGCAACAGCATCACTATACAATTTCGGGCCACTGTGATATTGCACCTAAAAATGTGAAATTTGAGCTGTAATAACTTTTGAATTAAACACCTTTCAGCAGTGGGAGTACCCTTGTTTTACTCAGGGGGATAAACCCTACAACATATTTTTTTTTACATTTTAAGTATTACTATCCCTTTAACTGTTCAATATAGAAGCTTATACATTTCAGATGTAGATAAACTGGTTAATTAATCATCCATTATAAATTAGAAGAGAATAGTGCAGAGGTTTTGGGATTATGTTGGCCACACCCACAATTAAGCACAGTGAGAGTTGCCAGCAAGATTGAGGACATTTGTCACCATAGGCTATTTCCTTCTCTGTCCTAACAGAAATGCAGTATAGATCAAACTGATTCTCTGGGCGTTTGAAACATAAATTTTTCCACCAAAAGCATATAACATGACATATAGATTACTATACAGTGTATATTGGAAGGAGATTCAATCATTGATTTAAATTATTAACCTACTGGGTATCAGAAAGATCCCCAATGCTTTGCAAGGTGTTAAGGTCATAAAGATGAATAATGGACCTATTTAATTGAAATCATATTAATTTACACATTTCTAGAAGTTTATTCTGATTTCAACTGTTTTATTTGAAACTAGTTGAACAGCCCGTTACGGGGCAGTCACGCGCAGTGGAGACTGCCCGGCCCGCGGCTGATACAGAGCTGCACGCTCCTTCAGAGCGCCCAGCTCTGTATCAGCCGTGGCGCGGGCAGTCTCTACTGCGCATGACTGCAGCACGCGCAGCAGTGTCTACTGCGCATGTCGTGCGTTACACACGAATTAGCGAATTATTATATAGGATGCACTTTTTTTTGTGAAATAATTTTACCAGGAAGAATACGTTGAGATTGTCCCTCATTTTCAAGTATGTCATGTACTCATTTTATCAACCTCAGAAGATTGAAAGGCTGAGCTGACTTTGCCAGGAATATAACCTACAACCTTGTAGATTGAATATATTATACAGCTGGTGCATTAACCAACTAAGCCACCTCACCAGCAACTGAGTCATCTCACCAGCAAATTTCAAGGAGATAACATGCAATATGGTATATAAGTCTTATCATTATTTCATTGCACAATATACCTAAAACATTGAAATATATTCCATAGTGAAATGCATATTGCTGACACATTTAAGATATTCTAAACTGATTCCTCTTAAACTACACTCATACATCTCTTTTCCCTCTGCCTGTTTTGCAATGCATCCCAGGATGCAGTTGCCTGATAATAAAGTTTGATAATAACAATGTCAGCAATGTTTTAGAGTTGATTTTCTGCATCAGAGTGCAATAAAGAATGTTAAAGTCAACTTATTTTAAGAAGAAATTAAATCCTGCTGTGTAATTTTCAATTTCTATGTGTGTTCATGGTTCACCTTAATTTGTAACCTCAGTCTTGTTTCTTTCCATTATAATTATCAGAAGCATTTGTTACAGAAGATTAAGTAAACTGTGTGGATTTCATTAAATTGCCCCTGCTTGAGACATTGGTGTAGCAGAAATTTAGAACATCAATCTTGTTTCCTTATAAGGCTCCTCTTATGTAACAGTTGGCATAATAAAATTGTGCAATTAGTTTCAGTCAATAAAAATACTAAATTTCTACTTTGTTTCAAAACAACTTTATTAAATAACTAAGTTAAATGAAATATGACCCCTGAGGAAGGCACATTAAATATGAACCTAATTAGTAATGCATCAACTGATAAGCAGTAGAGTAACTAACATAAAATATTTTATGGTTGTCGATTCAATGCACACCACTTTTCAGATTGTTGTAACCAAACTGCATGATTACATACTGGTATGAAATCTATTGCTTTGCAATAAAAATGAAACTGGTAAAGATATATTGAGGCTGATGTACTATGTAGAGATGTGCAGAATCCCCACTCCATCCCCAGTAAAATAATAGCCATTACAACATTCTATGCTCAAAACTAATTGCACCAACCCACAATCCATAGTTAGCGCAATAATTTTTTTATTTTGCTTTTTATTTTAAAAGCTTTATTTCTCAAACTGTGTTAAATGTTAAAGTACATTTTTAGCAAAAGTCCATGAAATATAATGTTGCACGCATTTCATGGAAACAGTATAACAAAATCAAGAGAAAAAGACATTGAACCAACACGTCAGTAAATTGTGTGAGTAAGGAGAAGAGAGAGATAGAAAAGTAGAATAGGAAAGAGAAGGAGGAAAAAAACATTTTTTAGAAGTGGGGTGAGGGTAAAGTGGTAGGTAGGGGTAGGCTGGAGTGGCGGGAGAGAGGGGGAAGAGAGAGCTAGACAACCCACAACCACACTTGAGATAATTGAATCGATACTAGAATGCAGCTCACACTTCATAGAGGCTTCAAAGAAAGAACCTATTCACCTCATCGGGATCTCATCCTCTAATCAGGAGAGCCACCTGAAGTAGAGTGAATTGGGACCTTACAAGCTCCAGCCTTTCTGCAATTTTGTGTGGGGAGTTCAGGACTCTTTCAGTGTCTAGGGATCAGATCTTTTACTGCATGGAGCATTGTGAAGAAAAGGTGTTTCTTAAGGGTCGGTATCCCACTCGCCATCTTCGTTCAGCACATGACCTTCTCCTCTCCACATCTCTCATTACATCCTCCCATTCCCACCTACAGGACTTCTCCCGTGCTGCACCCGAGCTCTGGAGTCCCCCCCCCCATCAGACTCTCACCTACCCTTCAGATCTTCAGATGTTCCCTGAAAACTCACCTCTTCAGGGAAGTCTATCAACTACCTCCATAAATATTATCACCAAGAACCAACCATTCCCTGGACAACTACACTCACTAGCACTTCTCTCTCCCACCCACAGACCGGCAGCTTATGTGACAGGAGACACTTACACCCAACAGCACTTATACCTTCTGTATCCTACCCACCTTCCTCTAGACTGTAAGCTCTCACGAGCAGGGCCCTCTGATCCTTCTGTTCTCCATATATGATTTGTACTATTTAATATCTCTGTATGTCTATCCCCTATTGTAAAGTGCTGCAGAATAAGTTGGCACTATATAAATAAAGATTATTATTATTAAAGGTGGAAGGTTCAGGAAAAATAAGGTTCGCCAGAAGTCGTGAGTCAGAGAAATGGGAAGGAAAGTCCCTATAAAATGAAAACAATCAGTCCAGTATTGGCAAAGTTTGGATGCCCACCAAATGTGAGTTGGAGTGCCAAATTCTACTTGACATCTCCAGCAAAACAGAACAGGAAGTAGGGGACATAGCATGGAGTCTGGAGGCAGTGTAGTAGCAAATACCAAAAAATATTCTTCATAAACAGCACACCGATTCTCAAAGTTTGTCAGTCTGTTCCCGATAGTGCAGTTCCTTCACTGGTGTCCTCAGTAACACCAACACATACTAATACACAGATGAGAAGAAAAAAAAGGAGCTCAACACATCTGAGAGAGGCTGTTACAAATACCAGATATGTGCTGTAATACAGTGTACACTTACAGGATGAATTCTTGATAATTTGCTCCAAAAGACAGAATGTCTTGACTTGGGATATCTGAAATCCTCCGCCCCAGTCCGATGTGCATGTTGCCAAATTCCTTGTAGATAAGGGAAAAACACAAAAGAAATCCCCTAAAAGAGTATCTGTGTACACACTGTGCCACAAAGAATGCCCCCTGATAGGCTGACACTAACCAGACAGAAATGCGGTCAAGGCATGTATCAAACATCAGAGGTCAGACAGCCAAACAGTTTGGATGATTTACTGAATAAATTCCATTATTCGCTATGCGTTTCGTGAAATAATAGCTTCCACTTTGTCAGGGGATACATTTAATATGTTGAACAATGCTCCAATTTATAATAAAATGACAAGCACTTACCCCAATGGGATCCCCATTTTTGCACTGTTAGTCTTCACAGCGTCTCCATGCATGGCTACAGTCAGAGTGAGGCTAGGACCGGGATGCATCTCCCATGCCTCACTCCGGTGTTACATTGTATCGAAGCCTCTATTGAGACGGTCAAGCCTCTCTCTGACTCCAATGCGGCTGCATATAAACAGGATGTAAATAATCCTAAATCCTACCATAAAACTATAAAAACCTATTATATCACTCTATAAAAAATCTCCATATAAAATACCTAAAAATATGTATATATATATATATATCTAGTAACAAAATATATATAAATATCTAAAACTGCCCTTAATTACTAAATTTACTGAAAAAGATATCTGAGAAATAAATACCGAATTGTATATATAAAGAAATAACATACATATACATAAATACAAATGTATATAGAATATAATATGTATTGGCCTAAACTCATCTGAAATTTAGGAGGTTTTCCAAATTTTTTGAGTCTCTAAGTACATTATCACTGGATTCAACCATTCTTTTTAAATTCATATTGGACTCAATCCACCCAGTGTCTTATAAAGGCATAAGGTCGATAGATTAACCCTTTGAGTGCCAGAGGGGTAAGGAATGCATTGAAAAGCAAAGGCACTCAAAGGGTTAACTCTCGGTGGTCTAGATTTCCAAAGAAATCAATGTTGTGCCTGCTGCCAGTGCTGAACCTGCTGCCACCAGTACTGTGCCTGCTGTCAGACTCACTGCCCCTGCTGCAATCAGTACTGTGCCTGCTACCAGTGCTGATCCTGCTGCCACCAATACTGTGCCTACTGTCAGACGTGCTGCCCCTGCTGTCATCTGTGCTGTGCCTGCTGTCAGACGTGCTGCCACCAGTGCTGTGCCTGCTGCCAGTGCTGCCCTGCTGCTACCAGTGCTGTGCCTGCTGCCAGTGCTGCCCCTGCTGCCACCAGTGCTGTGCTTGCTGCCAGTGCTGAACCTGCTGCCACCAGTACTGTGCCTGCTGTCAGACATGCTGCCCCTGCTGCCACCAGTGCTGTGCCTGCTGTCAGACGTGCTGCCACCAGTGCTGTGCCTTCTGCCAGTGCTGCCCCTGCTGCAACCAGTGCTGTGTCTGCTTCCAGTACTGAAACTGCTGCCACCAACACTGTGCCTGCTGTCAGGCATGCTGCCACCAGTGCTATGCCTGCTGCCAGTGCTGAACCTGCTGTCACCCGTACTGTGCTGCAGTCAGATGTCCTACCCCTGCTTCCACCAATGCTGTGCCTGCTGTTAGACGTGCTGTCCCTGTTGCCACCAGTACTGTGCCTGCTGCCAGTGCTGAACCTGCTGCCACTAGCGCTGAACCTGCTGCTAGTGTGTTTTGTTATATTCAGGAGGGGAGGAGGAGAAGATGATACCATGTGTGACAGCAGGGGACCCTAAATCACAGATGCCATCCCCAAGCAGTGCCACCAGTGCTCAGTGCTAGTGCTAATACTACTAAGGTCCAGCAGCTTGTTAGCATTAGGAGTGAAGGAGGGGGTAATCAATATCCTCATATTAATAGTGACTGTGAAGAGGAGGACTCTGGGGCTGAACTTGATGTGGTTGGTGTTAGTAGTAGTAACAGTAATGGTGAAGCAGCTGGTGGGACTGGTGGGACTAGTGTTAGGGGAGTGGGAAGGAAAGCATTTGAGAGCATCCAGACTAGTGGTCAAGGGAGCCCACACTATTCCTTTGGCCCTGGAAGTCCAATCCCCTCCACTACAGTGTCCAAGTGGAACATGATCCTGAAGAGGCCAGAACTGTTAGGGGATAGCAGGTGCAGAAATAACACCACCATCCCCACCACCAGGAGCACAGATCAGTTGCCTGTGCCTGCTGATAATGATGCCAGTCCACCTTCTTCAGGTCACCAAGAAATGGCAAGTGAGACATTAGGGGACTGTCTGTCACATTGCTTATCACCTACTCCAACCAGCAGTGAGATATCTGTAACAGAGAAGCATCAGCATGTAGAGACTAGTGATGATGGTGATGATTATGGTGGAGAAGCCAGGGTGGAAGAGACATTGATGGCCTTTTTAGCTGAAACTGAGAAGGAATGGGAGACAGGGATGAGGATGGACATCACCACTACCACCACCACCAGCAGTGAGCTTTTGGAATTTGCAACTGCTCTAATTCCTGCTGTTGCTGAGTTGCAAGGGCAGCAGGATGCTGAGGGGCAAGCTACCGTGCCACAGACCACCATGGACACAGTGGGGCATTGTACAATGTATTATGAAGCAATGCATTTCACACCCGTTTGGTTTTGAAAAGGATAAGATTACCATATGAAGTGAGCAAAAGTTAAGGTCTTGTTGTCCTGTGGAAACTGTCATGTCCAGTATGGATATGATATCCAGGACTGACTGTTATCTCTCAAACCAAGGAGCAATTGCAAAATCCATAATAAGTCTAAGTCCTACAAATCAATGTTTCCTCAGGGCTTGGGCATCTAACGACAAATCTAACAAATCATCCTCTACAAAATACTTTATCAAGTCATGTATCAGTCCACCCCAGTGGCAACTTATGTCAGAGGGTTCCTGTCTCTATCACTTTACATACAAATTTCTTATTTTATTGATTTATTTTTTTTATTAACTCTCCCCCTAATACCAGTCAAGAAACCCCCTAAAACAAATTCCCTGTTCAACCGATTCATTCCCCAGACTCCACCCACCAACACAGGCTCAGACCCCTTTTATACCATGTCTTATTTGTTTTTTTAATTATATTTAGGAATTTTTTATTATTAACTGTCCTCAATCCCAGTAAACAAACCCCCCTCCAAAAAAAAAACATTCCCTGTTCAACTAATTCTTTCTCCACACTCCACCAACACAGTCACCCTCATGCCTCTTTTATACTATGCCTTTGGGAAATAAAATGATATTTGCTAAGCGTGTAAATTCAATGTTCCCATTGATTTCAATGGAATGAACTAGGCCCTTAAAAGTGCAGCTTTTCACGTTAACAGAGCAGGATCAAACAGTGTCTCACTTATCGGAAGGATCTGCCTGTGGTAATGGCTTTCACTTGTGTTTAATGCAGGATATTCTGAAAAGCTTTCTAGCTTGGAGGGGTTGGGAGCCTGAAGACAGGTTTGAGCACATTTACATTACTATTGTCATAAAATCCTAATGGCCCCTGTGTCTTTCTTCAGTAGACAATATCTATCAGTCCTGGATATCAGTTGCACAGATGTGGACATGACAGTTGATGCTTTTTAAGCTGAAGCAATCAGACTTCATAAGTCTGCTTAAACCTTTATAGACCAGAGGGGTGTACAATGTATTATGAAGCAATGCATTCCACACCCCTTTGGTTCATAAAGGGCTAAGTTTACCATATGACGTGAACAAAGGTTAAGGTCTTGTTCTCCTGTAGAAACTGTCATGTCCTTTATGGATATGACACCTAGGACTGACTGTTATCTCTGAAACCAAGGAGCAAAATCCATAAGAATGTTCTAGCAATAGTAGTTTAAGTGGGGGTTACCCCACTTACTAACAAAACTTTTACCCTTTAATCTCATTTTTCAAGTCAATAATTGGAGCACGAATGTTATGCACACAAAAAGAGCCACTAATTAACTCACTTGTGTTTAACCCCTTAAGAACCCATGACATGCAAGGAGGACCATAATGGGTAATCTTGCCATAAGGTCCTATGAAGGTCCTGGCACATCATGGAATCCAGGGCTCCCCATGTGGCTGCATTCTGTTCAGGGAACCCTGAATCCATTCGCAAAAAAAAAAAGGCCTCGTGGTCCTTGCCTTCCGGCAGCGCTGCCGCGTGACTGCTCCTTAATGGGTTAATCAGGGATTCCTTAAATCCTGGCCTGTTGGTGACCCTTGAGGACTGAACTTGGACAGCCTTGACTCAGATGAAACCAGCTTAACCACTGCACTAGGCTATTAATAATTGATTCCACTAATTCCATTAACCCATCAATCATAATATATTTGTATTAATTAAACTGTAATGTAATGTGCCCTGTGGTTCCTCTAATTAATCACTTGCCCTTGCACTAATGGTATTCAAACAAAAGACCATAAAGTTTCACATTGATTTGTTTTAATTTCTGTCTCTTTTTGTGACATTGAAATTATGTTTTCAAATTAAGACTCATGTTAATAAATGATATCAAAATTTGAGCCAGGAATCCTAATGGAGTAACAGTTCAAGTCTCTGCGTACTAAAAATCCTAAATGCTGGAGAGGTCTGTGACATATTGTGAGTTAATTCATTGTAGCTATCTCTGACATCTAAGGTACTGCCAGCCAATAGCTGTAGACTGCAACTCCAATCATTCCCAACCAGGTGTTGGCTAGTTGGGGATGATGAGTTACAGTTCCCGAAGGTCCAACAATTGACTACCTGTGATCTAAGGGAATATTTATTATTCCTGTAATTTTTTTATAAGCCCAGATAGCTTCCAAATGGAACTTGGGAGGACTTTAAACAAAGCTGGCCTTACCTCATTACATTTCTTTATTGGTTCCTTTTTTCAGAGATATAGGGAAGTGATCTAAGGTGAGAAAAGTGTCTCCAGTGAGAAAAACACCCCTCATCTAACTTAGATTAAGGTCTAATGAGTTAAAGGGGAACTATCAGTCCTATACAAGTTTGCCTAATAACTAAATATAGCGACTAGCTTGAATACTTGTGTAATTGTTTTTTTTAATTTGTTGTATGGCTAAAATTAAAGGTTTAACAATGATCTGCGGCCTTATTTCTGGACAGACTGTGGGTACAGCTCTGCACCATAGTCTGTCACTCATCTTCAGCTCCCCTCCCACGTAGCATCTGGATCCAGCCTCCTCTGATGACAGAGGATTCTCCTTGTAAGCTGGAGTTCCTTCTGGCCAAAGAGAGCACTCTAGCTTACAAGGAGAAATCCTCCGTCATCAGAGGAGGCTGGATCCAGATGATACGTGGGAGGGGAGCTGAAGAAGAGTGACAGACTACCATGCAGAGCAGTACACATGCATTAAAAACTCATAACATTTCCACTACTGCATTGCTTTGTATTGCTCATGATGAGACCTCTGTAGAACCTAAGTGGTTACACTACAACACTGGTTGTGAGTAATAAAACTTATACTAGTCTAATGTTATTTAACCCTTTGAGTGCCAGAGAAGTATCCACATTGGATACCTTTGTGGAACTCAAAGGGCTAAAGGTTTTATTTAGCTTTATGCAATGCGCATACAAAATATTGTGGTGTTGTTCTCATCATCACACCTCTTTTCACACATTAAACAGACTATATTGTGTGCCCCAGATTATCAAAGAGAGGGGAAGCCAGAGGATTCCATAGTGTATTATAATGCAGTCATAGTTTGTTCTAGACTTTCCCCAGCTGGCCCTGGGCAGCTGCAAACTTTTGCCTATTATTAAAACAGACCAGTGTCTTAGGGCGCCCAAAACATGTTTTCAACTACCACTAACAGGACAGGATTTCAGGATTTCCCTTCTTGAGAAAAAGGGAATTGATCAAAGTGATTGAGCCTATGATAATCTCATCTGAGCTCAATCTTCTTGGTAGCTCTTAAAAACAAGGAGGGCCTGATTTACAACCCTGACTCCCATAGGCAAGGCACTCTAAGGGCGAGATGTTCAGAAAGTGGTGGTAACTGAAATTGTCTGTAATTAGAATTAAAAAGTTCTTACGCCATGGATTTTCAGTTCTCAAAAATGTTTCCGTCATTTTTTGCATCCAATTCCGCCATCTCCGTCAAAGGGAAAAAGCCGTCTTAAAACTGGGTGTGGTTTAATCTACTGTCATATTGTAAGGTATTTTCTGAAAAAATATTCATTTCAATGTCACTTTTTTGTCTGATTAACTTAATTTTTTCCCGACTAAATAAAAATAGTCTAAACTTGGAGAAGACAAATGAAAGTACTGTTAGCAGGAGTGAGAAACAAATTGTTGTTTCAAAGACAAAAAATGTCTTTTTCTTTGAAATTTTTCATTTCAAAGACAAAATCAAAGTCATTTTTAACATCAGAATTCTTTTAAGGCAATGTTCATCAATATTTTCTTACCGTCATTTTTAATTCTGTAGATGCATTTTCAAACGCGACTGTCACGGTTCCCAGAGAAGTTCCGGAGTCAGTATGGTATAGTTAAATGCAATTTATTAATAGTAGTGGTAGGCAAATATATACAATAGGAAGTAGGCAAATATATACAAAGAAACAAGGAGAGGGTTACAAGCCAGCGAGCACAGTTATCAGAAATAATAGGCTGCCAAGCTTGACCACAATGCTAGAGACTAGGCCTCAGCCACTGGTAGTCTCTACCAGAATCAGGAACAGAACAGAAGCAGGAACTGGGTCAGGAACAGGAACACAGGATCTTGATCCGAAGTAGGAGGTGTACAGATGCACGCCTGCTGTCAGTAAGGAGAGAACTCTGACTCAGCCTGCAGTTAGAGAGGGAGTAAATAAGTAACTCAAGCCTGCAGTCAGAGCTGGTCTACCAGAGCCCCAGGTCCGCACGAGGTTGGGTGTCTGCTAGGTAAAGGGAACAAACGTAAGAATAGTCAGACAGAGCCACAAGTCATCACCCGAGGGGGTTGTCAGACAAACTAGGTCATGCACAGTTCAGGTAGTCAGCCAGAGCCACAAGTCTGCACCAGGTTGGATGTCCACTAATAGGAATATGCAAAAGAATAGTCAGACAGAGCCACAGGTCAGCACCAGGTTGGATGGAAGACTAGCCAGGTCATACACAGAGCCCAAGGTAAGAGAACTGCTAAGCACAGCAACGCAAGGGCAACTGAGTCAGGACTCAGTCTGCCTTATAAACCCCACCACAGGAAGTAGGTAGGAGGAGCAGCTCAGAGGGAGGAAGTAGGTAGGAGGAAGTAGGTAGGAGGAGACTACAGGAAGCAAACACATAAAACAGAGGCCTGCTGCATGCTTGAAGCCTGTAGATGATGCTAAAACTAAGGTAAGCTGTAACAGTGACGGATTTACTTCTGAAAATATTGTCCTTCTTTTACCACCAACTCGTGATCTGACAATTTTTTCATTATGATGACTTTTTGAACATCTTACCCTTTGCTTTGTAAACGCCATCCATGGCCACACCCCCTCTCCTCACATGACCCCAGTCCCATCTACTGTTTCCTGGCACAGAAAATACTTTTGACCACAATTCATTTGCGATCCCTTTAGCGTCCAAGAGGTTAAATAATAATCTGTAACGGATCATTGAGATTGTTCTGATTACACCCAATTTAGAATGTGGGTGTGACCCTGCTGAGAACCCCTGTATTAGGGTATAATTACACTGTAACATTGTAACCGTAATGTTGATAGGGTTTCTTACTTAAGAGAAGAATCTCTTAAACCTCTGAGTGCCAGAGAGGTAAGCAACGCATTGCTTTGCAATGCATTGTGTACCCCTGTGGCACTCAAAGGGTTAAAAGTAAGAAAGTTTTAGTGAAGTTGAAGAAGCTATATGTCTGCAGTGATTTGTGAAAGAATGTCTTGGAGAAGTCTGCAACATCGAAGGGGTTAATTAAACATACCACACAATTTAACACTTTGAATATCAGAGATGTGAAATGGATTGGTTTTTTAATGTTTTGCAAACCTCAATATCACAATAAGAGTTAAGAGGTTGGTGTCTGAGGTTTGTTGAAAAGGTCAACACATCTGATTGCAAGTGAATAATATTATTTGACTCTCGCTATCAATACTCCTAATGCGTCCTTAAATTTGTCTCCAAATTTAATTAACAAAATTAATAATTAGACAATTATGCATTCAGGCAAGTCAACTGATTGCCTTTTCAAAAGATACTTCTGTAGTTAAAGTTAAAATAACACCTCCTAATAAGAACCCCCTACTTAACTTATTATGGCTAAAAATTCCCAGTGGCTCTACAAATTTGTATTTGTATCTTTGTTCAAAAGATTACAACTTTAATAAATCCAGTATGTCATGTCAATGGAAGCAAACATGATAGTTGCTGGCAGGACCACAGAACCTGTATATAAAAAGGGAATTTATTTGTATAAAACAGTACAAAAATAAAACCAAATGTGTTAGGAGTTTTGTAATACTATAACACATTTGTTTTTATTTTTGTATTGCTTTATATAAATACATTCCCTTTTATATACATTTATTGGCCTGCACTGCATCTGCTCCTTTTTTTCCATTGGAACAATCTGCTTCACGGTGGATTTTACCCTTGGAGTGCCACAACTGTATTTGGTGTCCATTTGCGGGGAGGACTGGCAACATTTCTCCACTGGCTCATACACTGGTTCCCCTCAATACGGACCTGTGCGACGTGGATATGTAAGTTCCATTTTACATCTCTTTAAAGTAAGTGTAGATTTTCACAGACTACTTGTTTGGGCTCTCCTCCTGTATGTATTTCTCTAATGTCTTTTCCATGAGCATATCCTATATAATAATTCGCTTGAATGTTTGTCAGAAGCTGTCATGCTCAGTAGAGACTGCCCGAAAGCACAGAATGCTGGGAACATGGAATGCTGTGAGTTTTGTGCTGGGAGCATTCTGTGAATTTGGGCAGTTTTTACAGTGCATGGCTGTGACGGCAGCAGGAAGCAGTGTAGGACCGGCCTCTTAACCCTTTGAGTGCTAGAGGGGTATGCAACACATTGCAAAACAATGCGTTGCGTACCCCTCTGGCACTCAAAGGGTTAACATCATCCAGACCCTGGCCCGTGTACATGGGCTTTTACACTAGTGATATAAATAATTGATTGAGGATGGTATATCTTGAACAAAAGCACAAGGGCAAAATTCTTAGGGCCATCAATATTTTCCGGCCTTAATAGTATAAGTGGTGCTGTGAGGATGGGGGGTATTCTTATTAGGATGTGTTTCTTTTCCTTTTAAAAAGGTATTAAGGTATTTGCATGAATTACCATCTTATAATGAGTGCTATTATTATTATTATTATATCTACAAATTCTGTAATACTCACCCAGTCCCTCCTGCAGATTTCTGTGATCTGCAGAGTTGTGTGATATTACAGCTTCGCTGAGTGCTTCTGAGACATTAATATTCTGTACCTTAATGCCATGTACTATCAAATTAATTGAAAACAGGCTTCAATGGAGAGTATATTATTTACAGAAAAAAAATCTTCTAGCTTGACCGATTAGCTTTAGTTAAGCTACTTACTTACTTGTTGTAAGATCAACCTTGTTAGTCAACCATGTATATGAAGAGCAATTTAGCCTTAAATATTAGAGATGGGCAAAGATAGAAGCAACATTGACAGACTCAGATAAATTGGATATGTAATTATAGATTCCTTGACACATAATAACTGTGGAACACAATAGACAGTCTCTAAAACTTTATTTTCATAAATCTTGGTTGATGACACTTTTTATCAATTTAATACTCAAAACTTTTAGCTCATGCTAGTCTACAGATTCAATGATTTGCTTTAAGAGAAGCATTCAATGCTTCTATAAAAGAAGTTCTCCCAAAGGAGGAATTCTTTCATTACCTTCAACTCATGAATTCCATTAGATTGTCAAATCCTCACACTCCTGTCACTTCATATGAATGTCTCTGTGTCAACTCTAAGGGTTCCAATATCCGTTAGGTGCAGGTTTTCTCCAGACAAATTTAAATTTATGAAGCAAAATAAGGCTTACTTAAATCTCAGCTGCAGAATGTGACATAGATGATTGTAAACTCTAATGAGCAGGGCTATTACTAGCATTTGTATCAAGCTTTATTGTTATGTCATTATGTTAAGAAATATAACACTCAAAAAGGCAAAATATTAAAAAAAATCACTATGTGATTATGCTATTTAACTCCCAGGATGCTATAGACCTGTCTCTAGCAGTAGACTAGAGATGTTTCTAGTTTTAGAGATAGGTGAAAACTTTTGCCTCAAAAAACAAAAGTACAAAAAATTGAACTTATCACCTTACATAAGAATTCCAGTGAAAAGTGCAATTTTTCTTATTTTTTCTACCCCAGACATACTGACCCCCTCACACCTTGTTCAACTGCATTAGTAGAAATAAAACCACAAATGCTAATGAGTCTGCTGGATTGCTTGGTTATATGCAGAAATTGGCAAAGGTCTTGCAGGAGAATTTTTGAGATAGGTGAAAAGGAAGACATTTTATAAAGTTTCTGTTTAAGGGAATTTCCACAGAAAAAAATGGATAATTGCAGGTAAAGGTATTCACTGAAATTTCCCCAATAAAAACAGGACTATTCTAACTAGCGTAAAAAAGTTAAAAATGGAACTTAGGACCACATTCAGGAAGCTAAAAATGATCAGTTCTGTGGCAAACTGTGCTACCGGCGGCATAATCCCATTGATTTAAAGTGGAACTATTACTATTCGTTTATTTTAAAACATCTTGCAAAATTGCCTGCATGTTGTGTTATATGTGTTTTACTTATTAAAATTATTTTCAAGCAATTTGCAATTTTCTTTTTAGTGCTGTGAGGTCCTTGGCTGACACAGCCGGAACAAGTGACTTCCCCTAGCTCACCTGATCTGCTCCCTTGTGAGGCCTCTTCCTCCCATCTCCAACCCAGGTGCAGTTTTAACCTTTAATTTGTGAGCAATGCATAGCACATCTCTTTGACACTGAAAGAGTTAAAACATTTATCAGTTAAGCCAATTGGAGAAGGTATACCCCAAGCCTCCTCTACATATGTCCAGATGCAACTCTGCTGCTGATCTATCAGGAAGAGCGGTTCCCCAAGCCTCTTTGCCTCAAAACAAACCATGTTGGGCTTCTATGGAGTGGATTGAAATTTCCCATAAGTGCTGATGGAGATGCTGATTTGTGCAAAAATGGGTGCTTTGTGAAATATTTTGAACATCTTTTAACTAACAGTATGGCTGGATAAATGGTTATATGATGTCAGAACCAACAAAAAGAGTGGCTTCACATATCATCCACATAATTTCAAATACGAGAACTGTGTGTCAGTTCTAGGTATAAGCAAAAAGTGTACTTTCCTTTCCACTGAAATTTCAGAGGAATTTCCAGAGGGAAGGAAAATGTCACTTCTGTTTATGTTGGAAGCTGAAGCCTATTGATATCAGTGGGCTTCAATTTCGAGCATTCATGCACTTACATATGCACACACATGCACAAGCACATACTCTCTCAACCAACATGTATATCCCACATAATCACATACAGATCATAGTTGTGGGAAGCTGTTGGCAGAAACAACTTTCTAGCAGCAGGTGACATTTTCGTTCTATTTCTATCCATGGCAATTTTTGCACATCCCTATTCAGTTCATTCCAAATCTATTTGACCAAAACAGAAATGTTCTTATCATTCAAAGAATCAATTTGTGAACCCAGCACTGACAAGTCTGCTATTCTCTATTCAGCAGTCAAAATATTTTACCATTTATTATTCCCGCAGAACTTAACAAACCTAAGTTAGGGGGATGCTGCAAATTTTTCTGTGCTATCTCCGTCAGTGTCAAGCAAAGCATGATATATTGTGCTTGCCACCTATACTATGTAGTCAGTATAATAAAGCAGACTGTGATATAAATCTGCGCTACATACAAGCAACAAAAATAGCGAACAAGTTCTGTGATTCTTCATCTTCTAATGTTTACTTCAGAGGCCCATCAACAACAGCAGGCATGTCTTGTCTGCTGGGATAGATTTTTCATCATGTTGCCTTGTTATGCAGCATAAAACCCACAGAAATGTTCTTGCCTTCTGCTGTTAGAATATGTCTCCCATTATAATCTGAGCAGAGCAGCTGACTTCTCAAAAAGGTCAAAGGCAAGTTTACTTACTGATTCAGCTGATTTCTTGTTATTGTTGTGACCTTTTTTCACAGCTAGGCACCAGTGTTACTAACATAGTTCACAAAATGATTTCTAAACAGTGATCCAAGCAAAAATAATATTAACACTTTGTCCAGTAAGTAGGCAGAAGACTTCTACCTGATGGAAGTTAAACATTTATTCAATATTTAACCCTTTGAGGGCAACTGAATGCTTGGTTACCTCTCAGGCAAAGGGTTAAGGATTTTCTTTATTTTAACACCTGATGAAGTAACAACATTAAGAAAAAGTTAAAGTTCAGTCTTCTGCTAGATAATATCTGCTTCTTCTACCCCTGACACTAGCAACATTATAAATCTACAGATCTCAGTACACGGGTTCCTCTGAATTTCTACAATTAAAGGAGCAGTAAACATTTTTTTCCTGAAAACATGTTATAGAGTTTTTCCTTCTGAGTAAAACAAGGGTACTATCACCACTGTCAGGTGTTTTATTCAAAAGTTATAACAGTTTCACATTGTTAGAAAGTAAATTACAGAACATTTACTTCCTAAAAGTTCAAACTGACAGCGTGACTCTGCAGTTTCTATAAAATTCAGTGAATATGTCAGTGACTTGCCACTCCTAAAGAATGCAACACAACAACTAATTAGAATCTGACCACTAGATGGAAATGCTAATGTAGATGACAGTGGGAGTACCTTTATTTTACTCAACAGGAAAAGCCCTAAAATATATATTTTTCATAACAAAAGCTTACTTCTTCTTTATAGCTGCTGAACTGGCCTCCATAGCAGTGGCTGATGATGATTCCTATTGGCTGTCTTGATGTCACACCCATCTGCACAACCAGTAGGAATGAGGCCACCACTGGAAACTTACATTCTTTCAGGTGGAACAAGAATCTTCAGAGAGATCTGTGCAAAGAGGACTAGTTAGTTTATACCGTTTATACTTCCAGACATACAAGTATCCAAGTGATTATCAAATAAAGACTGAACTTTAACATTTTTACTTTTTTCACCTAATCTTCGATCTTTCCTGAAAGCATGGTTCCTTGTTTATTTTTCTTCAGTTCATGTTTATCTACCTTAATTTAATAATGTGGCTTTACTTTATATGTAAGATGAAATAAAAATGAAATATACTTGCTTGAATAGATATTACAGTGGCAAGAACGTAGCATTAGCTTTAAGCTGATTATTATATTACTAAATGTGCATGACTCCTTGAAAGTTGGAGAAATCCCAATGATTTGGTAGGCATTTAAGTTGACTCTATACATTTCAGTCAACTCTGTACAAATTAATCTATAAATGAGAAATGCAAGCAGTGAAACACGTAGGACCTTCTCAAAGAGCCTACTTTTTTGTATAACAAATGAATAAATATTGGGCGTTAATGAGACTGTGGCTTGCTTTACGTTGAGTGGATTAAGTATGGATGCTTTATTCAATTCAACAATAAACAATACTCTGAGTGAGGAACCCGTGTCTGTGAAAAAAATATAGATTCATTTGGGAGGACTCGATAACTTGAGTTCCACTGACCCTTACAGGAACTAAAAAGAGTTTTTGAATTTGTCATTTTAAACCTTTGAATGCCACATGCAATGAAGCATAAAACATTGGATACCGCTCTGGCTCTCAAAGGGTTAATCAACAATAAATTTAGCGGCTCCAAATATCCAGTAGACAAATGTTACATAAATTTATTTATACATAACTTTATATCTTTCAATAATGCAGATATTCCATGCCGAATAAACTGTTGGTAATTATGTATGCATATGCTGGTCTACGGACTTTCCAGTCCCATTCACTTAACAATCAGAACAAACAATGTTGAGTGCACCACCCATATAACAAAAAAAATGCAAGCAGTGTTAAAATCTACCATATGGTACCTTTATTTCTTCAATAGGTCACATTTGGGAGGTAGTGTTGCCATTGATCTGATCGACAAGCTTCACAACATTGTTTGTTCTCAAAGGGTTAAGCCTTCAAGGGTGTCACCAACATATTATAGAAGTCTCTAATTTCCAAAGAGTTGTATAGTTTTCTGTTTTTTAACCACCTTAACTTTAAGACCTACAATACCAATCCTCTATGGAAAATAAAAATAATTTATATCGCAAACCAGACAGAAAAGTCTTTAATAAAGTTAAGTAAGCAGCTGAATAATTAAATTTGAACCTATCAATGTGATCCTTCAACCCCTTGGGCTGTAGAAAGGTCACCACCATACTGTGAAGCAATGTATTAGTGACTTCTCTATCATTCAGGAGGACTGAATGCTGTTTGGTACTGGTAACTTAAATTATTAGGCTAATTGCTGCCAAATAATTCTATGCTCCACTGCCAATCATTACTGGAATTTGTTCCATGGAACACACTGAACTACTGATTCAAAGGAAAAGTGGCACCAAACTTGATTTCAATCAAAATGATGTCAATCATCAATCATCAATGGATGATCCAGAACATCAGAAACAAAACAGGAAACAGAAAAATCCACAACTCTCAATGTGCAACATTAAAATTACTTCTTTATTAGAAAAAATACACAGAACACTGACAAGTAATAGTCTCACGCGTTTCACACAAACAGTGCTTACTCAATAAAAGAAGTGATTTTAATGGTGCATATTGAGTGTGGTGGATTTTTCTTTTTACATATTGAACTACTTCACAGAAACATGGGGTTTCACAGAACAGTTTGACAACCACTTTTGATAAGACAGTTTTGTTTGTTATTGTCCCTTCATATAAAAAAAATACCAGCATGAGAAAAGTGTCACCTTGACCTGTAATTCTTCAAAGTTTAAAAATGTATTTACATTTTATTTTGCCAAATGTTTTTCATAAAGTAATGCTTTGGGATGAATTTAGATGACAGGTAATGGGCAGTTTAAATGCATTGGGTTTTTAATGTAACACTTCCAAGTGCTTCTAATGCAGGTGTATAGAAAAAAGTCTGGAAACTTTGTAAATGTGGCCAGATGGACTGTTGACCTGAAATGAAAAAATGATTCTTCTCCAGAGACAGACGTGTCTTCTTGTAGAATGAAGTCGATGTAGAATGTATAATCTCCTAATATGTAAGCTATGACAAGAGTAGTATCATAAGAGTGATGTGAGTTGACTTGCATTTATTCATATGTTATTTTGGGGGTCTATTTCATCAGTGAATATTTTAACCCTTTGAGTGCCAGTGGGATACGCAAAGTATTTTCATTCAAAGGGTTAAATGCCAGTACTATATTAGTCCTTACCACCATCCACTAGGAGGTTGCTACATGAATCTATGACCCTTTTCATAACGTAGCATGTTAGCATCAATGCAAATTAATGAAAATAGTTACTTGTTCCATACAGTGTAGTTGACATGCCCCATTTATTCAGTGCGTATGGCCTAAGACACAATACACTTTCTGAATCCTTAGTGGATCTTCAATGCGTGAGTGTGTGAGATAATCAGGCTTTTGAAACAGATTAAAACAAACCCTTCATCAATTTATCCCTTTTATACACCCAGTAATCTGTGCTTACATTAACATTTTTATGTCTTCATTGTCTTAGACAAAGGCCTGCTAGATGAACACATTTTCTCTTATTTTATCTTTCTACTGTGCCAGTATTATCTTTTGTACACCTCAGCCTGTGCTAGATTTTATCCTTGACCCTTGAGAATCTTTGTTTCACTGTTCACTCTTCAGAAATTTGTCCTTAATCCCTTCAGTGCTGGAGGGTCTTGCAGAACACTGAAGGGATTATTAACATGAAACTCTTCATAATCCATTCACTGCTTCAGAGGATGCTCTGCAGCACTATGTGTTAAAGCATATGACCTTGTTCATGGCAAAGTCACTTTCCCTTCCGGAAACAAAAATGACTTGATCAATTTAAAACTTGTGTTTGTTTTTTTTCAGGCAGTTTTACTAAGCTGAAAATCAGCCCAGTGTCAGATTTTGTGGAGATAATGGCGAAAAAAGCATTGTAAAAGAAAGAAAAATAATGATCACGTAAAATAAAAACATGAATAGGAAACCCAACTTGAATATGTACAATGGGGATGGAAAACTAAAGAGCTACCAACAGAGAATGTTTTCAGGTTATCTTTACTTGCTCATGGATTAATTAAAGTACTCCATTGAGAGAAGAAAAAAAGGGTTCTGGCACTCACAAAACTTGCTCTCAGGATATAGTGATTTTCTAGACAATTACATATTGAGGTGCCTAGTAAAAACTAGGGACCGTTTGTAAGAGACAAAATGAACTTCTTTCATCATACTGTTTGATATAGGATTAAATATGCAACTGACTGATCCACAATACTCAAGCAGAGATATCCTAAAGATATGCACTGTTGCGAACCAGAGTTGTCACCTCTTATGTACAGTATGTGTGAGAAGTACACTCCAAGTGTGAGCTATCCAGTCATGATACATGTTTTCTAATACTCAAGACGAATAAACATGGATGGGAAAAAATATTCACCACTGTAAGAAATTGTTGGAAACTACCATGTTTCGCCTTCTGTAGGAATCCTAACGAGAAGGGCATTTCTGACAAAATTTTCCATACAGAAGA
This sequence comes from Rhinophrynus dorsalis, assembly GCA_037306005.1. Classification (NCBI taxonomy): domain Eukaryota; kingdom Metazoa; phylum Chordata; class Amphibia; order Anura; family Rhinophrynidae; genus Rhinophrynus; species Rhinophrynus dorsalis. Next base: position 197,220,415 of record CM074725.1, read on the forward strand.
GTATACATGCCTCTGAGGTCTACTTTGCACGTTCAGTCAGGCCATGTGCCATGTCAGCATACAGCCTGCCTAAACATGCAAAACAGGCCACAAAAATAAATAAAAAAATAAAACCCCTAAGTTGACCGAGGCTCAGTGTTTTCAGGTATTATATGCACATGCATGTTTGATAGGTTGAAGCATGATGATGCGTAAGTGTGTATGTGCTCATACATATGTATGTGATAACATAATGATGCCAGTGTGTGGGCTTAACCGCACAACCGTATAATTCTGCAATTATGGGAACTTCTGCAAACATTTTTACGCATTCCATGGTAAATTCCCTTGAGAAAGAAAATGACATGTTCAGCCTATTCCTAGAAATCTACAGGTTGTACTTACAGAGATGCATCAAATATTTGCAAAACAAATCCAAACTATAAGCAAAATCCCACCGATGAGATGGACGTAAACTAGATGGAGAAAAATATAGCTCTACCTCAAGTTTAAGGACAATTTGCCCATTTGCAGTGGTTATAAATCTGTGTTTGTGGAGACCAAGGGTTCCCCCAAAAATGAATAAGGTTTTCCACAAATTAAAGGAATAGTAATGTTTCACAAAACCAGCAGCTCCAAGTAATCTTCATAGTATTTTGCCATGGGGACTGTTATTTCAATACTGTCACAGTTGTAGTTCAAGAGTAATTGAATGATAAAGTATCCCACTCCTCTTTTACCCAGTGTAAGCCCCCTCCCCTCAGATGTGGAATCTGGTCTCTTTACTGGACAGGTTACAGGACAATCTTCTTACTATGAACATAAGGAAAACCCTGCCCCCCTTGAGAGGTTTTTCAGGTTTTTCCCTTATGCTAATTGAAGATTGGCCCTCTCTGAGATCCATCTGGACAGTCGTGCTGTTCTCAGGTGAGCCGTGTTACATCAGTAAAAGGGACGGGAGGGGGATATTTTATCATTCAATTACTCTTGAACTACAGTATTGAACTGACAGTATTGAAATAACACTCTCCATGGCCCAAATACTATGAAGGTTAATTGGAGCTGATTTTATTGCAAAACATTACTATCCCTTTAAATGTTTGTAATAATAGAGAAAAATGGAACAAGACTGGCGTGCCAGACAGTGAGGCTGATGAACTAAGAAAATTGGCCAATTTTATATTATAAGGGACATATAAGCATTATCATGAAGTAAATGGGGCTTTTAATCCCTTGAATGCTAGACAGGTGCCCAGTGCATTGCACACACAAACACACACACACACACACATAATGAGATAATGTTATGACCCTCCTAGGAAGGTAATGTTGAGATTGTGGCCCTTGATTATAATTATAGTAATGGCAACCTGGAAGCTTAGTCTATTAAATAGGATTCAATGCTAGTTTTAGCACAAGCTAGCTTTCTAATACAGTGCCTTCAGATACCATATTAACCCCTTGAATGCTAAAGAGAGACCTCAATATCATTGAAATGGTTAAATAGCTTCACTGTCAGGGTTCCACCACAGTTTCATGTGATACCAAAGTTTGAGAACCACTGCCTTAGCCCTTTTGAATGCAAATTGTTGCATACGCTTCTGGCACTCAAGGTGTTAAGGAATGCCAACCATTGCCATACATCTGTATATTACCAATCCTTGTGCAAATTCCCCTTTTATTATCAGTTATCACAACTATATATTGCTTTTTGTCATACCAGCCTTTCCCTATTGGTGAGATGTTTGAAGTACTCTTTAGTTTAATTGGATGTGATCATATGCCTGGATTTTTCGGATTTAATCAGGTTATGTGGAACAAAACAATGTTTCTAATAAAAGTCTGTAGTGGTTCTCTAACCCTGTATTAATTAGTTATTTTCAATTACGTTTAATTTAAATTATATTCACATTTTAATGAAAAGATGACAAGCGAACAGAATTTTGATCTTTCATCTTTTATCCAGTATTCAAATCATTCAATGCTAGAGATTTCTCCAAAGAACTGTAAAATAATATACTGGAGACAGGACTACCATTGGATCCTTACCAAGGTCTTGATAAAGATCCCAATGTGGAGTTGAGACATTGACATAAAGTACTACAACTATTTTTACATATATTTAAAGTTCTATGTGAGCAGTTTATTTTGATTTTCCATTTGAAGGATCCATTTTTCACTAGAACTCAAACTATCACATTATTTGTTATGTTTTCTTCTTTAATCGTCGGTTCTATGCAAAAATGTTGTTAACCCAGCATTAACATTCTCCGTCAAGATCAAAATATCCTAAACATGCAATATTAAAATAGCATTAACTTAACTTTGTGGAGATGGGAGGCATGAAGGGGAGAAAGTGGCATTTACTAGTAGAAAGAAGGCATGGTGGAGAAAGGAGTCATGCCAGGTGAATGAATGAATGAATGAATGAATATGTTTATTTATATAGCGCCACAAGTGTACGCAATGCTTTACAATTTAAGGGTTTAGACAATACAGGGTTATAAGTGCTGAGCAAAGTGAAACACTGGAAGTGAGGTCCCTGCCCAAAAGCTCACAATCTAAAGTGGTAATGGGAGACATACAGAGTACATGAGGGTCAAGTGCTGTATACAGTGCCAGAGTTCCAATTAGGATAGGGGACATAAATTAAATAATATACAAAGTGAGTGCCATGTAACATGTTTAAGTTTTGTTAAGAAAGTGTAGTTTCAATCATGATTTGAAGACCATCAGAGAGGTGCAGTGGCGCAGAGCAGGAGGTAGAGCGTTCCATAGATAAGGAGCAATGAGAGAAAAAGGTTTGATACGTGAGAAGACTGTAGACACAAAAGGAGCTGAGAGAAGATTGTTCTTCTGGGGTGGCACCCAGTGTAATCATACATTTCACACACCCTTAAGTCCAGCAATCAGTACCATCATTGATATTAAGATATGATACCACTGATTCCATTACATTTGATGTGACCAGTGACAACAATTAGATTAGTATCTTATTGTTGGCATTTTGAAATGTTACAGCCATTGAGAGAAAAGGGTAGATATGTATATATAAATACACTGAATAATGTACTTGTGTGTATTATGAACCATATAGACTTGATACTCACAACATAGAATGGTCCTACAATATGTAGAAGTAATATATATGCAACACTGCAGTATTATACTTTCCACACAGTAGTACTTTACAGCTTATGCAAACAAACTTGTATAATTTTTTGTGATTCAATATTCTTTGAAAGCTGCAGCACACACACTCCTCAAACTTAGAGGGATGCTTCTAGGCTAAAGGCATTATCAAAGGTTCATCTCCATTAAGCCAAGCACTCCCTTGTTTTAATAAAACATCACTTTTATTAGGACATTAAACTAATATGTCTGATGTTTCAGTCCATATTTGGACTTTCATTAGGGACAAACTTACAAACACATCTTCACACAGCGCTTTTAATGGACTGAAACATTGGACATATTATGCATTGCATGCCCCTCTGGCACTCAAAGCATTAAGGCAAAGTGGGGCAATTCTGGGTAACAAACTGCCTTATAGGGAACAAATACAAATTTACTTTAAATAGCGACTTTAACCCACTGAATGCTAGAGAGGCCTCATAGTGTATTGAGAATATAACATTCAATGTATTTGGGTCTTAGCTAAACCAATGAAAATGTGATTTTTTATTTTTTATTTAATTGTTCCCTAAAGTACTGTTGGTCCGCTCTACTTTTTGTCTTTACACATGTGCTCAATCCCATTTGGAGAGAGAACAGAGGGTGAGACAGATAGAGATTTGTCAAAGAGAACAATAGGGAAGTTATGGAAAAAGGTGATGGGAGGAGAAGGGTGTGTGAAGTAAATTTCCTATTAGGCAAAGTAGGCAGAGAGATAGTGCATCAAGTTCTGAGGGAACCTCAGGTTTTCTGGCCACTACAACTGTTCTAAATTGTGAACGTGGTCAACATAATTCCAAATGCACCTGAACTAGGTTGATAGTTTAATTACAAGTTTATAGAGAGAAGTCCAGATTATACACTGATTTGACCAGTTTAAGCACCCTTGCACATAGGTTAATCTTAGAGGTTTTTTTTTGTATTTTATGCCTTAAGTGTAACATCTGACATTGGTGAATTGAACTGGGTGTGTGGTTATGTGAGGGGTGGGGGTGGGGCCATGGGTGGGGCTAAGGACATTGACCCCTTGAGTGCCAGAAGGATACTCAACACATTGCAAAGCAATGCACCATATACCCCTCAGGCACTCAAATGATTAAAGTGTTTTTCTTAGTGGTGCCTGAAATGTTAAGCCTGAAACTGTATACGAATTGTAGAGCTAAGTTGGGGGTTGATGGGAAAAAAAGATATCTTCTCTTTAGTCAATCTTATCTCCATCAATTACTTTAAAAATTAAACATAACAAGTAAAACATCAATGTCATTAATAGTACGTGGAATACTAAACTATATATTTCTGTAAGCATCATGCTTCTGGTCCCTTTAGTATAGATAAGGAAATTAAATTCTCTACGGTGTGGAATATACAGTTGTCTCCCTGGGGTAATGTTGAGAATGTGTCTGTCACAATTAGTTCAACTTCCAAATTAATACTGCTTAAGCCTCCAATGTTTATTCATGTCAGTGGAACCCAACTGAGTTCTAGCATCCTCACATTCACTGTGGTACAACATATAAGCAGTGATTTTAAATTTTAAAACAAAAAATTGTGCACTTTCATGCTGCTGATATTTATGTCACTTGAAGTAATTACAGCGGATTGCATAGATACAGGAATATTTATATATATATATATATATTAATGCAAAGGTTTACCTAACATTCACCAGGGGCCTCAGCTTCAGGGGCCTCAAAAGGAACCCCCTTTCTCTTCCCCCAATCTTTCACTCCCCCCCCCTCTCCCGCTGCCAGTCTTTTCCACTCTCGTTTTTTTCCATCCTCTCTCTCCCCCAAATCCAGAGCTACAGCCTAGGACCCATGGCAATATGAGGGGCCCTGGCTGCAAGTGATGGTCACAGACAGAAGCCCTGCTGTTGCTTCCACTAACATCTTGTGCCAAACACCCTTTTTGATGAAAGAGACCAGCATCATACAGTTGTTCCCACTTCCATTAGACCCACAGCAGCAGCTCTGTGTCAAAAGTACTGGGTGAAGAGAAGCTGTGCCCCAAATAGGTACCTTGCCTAGGGCCTTATGAAGCCTTAATCCATCTCTGCACTGATCCCCCTTCTCTCTCCCCACAGTCTCCCCTTCCCACATGCTTACCTTTCCTGTTACAGGAGGGGGCCCCATCCCTGGTGGACCAGTGGAGTTTGAAACAAATGGTCTGTGCCTCCTTCAGGAGCAGACCTCTTTATCCATCTCCCCTGCGGACCTCACAAAGCCCAATAATACAGAGTGCTGAGATAGTATGTCATATCCTGGTACTCTGCATTATCTGACAACCAGGGAACACCCCAGCAAAGACCTCAGTTGGTTGGTTAGGACAGATCTGTCTGATCTTCTCAATTGTCCACCAGCACCGGTCATGTCTCAGTGCCAGATGCACTGCACCCTTTGCACCCACGCAAAACTGGTCCTGACCTCTGTAGTCATTAAGACATTAATTCCAGCATGCTCCTTGTGCCTGCTACATAGAATGGGCAGGGAAATGGATTAAAGTTATTCCAGTTTATTCTGAAACTTGTTAGTACACCACATACAATAAGGAACAGAGGAAATAAAGGTCCAGAAATGTCCATACACGTTCTCTCACTGCCCTCCTCTTGGTTCAAGCAGCCTTAGGGGATAAAATTCTGTTTAAGTAGCTTAGCAAATCAGTGTAGGTTGGAGTAGGGCAACAAAATGTATTTTAGTACCTGGTTTAGCACAGAATCATATTTGGTGATTCAAGTAAGATTCAGATATGACTGTGATGGACCCAAGTAGTATCCATGTCATTAAAATCCATATTTAAATAATCAGAAGTTTAGTCTTTACATATGCCCCTATTTCCAAGGTAAATGCCAGGGAAAGAGAATCACTAATAATAAATCACCATATAGATCAGTAGGGAGACCTCTCATACAATAATGAGTGTCGTGAGGAAAACTGGAAGGGATTTACTCAGTGTTAGGGCTAGATTTAAAGGCAACCGTTAAACCAGCCGCTAAGTGAAAAAGGCACATCGCTCGCAAATAATACAGGAGTTACGGCAGATTCAATAGCTACTCTACAAGAATAGCTATCGAGCGTAGGCACACAAAAAACACGTAACACAAAACCCGTTGTCGCTCATGTTAATGCACAACGGGCGGACAAATCACACGATAACTGAGCTCCAAACAACATGTAACATAACGGCTGCCGTTGTCAAGCAACCATGATTGATGCCAAAACAAATTCAAACACACATCCAATCCCAAAGGCCCAATGTATCAAATAACTTCAAATACACCTATATATACCCAAAAATAACCGCCACACACTGTCTGTTATCGAGTTCTTCAGAGCCAGATATCAGGACCCAGGAGCGGAGGATAGTCATTAGAGAGAGGGAGAGAGGCGCGTTCATTGGAGGTAGAGGAGTTTTGCAGTTTGGAGAGAGGAGAGAGGTGCACTATATATACACATATCACACTTTTGCACATATTACATACACACATACAAACACATACACATACATACACATAGTCCTTTTATTTCATAACACCTTACACATTTTACTTTTTATTTTGACAGTGTGAATCTGGGAGTGAAAGTGTGTGACAGAGAGTGACTGGATCGAGTGTGTCTGTGAGGGCCTGTGGGAGTGCCTGGGTGTGACTGGGTGAGTGATGTCAAGGAGAGGAGGACAGGAGAGAGGGATGGGGAGAGTAGTGGAGGAGGAGGAAGGTCAGGAGGGGATCCCTCAGCAGAGCAGGGGTGGGAGAGGGAGATCCGCAGGGCGGAGGGGGACCAGGCCCACCAGAGCAGGAACACGCAGGACAGGGACAGAACCTGCAGTGGGACGAGGGGTAGTTCCTGGGGAGCACCCCACACAGGCAGGGTCAGACCAGGCAGGGCACTCCGGCTCTGAATCCTCCCATGCCGGAGCTGATGAGGGCAGGATCAGGGATCCCAGATATACTGAGGAGGAGAACACGGCTCTTGTGGAAGCTGTCCTGGAGAGGCAGAGTGTTCTCCACCCGACGGCAAAGGTCCCTGGCCTGGCAGCGCGGAGGAAGGCAGCCTGGAACCAGATCTGCAGCCGGGTGAACGCGGTGGCAACATGCAGGCGGGACGTGGAGTCTGTGAAGAAGAGATGGGGCGACTGCCGGAGGGTGGTCAAGAACAAGATGTCTGACATGGCCAAGCAAGCCCGAGGCACCGGAGGTGGCCCATCTGTGCCCATCACATTCTGCGGCTGGGAGGAGATGGTGCGGCAGAACATGTCCCCGACCATGATCGAGGGGGTCGTGGGAGGAACTGACACTGGGGATGAGAGGAGCCTCCACACTACCGGTAAGTGCAACACTACAGAACAACACACTACAGCAACCAACACCAGCTGCACACACACTCACACCTCAACACATGGCCATCACTCAGCCATACAACTGCACCAACACAGCACCATGAGGGTTAAAAAAAGGACACAACACCTGGACAAATGGCAACGTCCAACTTGGGACAAACCTGTCAAAGTCCTACTTCAACCCTCCTGTCGCTGTGCTCATTACACACAATACACAAACCTTCATTTTCAAATTGTCGACTGTCATAGATCATCACTGTTCACACACAATGTCACCCATGTCCCCACCCCCACCCTAACCCCTTGAGTGCTAGAGGGATCATCAATGCATCGATCAACAATGCATTGGCAACCCCTCTGGGACTCAAGGGGTTAACCTGACAACAAACAAGTCAATAGGACAACGATCACATGCTACACAGGGGACATTCACTAAGCGGTGACAAACACATGGTGGACACAAAGTAACCCTCACACACCCTCACTTCACCAGTACCAGTGTTAGTCCATGGAGAATATGCCAAAACAAGAATCAAGTTCATAGGGTCCCATTGTACAGACTCCATGGAAAACACTGGAAATGGGGAAAGGAGATCACTGGAGAAGTCACCATCATGTTCATGTCATCGGTTCAACATCACCGCTTACTGAATCACAAAAGGGGGCATCAGATCACACATCACAGTGTCACACAGAATAAATGCTTGTAGGTGCAACACACAGGCCGAAAACTATTTTACAGAATTCAAGCTGGAAAAAGTAGGCATTGGTGTTGTGGCTGCAATCATTTACTCTGACTTGAAATGACATATCCCATATCTGATTCCCACATGGATCCACAGGGGTGCTGATGCCATGGATCGATGGTACACCAGCATCTCTATGCAGGATACATATGGGAAACAAATAGCAAACATTGTACCTTGGTCACCAACAGGCCATGACTGATGGATATCTAGGACTGAGTACGGTTGCCTCACACAGAAGGATGGATGGGCTCATACACAGACAAAAAAACAGGCCTCAATCAAAGATATCCCTCACTACTGGCTGGATTGTTGCCCTTAGGATTCAAATGTTACTAAATATGTTCCAACATGATGTGAACACAGAGATCACTTCACTGGATGTGATTGCCTTACTGGCCAGATATGTGCACCCATCACATATCAACCTACATTGCTACCATCCAAATACACATACATAGTATATCACACTCTACGTAGATGGGATATACGAGGTATGTTCATATCCATCATATCAATACAATGTCTTGTTGGATGGGTGCACATATATAGCCAGTAAGGCAATCACACCTAATGAAATGCTCTCTGGCATCACATCTTGGAAGGATATTACTCCATCCATATGAAGGGTACATATCCACATACATATATCACCATTTCTACTTGTGTGTCACTGTAATGGGATAGCAATGGCTAATGTCATCATGATGTCATATCATTGCCATCGTTAACAGATGTGTCTTGATCTAAGTCCCATCCCTCCAACACTCATGGTTATACAGATATTGCTCCATGTGACAGGTGAAGATATCCATCATTTGACCACACGGAGGCTCTTCAGCAGAGCCAAAGTCACAACATATAGAGAGAAATACCTCTTTGGAATGGTCCACAGAGTGTGCTTGTAAATCATGCACACCCTGTACACCATTCCAATTAAGTATTGTTCTCTAAATGGGTTGATTTTGTCTCTGCTGAAAATCCCTTGTGTAGACAAATGACTGAAATCTACATCCGTCACATACAGCATTATCTGAACAACCATGAGGGTAGGAGGGATAGGACTAACAGAGAACAACATCTGTTCCCACAATGTCTACAATCTGACATCAAGGTGGACTTAACCTTTGCCACCCCCCTGGAGGGATAGCCATCCCTACAAGTTGTGAAGACAAATATATGTTGTTGGATCCCCCCCCCCCCGAGTTAAACAATGGTATTCGTACTGCTGAAAGGTGTGTTGATGCAAAAGGTATCACAGCTCAGACATGGATATGTCAGGGGCAATATCCTAGTGGCCTGATATTGTACAGTGGTGCTGTTACTACACAATCATATGGACAGCTCTGGTACAGGGACCAGATATCTACATGGGAGGGTGTAGCAACAGCCCCACTGTACTATTTCTGGACACTGTGATATTGCACCTCAAAATGAAACCTTCACCCATAATAACTCAAACACCTTTCAGCAGTGGGAGTACCCTTGTTTACCCAGGGGGATTAACACAAACACATATATTTTTCTTCAACACATATCAAAGTAGAATTGTCTCCACAAACATATGGCTAAGGTCACTAATCACAACATCTTCTTCCTCCACACAGCTTACGGCCGTCAAGCCCAGCAGGAGACAGTGGAGGAGGCTATGTCACCCCCCAGTGAGGAGGACACAGAGGAGGGGACCAGCCGGTGGTCACCTTACCCACCATCACCATCCCCTCCAACACAGGCTGCATCACCACCTACTGCACCACCCCAGGCTGCACCACCCCTTCCAGCTGCACCACCACAGGCTGCACCACCCCTTCCAGCTGCACCACCACAGGCTGCACCACCCCTTCCAGCTGCACCACCACAGGCTGCACCACCCTTTCCAGCTGCACCACCACAGGCTGCACCACCCTTTCCAGCTGCACCACCACAGGCTGCACCACCCTTTCCAGCTGCACCACCACAGGCTGCACCACCCTTTCCAGCTGCACCTCCCCAGTACAGTGGCTGGATGCCACAGGAGGAGAGGTGGACACATCCATCCACCTCCACCAGCTACTACCCTCCATCAGCAGCACCACCACCGCCAGGGAGGCAATGGCTGCCAGGGACAGTGGCCAACACCCAATATGGGCCATATGCCTCCCAGATCAACCCACCCTCCTGGATGGCTCCACAGCATGCCCCAAGGTATGATCCAAGGTGGGGTCCCACCACCTATCAGTGGCCACCATATGACCCTTGGCCACTGGACTACACACACCTGGGCCTGATTGGTGAGCCCCAGCGCCCCCTGCCCAGGGACATATTCACACCTCCACCAGCACACACATCTCTGGGCAGCTCTGCATCACTTGATGTGGTGGGCATATGCCCATCATCTGCACCAGCCACTCCAACAGCAGCCACAGCACCCTCAGCAGCAGCAGAGGATACAGCACCTCCAGCAGCAGAGGATACAGCACCTCCAGCAGCAGAGGAAACAGCACCTCCAGCAGCAGAGGAGGAAACAGCACCCTCAGCAGCAGAGGAGGAAACAGCACCCTCAGCAGCAGAGGAGGAAACAGCACCCTCAGCAGCAGAGGAAGAAACAGCACCCTCAGCAGCAGAGGAAGAAACAGCAGCACCAGGGACACCGGGCACATCCACCTCCAGCACCGCACGCCTCACAGGGATGGAGGCGGAGTGTATGGCCCTTCAGAGGAGACTACTCCGGTCGAGCAGGAGTACTGACAGCAATATCACCAGGAGCAGGAGGCAATCCAGGAGGAACATTGTCCAATTGGAGAGCAGGATCCAAGGTTTGGAGTCGGAGGTGTCCAGGGGGAATACACTACTCCAGCAGCTCAGGACTGGTGTGATGGACATGTTAACACAGGTCCTTGTGGAGCTGAGGGAGATAAACCGCAGGGAGAACCTGAGGATGGAGAGGGAGAACTTGCGTTCCACTGAGGGGTCTACTGCAACCACCACCCCCTCTAGTGTTACCCCTGAAGCAACACCTAGGGGGCAGAGGGTTACCAGGAGATCCACAAGGGCATCCACCTCTGGCACCCAGGCTAAGGCCCCCCACCCAAAGAAGAAAAAATGAAAGGTCCAACCTGTTAAGTTTCCCCTCAATAAAGAAAACATTTTTTTTTAATTCCAGTCTGATCTGTTGTGTCTTCAGTTATGGATTGGGTGGCAGGGTTGTCTCCAATGCATTGCCATACAATGCAGTGAACACAACCTCTGCCTATGTGAAATGTTAGTGGGATGCTACAACATGGGTTCACACACACACCGTTGTACAAATTCAACTTGTAATACATCCCTGGAGCCATATTACACCACTGTGTTATATGGCGGTGTTGTGTGTTGAATTTGAACAACAAAACATACCCCTTAGCACAACAAATTGTACAACACTGAACATTTGTCTACATCATGTGCTGTGTTTAACCCTTTGAGTGCCAGAGTGGTAGACAACGCATTGTCAAGAAATGCGTTGGGGACCACTCTTGCACTCAGTGGGTTAATGGGATAACCAGACAAACAGCTCTGTGATTTAGCAGGGACATTATAAGCAGGATAGATAAATGGGACATGTATCCATGTTGTCTTGGATTCACACACTCATTGTGCAACTGACTTACTGAAGAAGCCAATGTTTTTAACCTAGGATTTCAACGTGTAGCACACACATTGATATCCTGGGCTGAGCATTGGGGTCTCCTGTAAGTTGAGTTGCTGTTTCCCTAAGGGTGTAACAGACTTCACCAGTGATAACACATGTCCACTTAGTCTGGTTGTTCGTTAGCCCATGTACTGAGATATGTCAAAGTGGAGCAAAATCTCCGAACATGGATTATACTGAGCAATACAGATACTGTGGACAGGTATTCACTGTGGAAGTATGTCCCCTGTATCACCTCTTCATCACTCCCACAACACATTGGTGCATCACTGCCACCATCATCTGTTTGCATGGATACATCACAGAGTCCAGTCACTGGCAAACAAGTGGTGGACTCCTGTGATGTGGGTGTTGCCTTTCCATGTATGGGGCATACTCTACCCTGGGTGTGGTAACACATTGACATATGTGTTCTCAAATATATCCTCCTACAGACACAGATAGAATGGTGATGGTTCATCTTTATTGTGTCTCAAAGTACATTAGAATGTACATGTGTTTTGTGTGTGTATTGCCTATATGCATTGAACACCTGTATGAGAACACTAAATGTACTTTGAAACTAAATTGTAATACTTCAGTAACACTGCTGCCCTGCTCATGTGTTGTCCATGAGGTTTGACAACTCTGTAGCTGAGCATCCTGACTGTACAGGTTAAAACACTCAAGAATTAGTGTTTTCTGTGTCTCTATGAGAATGTTCCAGTAGAGGTTTGTGTGAACCTCAGGTCAAACTTTGCATCACCAACAACATCACCATAAACAGCAAGGGGTGATCTTCATGAAGGTGTTGTCAAGACATCAATCCAGTCACATGGAAGATCTTCAGTTCAAGGATGGATCATGTTACGGATGCCTGCGGGACAAGAGGACAGGATTTGGAGCAGTAGACCTGAACTGATCATCAAGCAACAACAATTTAGTCTTTTTCATCCCCTCAGTTTTCACAGTTACAGGTGAGTGCACAAACCATTGCTTGACAATGTGTTGTGTACTCATCTGTAACCAATTCTGTGGGGAACTAAGGACATGTGCATCAGTCCTAGGGATATGTGCCCCTGACATGTATACACACATTAACAAGTGTTCTGAGAGCTCCATGGAAGTAATGACATTGTGCTGCCACTGTGAAAGTGACAGTGGCAGCCCAATGTAATTTGTTCCATGGAACTGTTAGGACACATTTGTTGATGTGTGTATTCATGTCAGGGGCACATACGTCTGCACACTCACAGGTCTGCATGGAGTCCGTGGTAATCTGATCTACGTCTCATGACCTCTACATTGTGTGCCCATACCACTGTACATCCACCCCTGTGCTGCTCTTCTCAGCTGTAGCACAGTACAGGTCCCATATTGAGTCTGATGTCCCTTCTCATGCAAATCATTAGATAATACTCTTTCACTACTGGGCTAGCATGGTTGTTCAGGCTCTAATCATGGCATATCCAGTTAGTTGCTGTCAATCAAGCCGTGTAAGGTGATGAACATGGGTAATATGTTGTACATTGTTTCTCCTGGGGGTGTGCGTGATATCCTTGGGGTCTGTATGTCAACGTGGAGAGTGGAATGGAGGATGGTTGTTGAGTCCACACACACAATTTTCCACGTCCACTGCCAGTGCAGTGCTGTGTCACTGTTCCTGTGGGGTGAGACAGAACAAAATGTGCAGTGTGGTTAGTGTCACAGGACTGCTGGGGGACTTGCATGGATTGTTTGCATGCCTGTGTTATACTCACAGGTGAAGTATTCCGTGATGAGCCTGTCTCTGATCTGTGCCCCTCTCATGGTCTCCTCCACATGCCCGATGTCCATGGGCACTTCCTGTATGGGGGGGTCCGGGATGTGCTCCAGCAGCCTGGTGTCCACTGCGATATTGTGCAGTATTGCGCACGCCACAATGATGTCACACACCTTAGCCGGTGCATACTGCAGTGCTCCCCCAGAGTGGTCCAGACATCGGAATCTTGACTTGAGGAGCCCAAATGTCCGCTCAATAGCATTCCTGGTTCTGGCATGAGCCTGGTTGTAGCTTTCCTGGGCATGTGTTTGGGGATTGGCCAGAGGGGTCAGTAGCCAGGACTTGCATCCATAGCCAGCATCACCTGTGTAATGTGAGTGACATGGTGAAACAGGGAGCACATGTTGTGTGAATGATGTTTTGTGTGGTGGACGTAGTAGGTGTGGGTCAGGTGCATGCTGAGCTGAGTGGTGTGTACGCCTGTGTATGTGGTGTGATTTTGTTTTGTGAACTCACCCAGTAGCCATCCCCCTGTAAAGGTTCCATTCTCAAAATCTCTGTGGACTGAGGAGTTTTGTAGAATGTATGCATCATGTGTGCTGCCAGGATATTTTGCACAGACATTCATGATCCTCATGTTGCTGTCACACACCATCTGCACGTTGATGGAGTGGAAGTTCTTCCTGTTGATGAATAACTGTGCATCACGTGCTGGGGCCTTAATCCGGACATGGGTGCAATCTATAGCACCCATGACCCTGGGCATGCCTCCCTTTGCGTAAAAGGCCTGCTTGACGTGTATCCAGTCCATGTCGGTGGTGGGAAAATGTATATGGGTACTGGCCTTGATTTTGAGGGCTGGCAGGACCTGGGCCAGCACTCTGGAGAATGTGGCCTGTGACATGCCAGATGCGTAACCCTCAGTGGACTGGAAGGCCCCGCTTGCCATGAAGTGTATGGCACAGAGTAGTTTCTGCAGGCCAGTTAGGGCATGGTTGTGGATGTAGATGGGATCCACCTGCTCCTTGATGACCTCATACAAGGCAATGATGCTGTCAGGCCTCAACCTGTAGCGATCAATGACCTCGTCATCAGCCATTCCAAAGAGTGTGACCCTTGGGCGGTATACCCTGGGCCTTGGTGGTCGTCTATACATCCTGTGCCCTCCAGGTGGGGATGGACTCCTGTGTGGCTGGTGAGCCAGAGCCTCCTCACTTGCAACAGGTGAAGGCTGTTGATGAGGCGTGCTTGGGGTTTGCTGATGTTCCCTAGCTCTCTCCCTTGCACGCCTTCTACGCAGTCTTCGCAACAATATGTAACCCAACATACTGTTTGCTCTCTCTATCTGTCTCTATCTATCTGTATCTATCTATCTGTCTCTCTCTCTCTCTCTCTGTCTATCTCTCTCTCTCCCTCCCTGAGTGGAAAACAAGCCACAAGTGAGTGTGTTGAGTTGTCCCTTTAAGTACTTGCTAGGGCGTTGTGTAGGTGTGGTGATGAGGTGAGTGCTGACCAATGGTGAGTTGTTTGTGTCCAGGTAAGTGTTTGCAGGTGTGTGTGTGTTATAAGATGTGGTGTGTTGTGCTTGTTCTGTGTGTGCCATTTGCGGGCGTGCAGTTGTGGGGTGCAGGTCGCGTGTTGATGTTTCCCAGGTGAGCTTGTATTTGCAGGGTCCGCTTTGTGTGATGACCCCCATTGTTCCGTGCCATGTTGTGTTGTTGTTTTTTTGTGTGTCATTGTTCCTGTGGTGTTGGTTGTTGTTTTGTGTGTAGTGATTTGTGTTGTGTGTGCATGTTTTTGTGTTGTTTTGGCATTGCACGGGTTAATTTTCCCATTTACATGGTTGTGCGGTAAGCCTTTTGTGTGTTTTCCTCTGTAACGGGTGTTTAGTTTTGGCCGTTAAGTGTCTAACGTGTGTGAGAAGTGGGTCTTAACTTTTAGCCGTTAGGTGTGTCTTTTTTTCAGCCGTTATCAGTACCGCAAGCCTTTGAATAGCTCTGGGGTATGTTGTTCCATGCGTCTGAATGCACGTAAGTGTATCGGCCGTAGGAATTGTGCAACTGCCGTTAGCTGTTGTTTAGACGGATCTTTGAATTGCAACATGACACTTAACGCACCCGTTAGTGATTTTTTTGGTTAACGGCTGCCTTTAAATCAAGCCCTTAATCTCTTCTTAGTTAAGCAATCTTTAATCAGAGCTCTCATGAACTTCTTAAAAATAAGACAAGGTTAATTCTCTCTATGCACTAAGGTGTGTTAACCCTTTGAGTGCCAATGCATTGGATACCTCTCTGGCATTTAAAGGGATAGAGGTGAGATAACCTCTCTAACTCCTGCCACTCTATGGAGCCTCATTCGGAGAGAATTTACGGTACGTGGGTTACATAGAATAACATAGTGGAGAGTTTGGGCTTTTCTCACTGTTCTCCCATCTTAGTGCATATCTCCTAAGTCTCCTGGTCTTATCTTAAAGGAATACTAACATTAAAAATGAAATAGGTTGATATAATGTTATATATATATATATTTATATTATGTGTGTACAGTAATGTGCAGGTGTGAAAAAATGCTGTGAAATAGTGTTTTCAAAAATAGACATGTTAATAGTTTATATTTATCAGTCAACAAAATGCATAGTGAGTGAACAGAAGAAAAGTGTAAATCAAACCAATATTTGGCGTGACCACCCGTTGCCTTCAAAACAGCATCAATTCTTCTAGGTACATTTGCACAAAGTTTTGTAAGAAACGTGGCAGGTAGGTTGTTCCAAACATCTTAAAGAACTAACCACAGTTCTTCTGTGGATTTAGGCAGCCTCAGTTGCTTCTCTCTCTTCATGTAATCCCAGACAGACTTTGGCTGTATGTTTGGTGTTGTTGTCATATTGCAGAATAAATTTGGGGCCGATCATATGCCTCCCTATGGTATTGCATGATGGATAAGTATCTGCCTGTACGTCTTAGCATTGAGGAGACCATTATTTCTGACCAAGTCCCCAGGTCCATTTGAAGAAATGCAGCCCCAAAATTGCAAAGAACCTCCACCATGCTTCACTGTTGCCTGTAGATACTCATTCTTATAAAGCTCTCCAGCCTTCATGCACAAACTGCCTTCTGCTACAGCCAGATATTTCAAATTTTGACTCATCAGTCCAGATCACCTGCTGCCATTTTCTGTACCCCAGATCCTGCATTTCCTTGCATAGTTGAGTCTCTTGGCCTTGTTTCCACATCCGAGGTATGGCTTTTTGGCCGCAAGTCTTTCATAAAGACCACTTCTGACCAGATTTCTTCAGACAGTAGATGGGTATACCAAGGTCCCACTGTTTTCTGACAATTCGGAGCTGATGGCACTGCTGGACAACTTCCGATTGCGAAGGGAAGTTAGCATGATGTGCCTTTAATCTGCTGCACTAAGTTTCCTTGGACGACCACTACGTCTATGGTCCTTAACATTGCCCATTTCTTTGTTTTTCTTCCTAAGAGCTTGGACAGCACATCTGGAATCCCCTGTCTGCCTTGAAATGTTGTGCCTGGGAGAGACCAGGTGTCTTGTTTCTGTGCTTATTCTTGCCGTGATGTATGACTTTTGACATTTTACTGTTTTCAGCAACCTCACCTTGTTAGCTCAGTTTGGCTGTTCCTCATCCAGTTTCATTCCTCCTACACAGCTGTTTCTGTTTCAGTAAAGGATTGCATTTCAACCTGCATATTAAATTGATGATCATTAGCACCTGTTTGGTATAATTGTTTAATCATACACCTGAGTATATGCCTAGAAAACCCCTAAATTTGGCCAAGTGTACCTAGAAGAAATGATGCTGTTTTGAAGGCAAAGGCTGGTCACACCAATACCGTATTGAAAACTGCCCTGCTACGGCCAACACTTCTTCCAAAAATATAAAATATAATGAAAAAAGATACCTGATCCTCTATAATAATAGAAGTCAAAAGTTTTAATCAAATATAAAATAAAAAAAGTCTTAGAGCATAATGATGAATGCACTTTGGTCTACACATCTCGAAGCGCACACATCTTCAGGTGTACGCGATTCGAAGCACAAGCTTCTTCTACAGGTTCTACGCATTTCGAAGCATGAGTGCTTTTTACACGTATGATTATTTTTTAAAATAAATGTTATGATCGATGTTGGTATATTTTCTTTCGCCTTTTGTTGGTCCTGAAGAAGAAGCTTGCTCTTCGAAAGACATTGATTTATATTTGTTTAAAACGTTTGACTACTGTTATTGTAGAGGATCAGGTATCTTTTTTCATTTATTTTATATATTGGGATGAAGTGTTGACCATAGCAGGGAGGTTTTCAATACCCTGCTTGCCTTGACCGGTTGACCCTTACAACCGGTCCCGAATTTTGGAATGTGAGTAATAGAGATATTTATCTATTGAATATTATGGTGGTTTGTGCCCCATCTGGTGTTATGTTTGTATTTAGAAAGGTTATCTTACCATAGCCCATTTACACATAATCCTGAACACTTGCAGCCCTGGAAAAGGCAGGAATGTCTGCTCCCTCAAAGGATATGTTAGGCTGGATTTTAGGCCTCCGAAAACAGAGAATTTTTTTTTACAGATGCTAGAATGTTACAGGTTAATGATGTGTTTATAACCCCAGTTCATTTTAAGTATTGGTGTTCCATTAAGAAATAAAAAAGCCTTTTGTTTGTGGTTTCAGCAGCCTGGGGAGGGCATTTTTTGTTGCACACCACATTTCTTGGTCAGGAGGCTTTCCACTGTTGTGAAAGACATAGCAGGATGTGAGCAGAACACCTTAAAATGGCTTTTCCCATCCTGATGAAGACAAAGAACACAAATAATTGAATATCTCGAGTTCTAGCAAGGATAGAAATGTTTTCAGATCTATCAAAGAATGTTACAACCTCTTCTTTTCTATATACCATACTAATAGCATAAGGAAATATGTTTTATCAGTGGTATTTAGGTATGAATTACATGATTGCAAGTCAGTTAATGCTAAGCATTGCTATCCTTAAATAAATCTTGGCCAGTAATTTAATTGTAGTAGAAAGCACACTGGAAAAGACAAGCACTTATAATTTTGAAAACACTTGCATCAGTGCAATGTTTTCCATTATATTTGTTAAAAACTAAAATGAAATGGTTGTTTGCATTGGCATGCTTTGATGCACTGCATTAGGATATTACATTAAAACTCTGTTATGGGAAATAGTTTGTTTTGTCGAAATGAGAGCATTTTCTGCTGTTAATGATTGTTTGGAATATTGTCTCTTTTAGAGGAGACTAATGAAGGTTGAGTGGAGGCTTAGCATCCCTACAAGAAACAACCATAGCAGTAGATTACAGTTGTAGCAGTCATCCTAGATAAACATATTATTAAGTTTACTATGTTTATTATTATCACTAGCTTACCCACATTGCCTTAACCCCTTAGATGTAAGAGAAATCTCCAATGAAAAAGATGCATAACTCACAGAACTGGTAGGGTAGTTTGATTTATTGTACTATGATTGTGTTTCTGGCCTTCTGTGGGAATCCTCCTCCCCCTCCTCACACTTTGAAACTGTCTGTATATGCAGAGCCTGATTATCCATGAGGCACAATCTAGATGAGTTTTTAATGCCCGTGGAAATGTAAGGGGCCTGGCAACAGGACATTCATCCACTGCCCAGGCCCCTCACAGTTTCTGGAGAGTTCAGAAAACTTGAGTGCATCTGGGCCTCTCTGTTCTGTTTCTTGTAGTATGAATGACATGGTGAAAGAGCAGTTCCCCAGGCTCTTTGTTATCCCATACTTCCGGAGGGCACTTTGGTTACCAGCAGAAACATACTCCTTCACTATGACACACATCACACTACAGGGATCAGAGTGGAGGACAGAGCAGCATTGGTGGTTTCCTCAGCTCTGGTATAGTGGGGGGAGACAGACAATGTATTTGGGGGATGAGACTACCAGTGGAATCATTCTGGGGGGCAGTCATGGAATATGGGAGCTGTGACTACCAGTGGAACCATGCTGGGGGCAGGTAATGTATGTGGGGGCTGTGACTACCAGTGGAACCAGCTTGGGGGTGTAGAGATTTTGGGAATCATTTTGCCTATGGTGCATTTGGGTTTTCTCCAGAATTTTAGCACTTTATCGTAGTACAGCAGCCTCAGAATTTAAAGCAGAACCATACCCTAGGAATAAGTCACTATTAAGCTAACACTGATTTACCCACGTAGGTGTGCTCCATACAGCAGTCAGGTATACCTATCCACATATTTATGCATTATATTCCTGTGTATAATGAATTCTGCAGAAGTCTGTCTCTAGATCACATCTAATTACAAGCATTGTGCAACAATAGACCAGAATGGATTACAAGGGACCCCTGTTGTTATTAGATTGAAACAGACTAAAACTGAAGCAATAAACAGAGTGCTAAAACAGAGACCAAATTCAAATGAAAACAGTAAACAGAAATAACTGCAATTTGAACGACACCTATCTAGGTAAGTACTTTTGATAAACAAATTAAGGACAACTTATTCTTATGGTGTAGTTCCCCTTTAACTTTCCTTTAGTCTAGTCACCTAAGTATCAAATATTACTAGCCATCTGAGTGCCAGAGGATTGCACAATGCATTGTTCTGCAAAGGGTTAACCCTTTGAGCGCCAGAGGGGTATCCAACGCCTTGCAAAGCAAGGCGTTGGATACCCCACTGGCACTCAAAGGGTAAAGTTAAGAGCCTTCACATCAAATATACAAATGCAACCGAGAATACAGAAATAATTACATATTTTTCGTTATAGTTAGTTTATGGAAATTAAATTTGTTCTTTTCCATTACAGCATCAATTAGTTTGTGTTTGTATTAATTGGAAAATGTGATTTCCATCAGTATTACAAGGACAGAGATTCTTTTTATAATGTGCTATCTAATCAAAATTGCACACTTGAATCATAAATGTGGTCAAATAATTATCTATTAATGAACTGGACTGAAGGTCTTAAAATTCTAATTGATACAAATATGCAGCTCAAACCATGCAAGTTAACCATCGTTTCAAAAAGCTTCATTTGTTCAGGTAGAATTTCCTCTGTGGCTAATGCATCAGGTGAACATCCCCCTGGGGAGGAATCACACAGAGAAATGAAGCTCAGTTTTATTTTATTGGGAATCTGTGTAGCATTCTAGCTTTTATTAGACATCCGTTTCAATCCATAAGGAGAGAGTGTTTAGTTCTTAGGGAACAGCCGATATTGAGGCTGATGCACCAATCAGCACTGGTGCAGTTATGGAAAAGAAGAAACATTGTCTGGGACAAATAAAAACTCCCTAAATGTCCATTATTTTAAATGGGGATTTTAAACCCTTAAATGCTAGAGAGGTCATTTAAGGATTTAACCCTTTGCGAACCAGTGGGGTTGCAATGCATTACATAGCAATGCAATGCACCACCCTATGATACTCAAAGAGTTAAAGAAATGCTAACACCGTCTAATAATAGTCCCCACTTACCTTAATCTAGACAGAATATCAGTGTGGACTGGATCTTCAGAATTATGTGCTGGATTTCATGTCTATGGAGGCAGACATGATTGTTGCAGAAGTTCTGGAAACCAAACTCCGCCCACTGAAGACTTCCTAAGATGTCTTCAATGGGAGGAGCTGAGTTAAGGGGTAAATTTAAAAAATTGACTATACTCTATATCAAGAGCAGGAATTAATTTTGCGACCCTTCCTCTGATATTAGGCAGATCACACCAATGCACACCAAAAGGAGAATAATGAAGCAGTCTGTGGGCATTTCAGAAGTCGTTTTCACTGTGTGATGCATAAAGGGATAGTAACGTTTCATAAAAACAGCAGATCCAATTAATCTTCATAGTATTTGAGCCATAGAGAGTGTTATTTCAATACTGTCAGAGTTGTAATTCAAGAGTAATTGAATTTTAAAGTATCCCCCTCCTGCCCCTTTTACCTAGTGTAACACTGCTCACCTCAGATGTGGATTCTGGTTGATTGACAAGACAGCTCACAGCAAGGGACAATCTTCTTACTGTGAGAACAATGAAACCCCTGCCCCCCCTTAACAGGTTTTTCAGCTTTTTCCCTTATCTTAATTGAAGATTGTCCCTCTCTTCAATCTACCTGGGCACCTCCCTGCTGCTCTGAGATGAGCAGTGTTACATCAATAAAAGGGACGGGAGGGGGATACTTTATCATTCAATTACTCTTGAACTACAACTCTGACAGAATTGAAGTAACACTCTTCAAGGCCCAAATACTATGATGATTAATTAGAGCTGCTTTTATTATGAAACATTACTAGCCCTTTAAATCCCAGTACTAAGCAAGACATAAAAGAAATGGTGTATGAGTAGGCCATTTCCCTGCGCATTCTATGGAGCTGGCATATAGGACTTGCTGACATTAAAGTCCAAAGCTGGAGAAGATAATCCACCGGCATGCACTACAGCAGTCATACATTGTAGATCATACCATTGTGCAGCCTCTGATGTTAGAAGATAATGTCAGTGGATCTGCACTGATGAATCTATATATGTGCCCTGTTGTACCCTACAGAAAGAAATATGTCTGCCTCCATGGATGTGATAATCGGTACTACGGTAATTAAAGTTTAATTTTTAATTTAATTTTGGAGAACCAGTCAACACAGAATTAATTCATTAAGGCCATTAGACTTATTCCAGTTCTTTTTAGTTCAGTCTCGTCAGTACTTTCTATTCTGTGTTGCCATTCCAAATTCATATTTAGGTGCTTGGTAACACCACAGTTGCACAATAGGAAAATGTAGAAGTGCTATCACGCAAAATGAATAGGTGACAACTATTTTATTAATAATAAAAGATTTGTCACCTATTTAATTAACTTGAGCGCAATTCTCTATAACATCCTACGCTTCATAGTATAATCATTAATGGAAAAGTCTAAAAGTCATACCACAAAAAGTGATTGTGTGTAAAATTCAAAGCCAGTTAAACTTTACAAGATGCAAAATTTAATAAAATATAATCACTTAATTCTATTAGTGTAAAATATTTTACCACAATTGCTGGCATATCAAATGACAACCAGATTTTAGATATTAAGTTACAAAATTTAAAAACAATGCTTGCGTTAACAACATATATTTACTACATATTCTTTGTGCTTAAATGGGAATCTAACATGACAAAAAAACACATCTAAAAATTCCCAATGTTTTAATAGTTAAACACCTCCACAACCACATGTAAGAGCCGCAGAATTATGAATGTACTGTCCAAATTACACATTCCCATCCCAATCTTCTTGTCCCACCTTCTGTAAAAGCCAGTGGCAGCCTCATTTCCATACCTTGGAACTTTGCCATCAGTAAACCCCAGAGTGACAAATATGGGTGGAGGTGTGAGTGTCCAACACCACACTATTCATATCATAATATGGGCAGTGCTTCCTAGAAGTGGGTGAGACTGGGATAAGGAAGGTGGGCTTTGTCTCGAAAATTGGTAGAATGAGGCAGGACGGTTGATAAAATATGTAGTTTTACAACATATCTCGCTTACCTGGTGAATCACCTTCTGTTCCTGGAGTCCCAGTAATTAAGTCAGGAAAATGGAGTCTTTGGGGCAGAATTGGGGAGTTTCTAGGTATGCTCATTTCTATTGGCTGTGCAGGTGGGAATGCTATCACTAAAGTCAAAATAAATCATCAGATGAATTCCAGAGTTCATGGCACCAGCTCTGGGTAGGATAAGCCCCTGTAGGGACCTGTACACTGAGGCTGGAAATGTTTAATTATGATGTTACCAGATATGGGTATAGAAAGACACGTAATAAAATGTACAAAAACACACATATCATATAAATACAATAGGCAAGTGCTAATAATGAGTAAATGGTGTGATACAATGAATATGAAGAGGGATAAATAAAAAATAGCGTCTCTAAAAGCCTTTATCTAGAGACAAGAGAAGATACTACTAATGGATGAATTAGGCGTGCACTAAATATTCAGTCTACAGCTAAACTAAATTATACATGTAAAACCAACAATCTGTGCAAACACATATAATAGTGACAATAACGTATATAGAAATGATATCATATATGTTAATAGTAACCGTGCAAATGTGATATAATATGAAACATATACACAAAATCATATGAATCATATAATATAACTCTGGCTATTGTGCAATAATATATCAATCATAAATATGAAAAAAAAAAATAATTACTTACAAAAGGTGATATACTCCACCGTGTTCCGTATTTAGCATATATCTAATGAAAACATAAAAGAAAAGAAAAATACACATAGCATTATCTGTGTAACAACAGACAATGTAACAAATAATCAGAGTCCAATTATAAAGTCACAGTATATCCTCTATAGATGCTTGTAATTATTATCCTGTCAATCAACTGGAAATAAACGTTGCACTGTATAGAAGGACAATCAATCTGAAAAGGATGCCACTCAGGTAGTATTGCACTTGAATGACTGATGGTCAAACAAGCTCTTAGCTTGATATATATTGGGTAATAGCGGTTAAACTGGTACTCACAGTTAGAATTCTACCTGGGAAGCCGGTATAGCTCTCCCAGGACTCAAAGGGCTTATGAGGGATTGGTCCAAACCACCCTCACTCGGTCAACTCCCGGTCTCGGTCTAGGGTCTGTACGGCATTTCAAAGATCCTTGTGTGTATATATCCATGTGTAAATAGCGATGGTACCTCTTAAGTTAACAAAGGAATCGATAGCATACAATCATTTAAAATTCTGAATAAAATTAATGAACTCTATATGGAGTACAAAAAAGTTTTTTCAAAAATTATAATATAAAAATTCACCATAAAAATTATATATTATAAAACAAATGGCTCAACGTGTTTCAGGACACTACGATCATTTTTTTATATAGAGTTCATTACATTTATTCAATATTTTAAATGATTGTATGCTAGCAATTCCTTTCCCTGGCAGAATTCTAACTGTGAGTACCAGTTCAACCGTTATTACCCAATATATATCAAGTACACCGGTATCTGTGATCCATATAGGTATATTTTACCTTGAGGCTGAGTGCGGGCAACCCTTAGAAAATCCCACATATGCTACGAGCTTGTTTGACCATCAGTCATTCAAGTGCAATACAACCTAAGTAAGTGGCATCCTTTTCAGATTGATTATCCTTCTATACAGTGCAACGTTTATTTCCAGTTGGTTGATAGGATAATTATTATTATTATTGATTTATATAGCGCCAACTAATTCCGCAGCACTGATAATAATTACAAGCATCTATAGAGGATATATTGTGACTTTATAATTGGACTCTGATTATTTGTTACATAGTCTGTTGTTATACAGATAATGCTATGTGTATTTTTCTTTTCTTTTATGTTTTCATCGGATATATGCTAAATACTGAACACACTGGAGTATATCACCTTTTATAAGTAATTATTATATTTTTTTCCTTACTATGCACTAATTGTTTTTCATATTTATGATTGGTTTATTATTGCACAATAGCCAGAGTTATATTATATGATTCATATGATTTTGTGTGTATGTTTCATATTATATCACATTTGCACAGTTACTATTAACATATATGATATCATTTCTATATACGTTATTGTCACTATTATATGTGTTTGCATGGATTGTTGGTTTTACATGTATATTTTAGTTGAGTTGTAGATTGAATATTTAGCGCTCGCTTAATTCATCCATTAGTAAACACATACATACACTCACATACATCTTCACACACAAAGAGTGAGTTTCAGTCAGAGATCCAAAAACAAAGACAAGCCTACCAAAAAATTGAATGTAGTCTATAGAACTTTATTCTACCAAGGGTGCAATCACTTTTAGCTCTCACATGACAGTCACAAAGAGGAAGTTTCCTGCAACAAATCATACTGATTCTGTTCAAAACTGACAGTCCAGCCATGAAATGTCAGTCAGATAATTCTGTTCTAAACAATGGTAGCTAACTGCACGTTTTGACTTTTGGCTAAAAAGACATGCATCCATCAAGTTCAGCCCATGCCATATCACCCCTGTAGAGGAAGGCAAAAAAACCCCATAGAATTAATTTCCAATTAAGCCCCAATTGGGTAAAAACATTCCTTTCTGACTCAAAAAAGCATTCGGAATTTTCCATGGATCAACATCCATCCTGCTTTGAAGCCAACTGTCATAATTCTAAATATTGTTCTGTGGTAGATAGGTTTCCATTACATTTTGGAAAACATAGTATCTGCAAGCACAGCATACTAAGGAAAATAATTATTTGACTTTACTCTTACTGTTAAAAATCCCTGCATTTGTTTTAGTCAAATGTGCCTTTTCTCAAGTCTTAATGGATGACCTCTTGTACTTTACTCAACTTTTTGCGTAAATAGCTCCTTGGACAGTTCTTTGTATTTACCCTTGAAAATATTTGTAAGTGGTAATCGTTAGTGATGAGCGAGCGTGCTCGGCCGATGCTCGGATCGGCTCGAGCATCGCTCTGCTCGGCACATGGCGGTACTCGTCGAGTACCGCCATGTGCTCGCCCGACATGTTCGGGTGGCGGGGATCTGTGCCGGAAGAGGCACAGATCCGAAGAAGCTCCGCTGGACCACCAGGGACTGGAGGTACGGGGGCATTGCGGAGATGAAGGGGGCATTGCGGAGATGAAGGGGGACATTGTGGAAGAGGGGCATAGACTCTATGCCCCTCTTCCACAATGTCCCCCTTCATCTCCGCTATGCCCGTCTTCCACAATGTGCCCCTTCATCTCCGCTATGCCCCTCTTCCACAATGTGCCCCTTCATCTCCGCTATGCCCCTCTTCCACAATGTCCCCCTTCATCTCCTCTATGCCATAGAGGAGATGAAGGGGGACATTGTGGAAGAGGGGCATAGCGGAGATGAAGGGGCACATTGTGGAAGAGGGGCATAGCGGAGATGAAGGGGCACATTGTGGAAGAGGGGCATAGCGGAGCTGAAGGGGGACATTGCGGAGCTGAAGGGGGCATTCTGAGATGAAGGGGGCATAGCGGAGATGAAGGGGGCATTGACCAGGCACCCTCCCCTCATCAGAGCAGGGGGTGCCTGGTGTTGCCCCATTCATTCCAATGGGGCTCGGGTGCTCGGCCGAGCACTCGAGCCTCAGGGAGTGCTCGGTCAGAGCACCCGAGCACCCGAGCATCGTGGTGCTCGCTCAACACTAGTAATCGTATCACCCCTTAGATGTCTCTTCTCTAATGTAAACAAACCCAGTTTGTCTAGTCTCTCTCTTTATAACTCAGATATTCCAATCCCTTTAGCAGTTTTGCTGCACATCTCTGCACTTTTTCCAGTTCAATAATGTCTTTTATAAGACCTTTTCCTACCCAGGGTGCAATCTTACAGGTGCTCAAACACACAGATGAAACAGCAAATCATAAGAGATCCTGGCCAGAACTGACAGTTCAGGTACAATGTGCCAGGAAGTTCTCATTTGCAAAATATACATAAAATATATCCCAGACTGCTGTGTGAAAAATGCCTACCTTGGCAAGTCTTCCCAGATTAATAGACAATTACTCTTACAGATCCTCATGAAATACGGTAACTGTACAAAGAGGGAGGCTAATGTACTAAGAACCGGAGCAATTATGGGTCATACTAGCCATACCATAGGGAGAAATAAAATGGCCCATATATTTTAACATGGACTTTAATAACCCTTTGAGAGCCACAGGAGTACACAACACATTGCCTTGCAATGTGTCAAGTGCCTCTCTGACATTCAAATCTTTAACCCTTTGAATGCTATAGAAGTCTCCAATCTAATGCAAAGCACTCGGGGGGGGGGGGTTAAACAACCCATTTAAATAAATGGGGATTTGTGTATTTTTATATTTGTTCCCAATGGTGCAGTTGGTTTTTGTCCGTTCTTCTTGGTATATGTGCCTCTGGAATCGATACACTATAAGACAAATATGAAGGACATTTATATGCCACCCCTGTTACTGTGTGTGAAAGACCAGTCTGTGGTCAGCTCTCTGGAAAACAAGGTTTTTCATTTTATGAGAATAGCTGTGTTGACTTAAAGGGATAGTAATACTTTAAAATTACTAATCCCAATAGTTTAGAAGTAATAAAATGAAATTATTTTGCCCCCAGTGACATCTCTCAAAACTTTATGGTTTGAGAGATATTCACTTGCAGAGTTCCCTCCTCCCTCCCCTTTCCTTGAAGTCAGCATTGTAGTTGACTGCAGGGGAAGCCTGTCCTACGACTGTCAGGCGGCTCTGCAGCAGAGCTGCGATCGTGTTAATAAAAAAAGAAATAATTCACTTAAAAGGTCTTCTACGTCTGCTTGGCCGCGATTGTGTTAATAAAAAATAAATAATTCACTTAAAAGGTCTTCTGTGTGTGCTTGGTTTGCAAGCACAAATAGAAGACCTTTTAAATGAATTATTTATTTTTTATTAACGTGATTGCAGCTCTGCTGCAGAGCCGCTAGACGATTGTAGGACAGGCTTCCCCTGCAGTCAGCTACAATGCTGACTTCAGGGAAAGGGGAGGGAGGGGGGAACTTTGCGAGTGAATATCTCTCAAACCATAACGTTTTTAGAGATGTCACTGGAGGCAAATAATTTCTTTTTTTTTACTACTAAAATATTGGGATTAGTAATTTTAAAGTTATTACTATCCCTTTAAGGTTTTATGAAGGTAAAGATCCAAGTTAGAAATCCTTCTAATAATAGGTTTAACTCCTTGAATGCCTGAGAGGTGTGCAAAGCATTGCTAAGCAATGCGTTGCACATATATCGGCACTCTAAGGGTTAACTACAATATACTTAACTCTTTGAGTGCCAGATGGGTTATCTCTGGTACTCAAAGGGTTAAAATATATTGCTACACAATTCGTTGCATGGCTCTCTGGCACTCTAAGGGTCAACTAAAATATACTGCAAATATCTTGCTACACAATGTGCTGCACACCTCTGGCGCTCAAAGGGTTAAGTAAAATACACCGCAAAGTATTAAAAAAAACACATATTCTTTTTTTTATTTTTCTTAAAAACTATAACTCAGTGTGGCCGGTTGCAATAAGTAAAAATGAGGCAATGGTGGGTCAAACCAACTGCGCCGTATAGGAAAAATAAAAATTCTTATTGATTTAAATGGTGTTTTCAACCCCTTGAATGACTGAAGGGTTCAAGCACCCAGTTTTTAACCCCCTGAGTACTAGAGGGGTATCCATAGCATTGCGCTGGATACCCCTCTGGCACTCAAAGGGTTAAATCCCTGAACATTTTGGAAAGTGTTATTTGTCTACTCAATGGTATTTTTGTAACATATAAGCCAATAATATCCTTTACACACCCTGTAATTTTACCTGGGAACTTGCTGGGTTTCAACCGGATTTAGGTCATTGTGTCCAGGTCTCCAGATGAAACATCAAGTTATCCGGGAAATAAAAGCTGCTCCATTGCAGTGTAATCATTATAGGGATAGTATTGCTTGAAAATAGTTTTATTTTATATCGTAGCCCTTAAAAAACATTAAAAATGATATGTCTTATCTCCCAAACCTTTATGGTTTGGGAGATATTAGCAAGTAAAGTTAATAATAATAAAAGTAAAGTTCCCTTTTCCTGGCTGTTTTAGCCAAGTCTGCCATCTAGTGGACAGATTTGGAATCCGGTCCACAGATCAGTCGGCAGCTCTTTAGCAGTTCTGAGATCACAATCTTTAACCCTTTGAGTGCCAGAGGGGTAGGGAATGCATTGCAATGCATTCCGTACCAGTCTGGCACTCAAAGGGTTAAAAAGAACTACTTCATTGGAACTGTCTACAAAGTGTGTCTGGCTTGCAAGCACACTTTGTAGAACATTCCAATGAAGAAATTCTTTTTAAAGATCGTGATCTCGGCACTGCTGAAGAGCCACGGCCAGTCTGTGGACCTGATTCCAAATCTGGAGGCTTGAGCAGTGAAGTCACTCCAGGGGAACTTTACTTGCTAATATCTCCCAAACAGTAAAGGCTTGGGAGATAAGACTTATATAATTTTTTATGTTTTTTTAAGGGCTACAATATAAAATTATTTTCAAGCAATACTATCCCTTTATTGTTAAAAACAAAACAAAAAGAAACAGAATAGATCCTGTAGAGTGAGGCTGAGGAAGCGCATCTACAGAAAAGCGACCTCAGCCAGCTAATGCAACATGATTGGAGTGGCAGTGGCAGAGGTCAGTAGTAAGAGTGCGAGATAACTATCTTAATTATTCGGGCGTCAGGAAGAGCGAGAGTAGGAGTGGAGTAGAGAACATGAGCACCGCTCTAGTCCAGCCGCGTTGGCTGGTAGGTGTTTTATTTTTTTTCCTTTTTTTTCCATTTAACCTTTTGAGTGCTAGAGGGGTACGCCGTGTCCCGGACCGCTCAGTCTCAGCTGGGAATTAATGATAGCAGCGTGTACAGAGGCGTGCTGCTATCATTTAACCCATGACGGTCCTGGTACATCATGGGTCATTAAGGGGTTAAGGCAAAAATGATTTGCTAAGTTTCTTCTGGGTGTATCACTTTTATTCTTTAGACTAAAGTTACCAATGTATTATTGGTATTGGAACATATGTATTGATGTCACCCCTTTAGAACTTCATAGGTTGTCAGGTGATATAATCAGGCTTTTAGGAGTCCCAAGGCTAGAGAGATGGAATAAGCATAGGCTGTCCCAAATGGAAGAACAGAAACATAGAGTGAGCTGGATCATAATCCTGAAGTGTGCTGCTAAATTACATCTGAATACGGTCAGAATACCAAATGTCATATCATAGTCAATGTTCCTTCTGCTACCTATTCTGCTACCTGCACAAATAAAAAATAGCTTGCACAAATATAAGAATATACACAAAATAAACGGAGGAGTCCAGTCCAAGTAAACAATTCAATAAAAGATTCAATGGGATATGTAAAATGTTGCTTCTATGATGATACTGTGCAATTGCAAAGTTAATAAAATCAAGAGGCCCAGATGAGATGTTACAAATAATATGAATGGAATGATGGAGATGACGAAGGGATGCTAATGATGATGAAATGATGATGTACGGGTGAGTAATATGGAGGATGTAATGGATATCCTAATTTCTTGTGATAATTCCTGATGCTGCTTGAAATGTTTTGGTGGCCTTGTCTATTCAATGTAGAATACGTCCTGATATCTAAAGAAGCACAAAAACTGGACAAACACAGAAATATAAAATCTGATATAAGTGTAGTAGAATTATCAAAACATGAAAGATTAAGAAATAGCAACCATTTATACACTCATATTTTGCCTGTCTTAGATATGAAGCGTGTAAGAGGTTCCTTCCTCTGGTTGGCATTGTATTGTGTCCCGACTCCAAGTAGGTAGTCAGATGGAAGATGCAGCAGAATGTAATGCAATTAACAAAGTGCTGAGTCCTGATGTTAATCCGTATTGAGGAAGATGATATAGTCATCACAATAAGATGTAATAAGGTGTAATCCGAATGAGGTGAAAAAAATGTTGCATACAAAGAAGAGTCCTCCCAATCTACAATGGGAACGAGACCCAGTGTCCTCATGGCTGTAGGCAAACACCATTACCTATGGGTGGCAAGACTGACTGAAGGAAGGGGGCAGGATAATAACAGGGGGTGTGGGAGGGACCAATCTAGTGTGAGTGCGATAGAGAACTCAACGCGTATTATGGAGAGCCATCTCCACTTCTTCAGGACTGTCCTTCTGGACTCTCCAAGAGCAGAAAACCTTGGGATCAGTTATTTTAGACTGTTAGTGATATGAAACTAACAGTTCTAGTTTTAAGTGACAGTTTGGTATTATATTACCTCTGCTGTGGTAAGCTACCATGACTTAAAAATGCATGACAGGAGCTATATTAGCACCCATTGAAATCAATAGAACAGGGTATCCTTTTTCAATCCTCTTGTATGTGGTGGCTGTTAATACATGTTAAGGGACTACCTTTTTTTCCCATAATTCAGCTCCTACCAAACACAGGCATTGACTCCCAAAATCATGGTAAAATCCATTGATGTACAATAGAAAAGTAGTAAAAACACACACGCAACTAGGCATTCCTATACTAGTAACCCACAGATGAAGGCCAAGGCCACCCATATCAATTCATCCAAATCTAAAACAATAAAGTCCCCTAACAACTCATCACACAGAACTCTACCAGAATAACAAAATACTAACCTTTTGAGTGCCAAAGGGGTATTCAATGCAATGCATACAGCGACACATATATCCTGGTAATGACTTGCCATCTGCTTTCTCACTCAGTAAAAGCTCATTACTTTATAATATGACCTGATAATAAGATTTCACACATAAGTTGTGTATGGCTCAGCAAGATGCAGAGAAGGTTTGATGTCATTGTGTTTGGGAAAAGAAATGCTATCCTTTCATTTTTTTGTCCTGACTTTAGTAGACAGTGGGGTGAATGTATGGCAGCAATTCTGCACTGAATCAGGTGTTGACATTTCCATTAGGTTCCTACATCTGCCTAACGCCAATTTGCTAAGCTGCATATACCAGATAAGTTCAACTTAATGCTGCTTGTACCAAGGGGAAGACAATGAGACAGTCTTTGGGAGTTTCAGGGAATTCTTTTAAATGGTGGCATTAAAATGTAATGCTGGTGGAGTGTGTTTGCTGGTATGCAGTACAGAGATGAAATGCTGAGGTGCATACTCTTGTGTGCAGCTGCTGGTGTTGGAGACTAGCAGCATGTGGCGGCAGTAGAGAATTCATACATTCTCCACATGTAATCCCTTAAATGCAGCATTGTTCCACAATGTACTGCATACACAGTCAAATAGTTAAATATCCAGTAACCATAATCTGGGCAGAAAATGTCATAAATATTGCATGAAATGATCCCACAGAATTAACCTTTAACTTATTATCATGTCTTCATAATTAGGCATGATTGTTAGTTGTCTGACTCATTTGAGGAGTTTGGGTCCTAAAATCTGCTCACAAAGAATTTTGGAGAATCAGTCTATGTAAAATGGATTCATAATGGTCATTAGGATTGTCTGTCCATCTTAAGGTAAATGGGTGTTAATTATTAGCATGTTCCCATAAATTAGTTACCTTAAACATTTTATATAAAAACACTGTAGAAATGATAGTCTGGGTTGTTTCATGGAAATCTTTTAAACATGTGAAATCAAAATGCACATTTAAATCAGAGCATCTTTACTTTTTTGGGTGCAATTTTTTTCCACAGTTACGTGAAGTGTCAGTAGAATGTATTTTACTCATTTTGTAAACAAATTGGATATTTAAATTTGTAGCAGTGATGTTAAATTTTATACAACATTTTATTATAAAACATTACATAGTAAAATGTGATTTGCTACAACTAGAGATGGTAAAAAGCAGCAATTCTCTGTAACATTTCAATGAAAGGTATTTAATGGGTGATTAATTTTCTAAATCTATAACCGTTTCATTAAGCAGTGAAAATGTCATCTCTACACAGAGAAATGCTTAGATATCCTAAATGAAATACCCGAGCTGTGTCATTTTAATAAAATAACCTTGGTTTATATTTTAATTGCATCTTTGTGATGCACAGCAATTATAGAAAATGATGATAACCAGTTTTTGTCCATTAAACATGCGTATATGCTAAATTTAATTTGTTACAAACCTACATTATCAACATTTTCGGTATTCACTTTGAAGATAATGTCATAATATCCAAATAGTGTTATACCATTATAATTTAGCAAAATCTTAAAAATATCCATTACACGTATAATTGTAGCCTTACTTTATTACACATAAAGCAATTAAATATGAATAACCTGAATTTAAATTAATGATCTTAAAACATATTTTAAAATATCTTGTTGCAATAAAATATATTTTAATGAGTTAGGTAATTACTTGTATAGGCTTTATTCCACTGGTGAAATTATCAATTTGATTTTTCAAATATGTTTTTTTGTATGAAAAATAATGTTTTGTGAGTAATATATATAGCTGCCTTAACAGCATTTCTTGAATGTGTAATGTGTTAAAATAAATAATTTTTGTGACATATTATTATCTTACAAGAGATTCTTATATGATACTATTAGTCAATATATAGCTGTCTCACAGAAACCAAGAACGTCCATAAAATCAAGTGCGGTTTTATGAATTTCAAACAGTTGCATACCTTTAAAGATATTTTCCATTTTGGTGTCATGGCATCATATGACAGTAAAATAGAGATGTACAATTTCCAGAAATGTTTTTTCAAAAGAAAAAAAATTTTTAATACTTATTTTATTTTTGCACTGTTTAAATATTCTAATATTTATTGTATTCTATAGTATCAAAGGAACAGGTGAATCAGGATCTTTTCACTTCCATGAAACCTACCCAGCATAATTGCATAACTAAATTTCTGCACTTTTAATTTGAAAATGGTAAATACATATTCATGTATAATTTATTTTCTACTTCATGCATATATTTATTTGCATTGCTTGTTTAAATATTACAAGTATTTGATTCCTCTTTGCTTAGAGCAGGGGTGTCAAAGTTTTTCTGAGTTAGGTAGCAGTCTGAAGGATGGTATCTTTATAAGTAAATCCATAATTTTTAAAATGTATCAAAAGAATTAAAAAGGGAGATAAGATGAGCTTGATGAATATTGCCTTTAAAAATTCTGATGTAAAACTGTATTTAATTTGCCTTTGAAATTACACATTTTCAAAGAAATAAAGGCAGGTTCTTTGTTTTGTTCTTTTGCCTTTTTACCAGTTAATACCATACTACTGGTTCTCATGCCTTTCTACTAATCGTACTATAATTTGTCTCCTCCAAGATTTAGACCATTTTTATTTTGCCCTAAAAATAACTGAAATCAGACAAACAGTGATGGCTAAAAAATTTTTTTCTGAAAATACCTTAAAATAGGACTGTAGATTAAACCATGACAATTTTTGAGACGGCTTTTTTCCTTTGACAGAGGAGGTGGAATTGGATACGAAAAATGACCGTAATATGTCTGAAAATTGAGGAACCATAGTGAGAGAACTTTTTCAGACAATTTTAGTTAACACAACTTTTCAAACATCTCACCCTTAAAGCTTCCAATAATATAGAGCAGTGATGGGAAACCTGGTGCTCTCCAGATGTCCAGGACTACAATTCCATTTATCCCCAGTCAGCCAATGGGAATTGTAGTATACCTGGTGGAGGATTTCAAGCTATCTACCACTGATTTAGATTTTCAGTGATAGGTTCCTGCTTGCTTTAATACCGAGATGTTCCAGTCAGTCCCCAAGGAAACATTAACATGTAACAACTTAGTGATATTACTGCTTTAACACACACAAGATAAGGAGATCTTCTCCCTCTTCATTTGTGGTATAAATGTTACAAATTTAGCGACTAAAGAAGCAGTTAATTGGTGAAGATCATAAAGCAGTTAGCCTTGGACTGGCTCATCTTGAGAATTTGGCCCTTTACCCTGAGACGCTGAGATTTTGGTCAAAATCCTGAGTCTTAATGTCAAATCCAGAGATTTCCCAGATATGTAAATGAGGCTTTTCATTTGTGGAATTCTAGAGTTTCAAAGTAATGCATTGGAGACCTTGCTAGTATTCAAGGGGTTAAAAGTCCCATTTATCCTCCCTCCCCGCCTTATTTCTTTGCAAACCTAGCATCTCCTCGCTGGGAGAGACGTTGGCTTCCTTTACTTATGCTCACCTCTTCTAGTTTCTATGTCACTGGTTGCCGCCATAGCGGACTCCTCTTGTCAAACTAGATCTACTTCTCATTCTCTCTGCTTCACCTCCTCGAATGTTGGGGGCATACATAGTTCGATTAAGCGTAAGCAAATACTAGGTCATTTACATTGTTTACATTCTCAAGTTGCTCTACTACCAGAAACTCTGCTTACGGATGAGGAGCATGCTAAACTCCGTAGAGAGTGGGTGGGACATTGTATTGCTGCCTCCTATTCAAGCAAAAAATGAGGCTTAGCCATTCTTGTTCACAAATCCCTTGCTTTTGTACCCTTACAGACCATTCGTGATCCAGTGGGTCGTTTTCTCCTGGTACACTGTGAAATAGACCAAAAACCTTTTGTGATTTGTAATGTATATGCCCCCAGTGATCCTACTTACTCTTTTGTCGCATCTCTCCTTCCTCACTTGCTGCCACATACTCCAGGCAATATTTTGATGGGTGGGGATTTTAACATCATTCTTAACCAGCAATTAGATAGGGGTGGGTGACCTCCAGTTTCCAATATCTCTTCCTTCAATCCCTTGCAGCGTTTTATGGATCAAGTTCCACTCACTGACATTTGGAGACATCTTCACCCTACTGACAGACAGTACAGCTTCTTCTCTTATCCCCATGGTACTTTTACTAGGTTGAACTATTTCTTAGGTTCAGCAGCCATTCTCCCTTTGGGCACTGACTGTCAGGTTCATGACATCCTTATCTCGTATCA
Source organism: Rhinophrynus dorsalis (assembly GCA_037306005.1). Taxonomy (NCBI): domain Eukaryota; kingdom Metazoa; phylum Chordata; class Amphibia; order Anura; family Rhinophrynidae; genus Rhinophrynus; species Rhinophrynus dorsalis. Next base: position 197,256,558 of record CM074725.1, read on the forward strand.
TGCTCCTGTTACCCTACACTTGTCCTTTTGTCCTCCTGTGCATTCCTCCTTTTATTGGCGTATGCCCTAGTTTCTGGCCCAATCTCCTGATTTTTGTACTAGTCTAAGGAATGCATGGCTTGCATTTAAATCAGATAATGCTCTTCATTCTTCTGACCCTGTTCTGTTCTGGCCAGCGGCTAAGGCTGTTTTGACTGGTCATATTATCTCCTATGTTACGAAGCTTTGACGGGAAACAGCGACCAAGCTTGTGCAGTTTCAACATACGCTTACCGCTCGTTACTCTGCTTACCTTTTTGTGGATTCAGCGTTGAATCATTCCAAATATCTTGATGCAAAGAAGGTGTGTGAAACGATATTATCTACGGCCGCACAATTCCAGTTGTCTAAACGTGCAGCGCATTTCTATCGTCACGCTAATTTGCAAGGCAGTCTGTTAGCTCATCTGACCAAACTTACACGTGGCTCTAATCTTATTAATTCCATACAGTCGCAAAACTTGAGGGACACTACAGCCCCGGCAGATATCAATGCGCTTTAGTTGACTATTTCTCCAACTTATATGGTCCTGAACCGGACTATTCTTCTGCTAGGCCTGCTTTTTCTTGCAAAGTTTATCGCCACCTATACTTACACATGATCAGCGCTCACTCTTGGAAGAACCTATAACTGCTTTGGAACTAGAGATGGTGCTTAAATCTTTACATAATGCCAAATCACCTGGACCGGATGGCCTTCTAAAAAATCTTGGGGGAGCATATCTCTCCCACTTTGTTATCTCTTTATAACACTATATTTTCTTCACACGTTATACCCTCTTTTTTCACCTTTGCTAGGATTATCTTACTACCTAAGCCTGGGAAGGATCCTACCCGAGTTGAATCTTATCGACAAATATTGCTTTTTAATACGGATTATAAGATCCTTAGTAAGGTTATGGAGAATAGACTTAATCAGCTACTGCCTCAGCTCATCATGCCAGAACAGGCGGGCTTTATTCCAGGTCAGTATTCAGTGACTAGTATCCGAACTGTGATAGCAGCTCTTATTAAGTCCTCTGACTTTCCTTGTAACACTAATCTACTTGTAAACCTTGATGCCGAAAAGGCTTTTGACAAAATTCTTTGGCCTTATCTGTTCCAGGTTTTGGAAGTTCAGGGATTTGGTCCGCTATTCCGCTCTCTAATTGAACAGATTTATACTAAACCTCAAGCTACAATCTCCACCAACTCTCTCAACTCCTCTTTCTTTCAACTTTTCAAGGGCACTAGGCAGGGCTGCCCCCTCTCTCCGCTTCTTTTCAATGTAGCACTAGATCCCCTTCTTCGTACATTACTGGCATTACAGGACTTTCAAGGTATTAAAGTGGGTACAGTGGAAAACAAATTTGCTGCATTACTAGCTAAATTGACTTTGGACTTTCTTGCTTGGAAGGCTTTACCTCTGACTTTCATTGGCCGTATTAGCTTAATTAAGATGATAGTCTTTCCGCGTCTTTTATATCTCATGCATATGCTACCAATATACCTCTCTGCAATTGACATTCAATCACTTAATCATCGCTTTCAGGGGTTCATATGGGGTGGCAAATGCCTCAAGATGAGTTTGGCAAAGATAACTCAGCCTAAAAGGTCTAGGGGATTTAACTTTCCTCATCTACGTTACTATAATGTAGCCTGCCTTCTTTGATATGAGAAGGACTGGTTGGATAACACTACGGTTTATACTGATCCTTATAGGAACCAGTGTTTCTTATATGCTACATGCACCTTTGTCCGCTCTTCCCTCTCCTTGTGTCGATAATCCTTTGCTGGCATCTATTGTAAAGGGCTGGAAGTACATACAATATCATCTTCTTCATTGGGCCTCGCAGGGTATTACATCGATAGGTCACTTATTAGACCCCTCAACTCAACAGGTATATTCTTTTCCAGATCTCAAATCTAAATATACTTTACCATCTAACCATATCTTTGCTTTCTTGCAGGCTAAACATTATGTTCAGTCTCTCTTACCGGTATTATCTGACCAGCTTACAGACAATCCGCTGGACTGTTCACTTAAAAAGCTTCCGACGGTGTCTTTCAAAACCTCCCTTCTTTATAGGAGTATCTTTTCTATGGCTCATACAGATTCAAACCCTTTGCACTCTTCCGGCTGACTGGTGAACATACCCACACTAACGGTGGATCAGCTGGAGTCCATCTTTTTGCGTAGATTGCGATGTTCTCCGGCCGCTTGTTTTCATGATCTTTCATATAGATTATTACATCGGGTTTACATGACCCCTTTGGTAGCCCACCGTATTGGTCTTGCTTCGGCTTCCTATTGTCCTAAGTGTCAGGCTTCCGATGCGACCTTGCTTCATATGATGTATTCCTGTCAACATGTTTATTCTTTTTGGACCAAGATTTTCTTTTACATCACGACAAAGATGAGGATCCCACTTGATTTCGATTCTCCAGGTTTCTGCTTGGGGTATATGATTCTCCCTCTCAGCTGACAGCTTCCCAATCTAAACTGGTTGATTTTGCAGTCATGGTAGCATTGAAATGTATTCTGGCGCTTTTGTTGTCGCCTCAACCCCCCCTGCTCTGTCAATGGACACGTAAGTTGTTTTACTTTACCAGACTGCATTGGACGCTTGCTCTTTCTGATAAGGAGATGTTGGGTGCTCGTTTTATCATTCTCTGGGAACCCTTTATTCTATCTTTGCCTATCGCTCATCAAACGGTCTTTTACCTTTGATTTAAGTATACCTCGTGGATGGAGAAGAGACTGTTAACTGGAATCTCAGTTGGAGGCGGAGGGGGAGGGGGGTGTTTCCTCCTTTCCTTGTTTGGATGTTGGGGGAGAGAATCTGGGAGTACCTGATCCTTCTCTTTTGCTCTAACCTTCTTCTTTATTTCCTTTAAGATTGGGGGGATGATTGGGCCCCTCTAGTGGAATGCACCTGTTTCTTGTCTTTTGTTCTAAGTCTTATGTTTTGTGTAGTTTTGTTTTCTTTTTTGGATGTTCTAATTAGGGCATTATCTGTTAGTATGGCTTCGTTGAGTGTCCTGGTGGACTCAGCATTCCATAGCATGTGCATGTTATTTCACTGTACTATATACTCTTCGCAGTTGTCTTGAATGATATACTATATCAGTCGGGGATTGACATAAATTTTCATTGTGGGAAGGGATTTCCCTGGTATATGCCTAACACACTGGCGTTGAGTTCTTTTTCATAATACGTATTGCTTGAAATGCCTTATGTTTTTATTGTTCATGTATGATTGTCTTGGTATTTTGAAAAACTCAATAAAAAAGTTTACTAAAAAAAAAAAGCCCCATTTAAATCCAATGGGAATATTTACTTCTCTCCTGTGGTACAGATGGTTTGCTTCAGAATTACTGCAATTTTTTGGTGAATATTTTGAAGAGTTGGTTTACATTTAGTCACGGACGGATGTTCCATTTGCCTACAGTGCCAAAGTCTGAGCAGTGTTTTAGCTGTGCTGGCCACACCCACATTCAGAATTGTGGGTGTGGCCAGAGAAATCTCAATGTCCCTGGACCAGTGTTATAGCCCTTTACAGGCTATTATTTAACTCCCTTGATGCTAGAGAGATCTCCACCACATTGAGTAACAATGCATTGGAGATCTCGCTAGCAACCAATGGATTAAAGCTATTTTTTTGTTTGTTTGTTTTTTTGTTCTTGCTTGTTATAGGTCTGTTAAAACTTTTTTTATGTCCTTACGTATAGGACAAGGATATTTTTGTGTCAGGAAATATTGGATGGGACATGAGGGTTGGGGTCAAGCAAGGACTGGGGTTGGGGGTTATGTAAGGACAGGGTTGTGGGCATGGAGCAAAGGTGACCTAGCGTTCCGTGCCTAGGGGATCCTGGTATATACATTCAGCTCTGCATTTAGTGTTAAATTATTTGACTCCGCTGTCAGATGTTTGACAGTTACAGTGTGAGCTACTTGTCTACGAATATAAATATGACATTGAGAAAATTAATGTTTGTTCTCGTTTAAAATATATTTCATTTACTGGTAATGTTCTGTGTATTGCTATTCTGCAGGCAATAAAAATATTTTACAAATGCCCACATTGAATCAGTTGGTTGGTATTATGTGAAGAAAAGGCTGCAGGATAACACAGCATGGGGAAAATCTTTTGGATTTTTAAAAGGTGTTATTTTTGCGGATCTTTTGATTAGGTTATTCTGTTTCCTGCCATGCCAGATCTCACAGTCAGGGATGTCTTCTTGCTCTGACTATATGTGACAACTTTTCTCTCATTACCTGTTTGTGCCTCCGCACATTTTCCTAGACCCCCTTTTTAGTAACCCCTTGCACGCTAGCAATATCTCTAGTGCAATGTTTTGCAAAGCATTGGAGGCATTTCTAGAATCAAAGGGGTTAAACGGTTTCCTTTTAACATCTAAGAATATCTGAACTTACATGTTCTAAGAAATGGCCAGTGGACAAAAACTGCAATTCTACGTATTTCAGAATGCTGAGTTTTTTTAGTCAAATTGAGATCAAACTGAGATCCATTTTTCAAAAAAAAAAAAAAAAAAAAAAAAAAAGAAAATATGGTTTTTATTTTTAGTTTTAAAATTACGATGAATTTTCTGAAAGAGGTAAATATGTATACTTTTGTAAAGAATGTCACTGTGACTTCAAAGCCCATTTTGAAATTACTATTACTATTCCACTCTATAATAGGCTCTGCAACCAATTTCTTAGTGTTGCTCCAACCTAATGCCAATTTTCAAGGCTACTACAATTCTTTGTACACCCCTTTGGCACTCAAAAGGTTAAAAAGCTTTCAATAGTTTGTTCTGGGGGGGGGGGTCATGGAGTCCAGCAACAAAGAATCGTCTCTGCACCCATGAACATCATATCTAGTAAACAATTCATGTAGAACTGATTCATAGGGGTCAGAAGGAGTTTCTGCCCAGATTAACCCTTTGAGTGCCAGAGGGGTACGCAACGCATTGCAGAGCAATGCGTTGAGTATCCCTATTGCACTCAAAGGGTTAAAGGGATAATAATATTTCAAATGTAAAAAAAGTATGGTGTAGGGTTTATTCCCCTGAGTAAAACAAGGGGACTCCCACTGCTGAAAGGTGTTTTATTCAAAAGTTATTACAGCTCAAACTTGAATTTTTTAGGTGCAGTATATCAGCTAACTGAAAGCGTACAGTGGAGCTGTTGCTACACCATCCTATGGAGATTTATGGTCAAGTGACCAGAGGTGTCCATAGGATGCTGTAACAACAGTGCATTTATATCATTTCAGGCCACTGTGATACTGCACCTAATAAATTCAAGTTTGCGCTATAATAACTTTTGAATAAAACACCTTTCAGAAGTGGGATTATCCCTGTTTTCAGGGTCATATACACTACAATATTAGTATTACTATGCCTTTAAGACAAGTGGGAGTTTACTATTAGGTCAGTGTTTGTTTAAGCTGTTATAAGGCATTCCACACATTTATGTGATACTGTCAAAGTTCAGCAGGGAAAACAGCAAATGAACTAAAATAATCAGTAAGTTGATTGAAACTGGTAGTTGCCATGTGTTAGAGTACTGATCAATAGATGGAATGCAGAGAGAACAACATTTAAACAAACATAGGAAATAGCCAGCGGATGTAATTCTTTATGCAATTCTGCAGTAACGTCACAGAAGAAAACAGATCACTAGTTTCTGGAGGTGGTAAAAGACTACATGATTTAGAAGGCTTTCTTCACAGCTTCAGTGCCATTTCTACAATATTGGTTTCCAAATAGTCTGCTCATGAATATGATTAAATCTGCAATTCCACTTAATCATATGCGTAGGCAAAACAGGTGGTTTAAATATTTATAGCGCTAGGTAATGTTCATATAAAATACGTTCCCCATTCTGGAAAATGAAAATTCGGCCTCATAAAGCAACATCAATTATTTGCATATAGCTTTAACCTAATACAATATTTCTAATTAACCCCTTGAATACTAGCATGGTCTCCAGACCGCTCTAGCGTTCAAGGGGTTAATAGACTGTGGAGTACAGGGGTATAACTACAAGGGGTGCAGTTGTGCTGGGGTCCAGCATCCAAGGAACCCCATCTACTCCACAGTCCAATAAGTTCTAGTTCTGCATTTGTAAAAATATTTTTGTGTTAGAGGAACAACAAATTGTGTGCACCATTGACTTCCAATGACCATCCCTGGGAACTTTCAGGGGAGTCCTCTGGTGTCACAAAGGGGCGGGGCTTGGCAGGAGTTGGAGGGGCAGGGCTTAAAAGTGTGAACACAGGGGGAAAGAGCAGAAGTGGGCAGAGTTTCAATAGAAACTCCCCACATTCGGAGGAATCAGCTTCTGCCCCGGAGACCCAGTAAAGCAGTGTCAAAACCGGAGTCTCTGGGGCAAATCCGGAGAGTTCCCAAGTATGCCAATGACTAGTGACACCACTGATGGGGCATATGTCTATACCATTTGTAGAGGCTGCACTCACAAGGAAGTAATTGAAACTGTTGAGTCTTTTTACTTGCTGCATATGGAAATCTCACTGCATCAAGCGTAGTCAATGAGCGTGCTCCCTAAGATAAACCTGGGATAAATACAGGATGCCAAAATGTTTGTAAAGTTGATACCTTTATTGGCTAACTAAACAGATTTAAAATGCAAGCTTTCAAGACTTCTTAGGTCTCTTCCTCAGGCATGTTATACAGATAAATATGAAAACTTCTCTCTTAAATACAAGTACACATCACATTGTTTATAATGGAAATCAGAGAAGAACGTTAGTCCAGTTGCAGATTTCTTGATCAGTCAATGGTAGAGGATGTGATTTAAATTGCATTCTTCCTCTGCGTCCAGGTATTTATGATTAATTCCCACAGATCCAGCATTAACAACAAAAAGACAGAGACACCAGTGGGAGAACATTTTTGCCAAAGTGGGCACAGTGTCAGGGACATTAAACTGACTGTACTAATGGGACAATTTTGCAATCAGAGGGACGGAAAATTATGGGAGGTAAAAATAATGCTACAATTTGACTTTTCGACCTATGGGCTTAATAGAGACAGAGAGTTTCTGTCACATTATCACATTGTGAATGAACTTATACGACAGTCCCTCTGGGATCATAAATACCTGGACTCAGAGGAGGAATGCAATTTAAATCACATCCTCTACCATTGACTGATCAAGGAATCTGTATCTGGACTAATGTTCTTATCTGATTTCCATTATAAACAATGTAATGTGTACTTGTATTTAAGAGAGAAGTTTTCATATTTATCTGTATAACATGCCTGAGGAAGAGACCTAAGAAGTCTTGAAAGCTAGCATTTTAAATCTGTTTAGTTAGCCAACGTATGTATCAACTTTACAAAAATGTTTGCATCCTGTAGTATCTTATAGTGATAGACAACCTCCTATTTGTCTTTATATATTCTGTAAGTTCATAATATCTTAAGACAAATTGTCTATAGCTTTTATTTTTTTTCACTAATTGATTTATACTTTTATGTCCCTGACAGTCAACTAACTGAATTTCTGTTTAAGTCTCTTATTTATTTATTTTCAACTATTTTTTTTTGCATATTTATATTCCTGACAGTGGGGCTAGCAGAGTTGAACTAACATTCTAGGTGACCATGGCAAGGCAGTCTCTGTGCCCTTAGCTCCACCCATAGCCACACTTCTCACATGACCCCACCCCCAGTCCCATCCACTGTTTTCTAGCACAGAGCAGACCCTTGGCCTAGAACAAGCTAGAATGAAAGAAAGCTTGAACCCTTTGGTCAAATAATAGCCTGTAACAGGGTATAGAAACTAGTATAGAGATATTGAGATGTCTCTGGCGGCACCCACAATTCAGAATGTGGGTGTTGCCAGCACAGTTTAGGCTTCCCTCAAAATTTAGCAGTTGCCTACTCTGCCTATTGGGAAATCTGGCCCTGTGAGATAGTGTCTAACACCAGCAGCTGTGGTAGCAGGTATGCACTATAACATATGATCACTGTATTGCATAACATGTAATAGACAATTTTGGAACTGTTGCTTGTTAGTTTCCCTACACACGTTATGGGGGGTGGCATCGCCAACCTCCATAACGTTTGCAGGGAAACTAACAAATAACAGCACCACAATTGTCTATTACATGTTAATACATGACATAGACTTTGGAAGTGATTTGAGGATCACCCTGGAATTTCCACAGACTGCCCTCTTGTCCTCTCCTTGGTACAGAGTTAAGGGGAGGCTTTTTGGCATATGTAGCTTAGTAAATTAGCATTAGGCAGACTTAGGGAACTCACAGATTCCAGAACTTGTTTTAGCTGCCGTACATTCACCCCAGTAAGCTAACAGGATTTCTCTTTCCAGAGAACTGCGAAAGGATTGTGACAGCAGGGCTAATAATAAAATGTTGCCCTATCCCTAAAGCACAAAAGCCTGCCTCCACTACAACATTCAGACCACTCAGTACTGCAAGTATCACTACTTCTGCTTTCCCAGTCTGAATAGAAATTCAAGTCTCACTGTCAGGCATATAAAAGTACAAAAAATGGGTGAAGAAAAACAATATAATGAAAAGTATAGGCAATCTGACTTTACATATTATGCACTTGCAAAAATGTGAAGTAAAAAAGAAGTTGATTACCAGTGTAAGAAAAGGAAAAAATGATATGCAGTGTGGGGAGAGAATGCTGAGAGAAGTCAATCAAGTGAGAGGACTCTCCAGTCCCTGTCATATTCTGAGATCTATATAGGTGCATGTTTATAAAGGCAGCCTGGAGTTATTCTGGAATAAACCCTCTGCACCATAGGAGGCAAATAAAAATCCTTGTTAAATAAAATTGGGCATTTAACCCATTGAATGATAGAGAGGTCTCCAATGCATTGCACTCTAGCATTCATGAGGTTAAAAAGCTCTATTCACGTGCATAGGAATTTAGAAATTATGTGTCTCCTAATGTGCAGTTGGTTTACTCCAGAATAACTCCAGTTTGCCTTTATAAATATGGGCCACGGTCCATATGCATACCCGTGGATATAATTGATGCAAATTGCATTTAAAAAATGGGTGGGGCTTACCCGTGATTGATGGGTGGGGCCTAACAAGCACATCAAAAAAGTGGGCTGGAGGTGGGAGGAACAGGGTGGGGAAGGAGGAGAAGTAGGCGGGAGGTGGGAGGAACAGGGTGGAGAAGGAGGAGAAGTGGGAGGAACAGGGAAGGAGCAGAAGTGCACAGAGTTTCAGCAGAGTCTCCAGGGCAAATCCGAAGTGTTTTCAGATATGTCCATATGTATAAAAACTGGAGTTATTCTGGAGTAAACCGACTGCACCATAGGGGACAAATAATTCTTGTTCAATTAAATCAGGCTTTTAACCTCTTGAATGCTAGCGAGTTCTCCAATGCATCTAATTTGTGCAGAGAAAAATCTTAACACCAGGCATATGCTGTACTTAATCATTTATCAATCAGCCCTGATGTTATCTCCAGTTGCCATGACTTAAACGCATAGTAATGTCGTTTATTAAGTAATTGGTATTTTGTAGATATTAAAAAAAGAGATTAATTTAGATTAGTCCGATCTCTGAAACTGTTATGGTTTGAGAGATACATGATGTTAAACTTCCCCCTCCCTCCCCTTTCTCAGATGTGAACTATAAAGCTGTCAACAGGAGATTCTGGTCATGAGACCAGACGGAGGCTCTTCAGCAGAGCTGAGATATCTAAAAATAAATACTTCATTGGAACAGTCTGCAAAGTGTGCCTCCGGCTGGTCCCGGGACCAGAATCTCATGCCGTCAGCTATACAGAGCTATCCAACTGACATATGAGAAAGGGGAGAGAGGGGAGATGCCCTCTTCCTCTCACAATCCATGGTGACTCAGGGCTTGTGAGAGGAAGAGGGCATCTTAAGGCACAGCATGGAGAAGTGGCTTGGGCACTGCTTTTTCCACAGATGGAGGTTATGGATTTAATGGGGGGTGGTATAGGGCAAATTGTATTATTTTATTTTAAAATATAGTTCGGATTTGTGTGTGCAGCTGGGGTTTAATATTGAAAGTTCTCCAAAGTTCTACATGACCTTTTGATGTGGGTGACATTCTGATGTTGCCCCTTTTCATGGAGGTGACATTATGCTCTCGCCCTTTTTTGACAAATAGAGGGTGACATTTCAATAGGATACCAGTGCATCTCCTGCTGAAATATACTGTGAATTTATGTTACTTTCCATTGCAGACCTATGGTATATGAAACTTTGAGAAATACAATACACTCCCTTGCTATATTATGTGATCAGTGTAATTCTAGCCCAAGGGTGGTAGTCTGGCAATTTTCTGCAGTTGTTAGCAATGGCTTGCTGAGGATGATGCGAGTTGCAGTCCAGCAACAGCTGGAGAAAAAGAGGTTCCACTCTGTTCTAATCTATGTACTGTAAAAAAGTGCATGGGACATGCCAAGATAGGAGTAACTTACTACAAGTGAGCTTTTATTCTTGCTTCCAAATGCTTATATTACAAGCCATCAACATTTGGCAATAACAATTAGGCATACTTCCCAGACAGTATTAAAGAAGACAGGCCTCCATTAATCTTTTTATTACTCAAAGACATTTTATCTGAGTGGTATTTGTTAGACTTAGGAAATGTCACCATCCTAATACATTGCCATTCCCATACTAGTTCAACAGACAGCAAAGTGCAAGAGTTTAAAAACATATTTGGTGCCAGAGAACTGTGCAGTGTATTCAAGACCTGCTTTTCCCATCAGGAGGTTAAGATGTTATTCTGGGGAACTAACTGGACATTTTTATGTGCTTCTACTTTGAAGACAAAACTGTTGTTATACAATTAAATAAAGTATATAAAATGATGTCATATCAAATAAAATAAGCATAATTTTGGAAAGGGAACAAAAAAGTAATAATCACAACGATGTATTGAGGCAATAGGAGAACAATTATGGAGCAAAACAATTATACAATATATACAAAAGTATTGTTAAAAAGATGGTAATGTTTGAAAAAAATAAGATCACGGAGTCTTCTTTGTAATGAAGGTAACACATTGCACTAGTTTAAACAACTTACATTTCTGAGGTTTATAAGATATTAACTGTAGAAGGAGCCCCCTCCCTCCCCTTCTGGCCACGTTACTGCTGCAGCTCTCTGAAGTCTGGACGGATGCAGCAAGGGACAAACTTCAGTATGCAAATGAAAATACTGCCCTGGGACAGGGTTTTCCTTATACTTACTTATTGAAGTTTGTCCCTCGCCGCATCCATCCGGATCCAAGACTGGATTAGAGATTCAGTGGGAGGTGGCCAGAAGGGGCGGTAGGGGGATTCTTCTACATTTAATATCTTATGTACTACAGAAATGTAAGTTGTTTAAAATAGTGCTATCTGTTACTTTTATGATAAAGAAGACTCAGTGATATAGTTTTTTCAAACATTACTATACCTTTAAACTGTCAACCTATGACAAGTTTGGTTTGGTTCACAGGGAATTGAAATGTGCCTATATGTTTTGCCAGAAATGTTTCTGTAAAATATATATATATACATTGAGTTGTATGTTTATTTAAACATTTTCCACAAGGTCCCTCTAGCAAAAAGGACAATAATCACTGCATCTCCTGGAAGAGATCATTTGTCATATTTTTCCATCATTTCCATGACATATATTTTATTTATGCTTCTTATCGCATCAGACCAAGAACTGAGTTTTTCCAATGCACAAGTATATAAATACTTACCACCATGAAATAGTTGCATGCAAGCATGTATTGCTTTTTTGTGAGTTCACTTAATGAGATAATACCCCAGCAAGCAAATCATTTTTTAACAGGGGCTTTCAAAATGAAAAAAGTATGGAATAAAGTTAGCTTTCCATAGGCCAGGATGGAGTACCCTGCATTCCACCAGCTACTGACTGACTAAAACTGGAGTGAACTGTTTTTGAATAGCTGGAGTGAAGCATGTTGCACATACTCCCTCTGTCTGGTATAGTCATATGACCAACTGGAACAATTATTTCAGTGCTCAGTACTGGGGTTCTAATGTTCTTTGTCCTTCTGATCTGATAGGTGCAATAGAATACAAGGGGGTGGGGTTTCTGAGCAACTGTAAATCCCCTCTCGATTTGCCCTTGTCCCTCCCCTTTTTCCATTGGTAACGTACTACAGAAAATTAAATGGTTCCTTCAAACAAGCTTTTTTTGCCTTGGGCCAGTTTCTCCACTGACTTCATACTTTTCCAAATGAGATAAATTTGTATTTTACATGTACTCACTGTATGTTTCTTCTCTCTTCTGACATCATTAGGATAAACACAGGAACCTCAGTGAATATAGTTCTAGCCTCGAGGTCTGAGATACATTTTCAGCTGTAGAAAGGGAGACAATGTGCACAGGTGAATTTACTGAATGGTAATAAATGTAAATTATAGTTGATTTACTGATAATCCAAGAAAAGCATATTAATGGGCAGCTCAAATTTATATTTAGCCATTGCTAGCTTGAGAGTTAGCTAAAAGAAAAAAAAAAATCAAGGCATTCAATGTTATCCATATATTGATCAGTAATAGAAGTGTCATGCAATATATCTTCTCATTTTTAAAAAGTTTCTCAGAGAATCTGATCAATATTAAGTTAATGGTCTGTCGCAGCCATTTTAGCTTGCTGTTATTCTAAGTCTATCTGTTTAACCCCTTAACGACCCTTGATGGTCCTGGTACGCCATGGGTAAAAATGACTGAACAACCCATGATGTACCAGGACCGTCATGGATTTCAGGGCTCCCCGCGCGGCTGCACACCATTCGGGGAGCCCTGAGTTGGATCGACAAATAAAAAAAATGCCCAGTGGTCCTTTAGTGAACACCACGTGCCTGCGTGGCTGGTCGTTAAGGGGTTACAAAAAACATGTTTTCGTCTTACAGAATGCTGACAGGAAGTTATAAGACTCAAAGCCATACATAAGACTGGACGTGGTTATTCCAGTAACACTTCCTATATAATAATTTGCTAAAACGTGTGTAACGACACAGTCATGCACAGTAGAGACTGCCCTCGCCGCGGCTGATACAGAGCTGGATGCTCCTTCGTATCAGCAGCGGCACGGGCAGTCTCTACTGTGCATGACTGCCCCACGACTGGCTGGCAGTGGCACTGTGGCCCGTGTAACGGGCTCTTCAACTAGTTATACATAAAGTATTTTCTTAGAGATAGCAGAGGCAATGATGTAAATGGGCAACAAGACCCTATTGTTCATTGTTCTTAAACCAAACAGGTGTTGTTGGTCATATTTCTTTTTTATTATTCATTTATGCAATTTTAGTCTTTTGGCGCCATCTCCCGGCATAAAATATTGTTTCTAGTAAGCTTTGATTGATTGCTTTGTTGACCAATCAAAGAGCTTTCTGGGAAATTAATACACCCTTATATTATAGGTCATACTATATCTGGCCTATCAGATAGGGGTGGGCAGTACCTTTTGGGGAAAATGTATGTAATAAAGGCAAATGCAATGAGGGATAAGGGGCTTTTCTGACTGGGTTTCGCATAGTGTCTTCCTGGCTAATACTGGAGTCTGGACCTACCTGAACAGGAACCAGTAAGCTGATAACCTACATCAACACAGATTATATCTTGTCTGGAATTGGTAACTATATATACATCGGTATAAACAAAATTCTGTAAGGCTTCTAGAATTATTATCACCCAATGTATTTTGAGGTAGATAAGTGGCTTTGCCCACTATATCTGGCCAATCTAATGGGGACAGCCACATAGTAGCCATTTAGGCAGTAGTGTTAGTCAAAATTCAGAAGCTAAACAGAATAACTAATTGCCAATTCATAGATATAGATAGTGATACTGTGGGACATAAGAGTGATAGTAATTTTAGATCATAGAAAGGGTTACCAGGGATATCTAGTTACTATCACTGTCACAGAATTAAATTTTGTGCTGTAATCACTTACACCTGCAGAGCCACATGTATATTGTGTGTATAAATGGGCATTCAAATACTACGGAATGTGATAACATGCAGAGGCGTAACTAGAAGCCACGGGGCCCTGGTGCAAAAATTGCCATGGCCCCCCTCCCCCGACCACATTGGCCCCCCTCAACCACATTGGCTACCTCCACATTGCCCCTTTCACAATGCCTCTTCAACAATGCCCCTCATTCTCCACATTTCCCCTTCATCTCCACAATGCCCCATATTTTCCATATTGCCCCTTCATCTCCACAATGCCCCTTATTCTCCACATTGCCCCTCATTCTCCACATTGCCCCTCATTCTCCACATTGCCCCTCATTCTCCACACTGCCCCTCAATCTCCACATTGCACCTTAAACAATGCCCCTTCCACATTGTCCCTCATTATCCACAATGCCCCTTCCACAATTCTCCTCATTATCCACACTGCCCCTCATTATCCACAATGCCCCTACTGACCCCCTCGTCCTCCTACCTCGAGTCCCTGGTGGTGTAGCGGTGTGTGACAAGAGATTCTGCACAGACCCCTGACTGGAGCTCCCGCGCGGTTGTTAGTAATGCAGAGCGCTGGGAGATTATGTCATCTCTCAGTGCTCTGCATTACTAGTGCGCCAGCCGCCGGGAGATCAGCTGTGCACAGTGCTGCCCTGGTTTACAGGTTGCTGCGGGCGCGTGGCAAGCGGGTCGCAGGGGGCGGCCGGGCCCGTGAGAGTGACGGGCCCGGTCACAGGTGCGACCCCTGCGACCCCTATTGTTACGCCACTGATAACATGCCGTTGTACGTGCATACAGATGACACGTGATATCTTTGTTTCTGATTGGTCACTGATGCTCCTATGATTTGGTGAATTAATTATTAACCCTTTGTTATTGCCCTCTGGGAAGCTTTGCCTTTGTTTCTCAACTGGTGTGCGATTCCTTTTAGAGTTTCCTAATTCATGTGTGCTAATCTCATTGCATGTGTAGTGCAATCATTATAGTTTATAGACGTCTTGATATACCTTCATAGTCTTTGCTTTTCAATAAACATATATTGTTTTGTGCATAACATTATTATGTGGAAATGTACTCACAGCTTTTATTTCATCCAGACGGTATAGATATTGAGGACAGCAGATAAGCAATTAACTCTTGCTATACTGCTATGTTCAATGTTGAGCTTATACCTCTGGATATATTGATGTAAGGTTTAACCCCACAAATGCTGGTAATGTTGCCTTGCTATATCATCTGATTTATTTTGCTGTATTTCAATTTCATTAATATATTTTAGTATATGACTTGGTCATATATATGAGATATTTTACCTAGCCACTTGATATTCACTAATGCTCTGATTGCTAATTTATATTACACTTTGTATTCCGAAAAAAATTATGTTTTGCATAAATATGCGTAATTGATTTTGATCAATTTATTTACTGTGAAGTAACGTATCAAACCCAGTTTGTGAATTGATCTCAAATTAACCTAACTATAATACTATTGTATATCTTACGCGAGGAGTACAAATATTTGGGGGTCTCCTGATTCTTTACCGCTGTATTTCCTCAACAAGTTGTAACTAAAATGCATTATTTCTTTATATAATATTCAAATACATTAACTACTACCATAAAGCAAAAATTCACATTATTAGTCCTTTGATGCTTTATGGTTAACTGACTATAGCTGTCCGCAGACTGTTGTAGCAAAAGTGCCTCCATAACATTTCAGACCAAAAAAATACTGCACCCACAAAAAGGCAAGTTTGAATAGTAGTATCTTTTTAATAAAACATCTCTCAGTAGGAATATTATTGATTTACTCACTAGGACAAACGTTGCAATATATTTTTTCTATATTAAGCATAAATATCCCTCTAAGATTAAATTATTACATTAAAATGCCAAGTTGCCATCAAAGAACCACATACACACACACACACAGTCTGCCACCCCAATTTCGTGCCACTGTTTACCATTACAGAAATGTATTCTGTGGAACCCCATGCATTTTTTCAATGAACCATGGAGTCCCATAGAACACAGTTTGAGAACCACCGTCATAGTCTATCACTTAATTACTTTTGACTTTGTTAAGATAAATTGATTATGCATATAAAAGTCTGCCATGCCAGAGTGAGTGGTGGTGCCTCTTGCGCCACCCAACCTACCCTCTGTCACACACACTTCATTGACTTGTTCCTGCCGGCCGGCATGTCATCTGAGGCATTGCGGCTGGGTGGAAGCGATGTTGTGTGACGTTGACATTGTGAATGAAGTCGACTGTGAACTACGGCGCGGCTGCGCGGGCTAGCTAAGAGAGCAGGCCGGAGTCTCTACCAGCTACACACAGTCTACACTGGCTGGGCCTCCCTGGACTGTCTGGACAGTGGTGCAAGGGTAGCAACTACTTGGGCAAGGAATTGGAGAGTCAAGAGCAGCAGAGGCACAGCCAAGGAGAATCAGACTCAGGCATGTGTATAATGTATAATTATTTATCATCATGTTATATTGTTATTCAGTTAGAGCAAAAAAAAGGAGCAAACCATACTCCACACAAAAAGTTAGCCCATCTAATAAGGCACACAAACTAAATACAAACAATTATAAAGCGTTATTATACATAATATCAAATGACAGACCACAAGACAAATAACAATGGTGACTCATAAAAACTATTAAGAGCATAGAACTGAGGGGAAGGATTTGTTTTTCACTTTGAGTTTGCACATTATGAAGTACATAATGTATTTATGATATCTGCACAGTGTCTGTCTGTTGTATGGTATCATTATTTTGTGCCAGGGATTATGTCTGTATTTGCTGCTATTATATTCTAGGACACATTTATTGTGCATATTTGCTGCTATTTCCCTTTGTGTATGTTTTGAGAGCATATCAATATATTTTCTATTATTTTATTGTGTCTCTCCCTCAGTTGTATGCTTTTAATTGTTTGTATGAGTCACCGTTGTTATTTTTCTTGTGATCTGTCATTTGATATTATGTATAATAAAGCTTTATCATTTATTTGTATTTGGTTTGTGTGCTTTATTAGATGGGCTAACTTTACGTGTGGAGTGTTCTTTGCTCCCTTTTTTGCTCTAATAGTATAGCATTTAACCCTTAGGTGCACCAGGCTATTTCAGCCATCAATTTGTCTGTACGTTACATGGATATAGCTAGTGCTAGCCTTCTTTTTCCTGTTGATAATATTGTTATTCTGGGAAAATTGCCACAGTACTGTGAATAATAATAAAAAACGGGCGTGACCACAAGAGGGTGTGGTTAATGGAAGGGTGTGGCTAAGTGAGGGGAGTGGTTAGGGTGAGGCAAAGGTGGGGCTAGAGGTGCCGGAGGGTGTTGTGCCTAGGAGCACCTGACATGTAAATCTGTCCCTGACATGTAAATCTGGCCCTAACGGTATACAGTACATTATACAGTTTAATGCATGATGCTGTATATCATAGAAAATGATGAAGGTGTTCTTTATGAACAGCAGCAGATTCAATGAGCATTTTACCCTACTTAGTATCTCATTCCATGTTCAATGAATATTTGTGGCCCTGATTGTAACTTCTCAAATAATTATAACAGTAGCTTCTAAACCTGAAATTAGATCAATGAATAAAAAAAACATCAAACACCAAAAGGTAGAAATCAGAATGTCTATTTCCAACCATTCTTCTGGAAAAATGCATGTTTTGCACCATTACACAACACTTCTGAAAATGCAATTAGCAATTCTTTTTTTCTGTCCTTGCTTGGCCCTATTGCATATTGACAGTGACTGAGTCACAGTCCTGGAAAAATGGTTTGTTGTGCACCATTAAACAATGTACATATACAGCACACAAGAAAATTCAATTACTATTGTTCTTTACATTGCAGCACGCTGTTCCAGGTGTAATCATTCCTCAGTCTGATAAAATATTCACAATAGAGAATGTTATTATTACGTGAATGCATAAAGTAAATCAATTCTTCATACTGATACAGATGCATTCACTCCTTTTATAACCAGAGGGAGTGCATTCATTGTGAGCAAATGTGTTCCACACCCCCTCTGTCCTCAATGACTTAAATATAGTCCCAGAAACAAAGGTGCCAATTTGCTACTATCCATACTTTTCTCTACCATAGAAAGCGAATGTGAAATAAGAGGCTGATAAGAAAGAGATCTGGAGCAATTTTGGACCATATGAACTGCATCGCAACGACAAATAAAAATTCCTATAAATCACACTGATTTAAAGCGGACCTTTAGCCCCTTAAAGGGTTAGTAATGCCCAAAGATAACATTATGTTTTATTGTAGATTTAAATTAAAAGAAATTGTGTGCAGCAAATCCCATCTCTGAAACCTTTATGGATTGAGAGATATTTGCCGCTAAAGTTCCCCCTCCCTCATGTCAGCTGTAAAGTGACAGCTGGAGATTCGAGTCAGCCGACTCAAGACGGCTCTTCAGCAGAGCCAGAATAGCGATCTTTAACCCTTTGCGTGCCAGAGGGGTACGCAACGCATTGCAAAGCAATGCGTTGCGTACCCCTCTGACACTCAAAGGGTTAAAAATATCTACTTAATTGGAACGGTCTACAAAGTGTGCTTGCAAGCCAGGCACACTTTGTAGACAGTTCCAGTGAAGTAATTCTTTTTAAATATCGCTATTTTGGCTCTGCCGAAGTGCTGCCAGCTGGTCCCAGGACCAGGATCTCCTGCTGTCAGCAGAGCGCTGATGTCAGAAGAAGGGGAGGGAGGGGGAAATTTTAACACACAATATCTCTCAAACAATAAATGTTTGAGAGATGGGATTTGCTGCACATAATTTATTTTTTTAAAATCCTATATAATAATTCGCTAGAGTGTTTGTCAGACGCAGTCATGCACTGTAGAGACTGCCTGAATGCACAGAATGCTGGGAGCACAGAATGCTGGGAGTTCTGTACTGGGAGCATTCTGTGCTTTCGGGCAGTCTCTACATTGCATGACTGCATCGGCGGCAGGACGCGGAGCAGGACCGGCCTCTTAACCCTTTGAGTGCCAGAGGGGTACACAACTCTGGCACTCAAAGGGTTAACATCTCCCGGACCTTGGCCCGTGTACACGGGCTTTTACACTAGTCTACAATAAAACATAGTTATCTTTTGGCATTACTAACCATTTAAACATTGCAAGAGAGACCTTTCCAGCACTTAAAAGTTTCAACTTTCATATAAATCAATGGGATATTTTAATTACTCTAATATGGAGCAAATGGTTTGCCCCAGTGTTACATCAGCTCTTCTTAGTACAGTACATCAGCTTCAATGTCCATTTGCTAGTGTCTGAAATACAACTTGAAAAAGAGGCTCAATAGCATGAAAAGAATTGGAAGTCTTGAACTCACTAACTTCTCTCTCACCTTAGCACATATCCCGGCAGCCATTGATCTAATGTTTCAAGTCATTGAATTAAATGGCAATAAATAGGGGATACAAAAGATTGATGACCATTAGCCAAGCTTGGTAAATCTCCCTACAGAGCCATCAAATGGCTCAAGTAAATAACCACAACTAATGACAAAAAAAGACAGGATGACAGTGTCAGCGAGATGGAGAGAGCATAGTTTCTAAATTGTTTCTTAAATGGGTTTCTGCATCGTGTCTAAACATCTTAAACCGTAGATTAGAAAAGGATTTACTGACGTCTCCCTTATTTCTTGTTATGCATTCTTAATATCTATGTTGTTCGTGTTTATGTCTTTATAGCTTTATACTTTGGCTACTAGAGCAGATAATCATTGTAAGATATTTTTCAGTATCAATACATGCTTCTGAAAATTACTATATTTTTTAGCTGGCATTTTCCAAGAGGAAAAATGTCAAGTATTGATTGATCTGCAACAAAAGAAACAAGCAGCAATCTCAGTCTATATCATTTAAAGGAAATGTTACACACACTGCTCAGTATTATCCTAAAAAATGGTTTAAAAAGCATACACACACACACACACACAAATATATATATATATCTCCTACTCAGTTCTACCTGATATTTTGTGTAGGATGGCAGCAGGGGAACTGTGCAGCTCCCTTGCATCACCTCTGTTGATCTCCCAGCCGATCAGTAGCTGGGGGCATTAGGAGGTGTCCTGATGCCCTACAATGTGGTTTGAATTTTTTTTGTGTATTTATTCTGTTTGGCTGAGAAGGCAGGGGTTATCATCACCCCCTGCTTCCTCCTCAGCCAATGATAGAATACATAATGCCCTCAGCCACATCCCATTGGATGCACAAAAGAGAGTTTTGCATAACTCTGCTTTAGTTAGGCTGACCAGACCTCAGCTTTAATTGGGGACACATAGGAAATAGGCATATTTCAGTACTGCACTGAAATCAAAGCAGCCCTGCAGTATGCATTTTTCATGTGTGTCCCTGTTTAAAGGTGAGGTCTGGTCACCCTAGCTTTAGTAACAGCCCAGGAGTGGCTGACAGTGAACTAGAAACCACATCAATTTTATATATATATATATATATATATATATATATATATATATATATATATATAGATAGATATATTTATTGCTCGCTAGCTTCATTTTTTACCTTTTAAGTGCTAATTAATGTTGGTCAATAATAGTTTAAACTAACTGCACTGTAGAAAACAAATAAACATCATCAGTCTCAGGCTACAGCTCTCAACAGAATGTGATAGTAACAGCTCCATCACTTTGTGACTGAAGTGTACTAACTTTTGAATGAATTATCTCACTGTATGAAATCACCATACACAGCAGGAAATCCCTGCATTACATGTTTTTGTCATATTCAGATTTCACTGATTCTTTAATACTTAAAGGATTAGTAAATGTATTATGGAAAAAACAAACAAACATATTATAGAGACGTTCCTGCTGAATGGTATTCCCCTTCTGGGATTTGATTAATTCAAAAGTTACAGCTCAAAGAGGTGGACCTGTTACTATCACATTCAATGACCAGAGATGACCTTTCCCATAGAATGCAGCAGAAAAATATCCTGTTACTAACAGCTTCTGAAAGCACCAACTATTTGTGAGACTTTGAACTGTCATAACATTTGAATGAATCATCTCTCCCCAGTGGAAATAAACTTGTTTTATTTAGCATGAATATACTTATAATTCATTTAGTTTTTTTTCCAAAATATAACTTTACTGATCCTTTTAGACATAAAGGATGAGGAAGGTTTTATTAAGTAAAAAAAGACCTATATTATAGGGATTTCCCTGCTGAGTAAATCAAAGGCTAGTCCCACTGCTGCGGTGTGATTCATTCAAAAGTGATTACAGTTCAAACTTTCATAAAGAGGTACAGCTTAAATGAATCAGTTAGCACCATGAAATGTTTCTATGGGAGGACTTCTTTGGAGAACTGTAGCCTGTAGCTGACCTGTCCCATAGACTACAATAAAAAGTCAGTGTGCTAACAGTTTAACCCCTCTGCCAGAGGGGTGTGTAACACATTGCAAAACTATCTTGCACTCAAAGTGTTTATATATATATATATATATATATATATATATATATATATATATAAACTTTTTATATAGTTTAACCCCTTAACTACCGGGGAATCCGGTCGCGAACGCGACTCAACAACCACGGAGCAATTTTTTTTTATTGCTCCGTTGCGTTCCGGACTCCCCGAATGGCGTGCAGCCGCGGGGGGAGCCCGGAACTCGATGACAGTCATAGTACGTCATCGGTCGTTGAGTCAAATCGACCCTTGACATACTATGACCGTCAAGGTTCGTTAAGGGGTTAACCCTTTGAGAGCCATGCAATGCGTTGAATACCCCTCTGACACTCAAAGTGTTAACTTGTAATATCTTTGAAACAGACCATCTCCCAGCAGCAGGAGTAAAGTACCATTGTTTTACTCATACTAAGAGCCATACGTTTAAAGAAGTAGTGAAATAGATTTTGTCGTTTGTAACGACTTTTCAAAGTGCACTGTCGTTGGGATCATTAATATTTTCAGAGAGTGTTGGTTGTGATCGGAAAAATGTTGTTTGTTCTGACTGAAATTGTCGTATGTAACGACACAGAAACGTGTTAAAAAATGTTTTAACTAACAACAAAAATGTCTTAAAGGGATAGTAAACACCCCGAAAAACTTTAAGCCAAATTTTAGGAATAATAAGAAAATAAAGACCTCCGCTCCCTCCCCTTTCTGCCTGACGAGCTGTAAAGCTGTCAGAAGCAGAATCCGGTCGCCCGACTGACGATGGCTCTTCAGGAGTGATGTCATTGGGATATCTAACTATAATTACTTCATCAGTATGGTCTACAACGTGCGCCTGGCTTGCAAGCACACGTTATAGACCATTCCGATGAAGTAATCATAGTTAGATATCGCAATGACAGAGCTCCTGAAGAGCCGCCGTCTGGTCCCGGAAGCAGGTTCTCATGACTTCCGCTGTACAGCGGACAAATGAGAAGAGGAAGGGAGCGGAGGTCTTTATTTTCTTACATCTCTCAAACCATAGCGGTTTGAGAGATGGGAATGAGGGTGTTAAGTATGTTTTTATTATACCTATAATTTGGCTTAAAGTTTTTCGGGGGTTTACAATCCCTTTAACTAAAGACAAAAATTCTCACATTCAGAACTTTACATTCCCTCCACTTGTTTCTTAATACACATCTTATCTTTTGAAAGATATTTTTTTGTTGTTAGTTACGAATAGTTTAGCCACGCCCTTGCCCCAACCCTTTGCCCGTCAGTTCCGGAGTTGTGTGGTACACAATGGACATTACTAGTTTTTTGTCTTATACTCTATAGAAAATATGTCGTTCATGCATACAATGACTTATTTTTGTCTTTTATACAACTTTTTTTGTCGTTATCCATTTGAACATACGGCCCTTTGTTTCCTGCACTATTAAAATTAGTTTTTAACCCCTTTAATACTATTGAGATCACTAATACATTGCTTTGCAATGCATTTGAGACCACTCTAGAATTGAAGGGGTTAAAACCATTTAACTAAAGAGTATATTTCTATTTTTTTATCTGTTGCCTATGCTGCAGCTGTTTTGTCCCAGATAGACTCTACTTATCATTTGTATGCATATGCCCTGCTCCTTTTAAAACGTACGGTAAATCTATTTCCCAGTGACAAGGATAAATATTCTCTAAAGAGGTGAGGAAAACTTTGCTGGTGATTTGCTTACATCTCGTGGAACAGCTGCACATTGGTTTAAATGACAGTAAAAGTACAGTGTCTTATTGTTCCACAGCATTTCTGTAAACACTAAGGCTTACAAAATTGCTTTTTTGATCTTCTCACCAAGAGCTGATACACAGTGGTTGTTCATCTCTAGAAGCTGTCCAGGATTAATCTATGCATCCAACCAACACTCTGGAAAAAATGGTAGTACATCAAACTGGATTTACTTAATAGGTTGGGGGCCTCACTAGCATTAAAGGGGTTAAGCATCCCATTTAAAGGAACACTAATGTTTCCAGATAAAGACCAATTAATACACCCGGAAATTCCTATTGGGCAGTATGAATTCTGCCCTTGCTTCTTCATACAGAGAAGACAGGGAATATGTACTACTATGATTACATACTTAAGTAGAAACTATTACCAATTTCTTAGTGCTAAGCCCCCTACGCCAATTTACTAATCAACTT
Source organism: Rhinophrynus dorsalis (assembly GCA_037306005.1). Classification (NCBI taxonomy): domain Eukaryota; kingdom Metazoa; phylum Chordata; class Amphibia; order Anura; family Rhinophrynidae; genus Rhinophrynus; species Rhinophrynus dorsalis. The sequence goes on from CM074725.1 coordinate 197,280,220, forward strand.
ACATGGAAAATTTTCCTCTGTATGCCACTTGTGCCAATAGGGGCATTTTAGGGCATTCTTTTCCTTGCACTTTGCTTAATGTTATGTACTAACAAGACATAGAGAAAATGGGTTAACTCCATGTTATAGAAACATAGATAAGTAGAATCTAGTCTGCTCATTTTCCTACTGTAAAAACCTCAAAACTTTTTTCTTTTCTTATGTTAAGGACAGCCTTATGCCTATCCCATGCATGCTTAAATTGTGTCACTGTATTAACTTCTACCAGTTCTGCTGGTAGACTATTCCACTTATCTACTACCCTCTCAGTGAAGTAAAACTCTTTTACATGTCTAAACCTGTGTACCTCAAGTTTTAGACTATTGCCTCTTATCCTAACATTTTTACTCCTTTGAAATGTACTTCCATCCTGCATTATGTTGAATCCCTTCGTATTTGAATGTGTCTATCATATCCCCTCTCTCTCTTCTCTCCTCCAAGCTATACATGTTCAGATCCTTTAGTCTATCCTGATATGTCTTTTCCTGTAAACCAGTCACCTTTTTAGTAGCCCTTCTCTGAATTTTCTGTAGAGTATCTATATCCTTCTGGAGATGGGGTCCCTAGTAAATATATCCATGGAGGTAGACACGACTATTGTTAGCATGTCTACTGAACCTCAAACGCCACCCACTGAAACAAATTTTTACAAAATTAGAGGTGGTTAAATACACGAGTGACAAAAGATTTCTGTGTACAGTGGGCAGAGTTTGAAGTACAGTAGTCTTGCTAACAGCTGTCATGTCCTTACTGGGTTAATTAACCCTTTGAGGTACAGAGGGGTAAACAACACATTGGAAAGCAATGTGTTGTGTACCCCTTTAGCACTCAAAGGGTTAAATACCTTACTTATCTATTGAGGCAAGGAGCAAGATTAAAATTTATAAGGACCATTAGGATTTTCTGGAACTAGTAAGGTCAGTGGTGGTGGTGGTGGGGTTAATGCTTGATGGTATTATTGTTCCCTTCAATCAATGGGGATTTTTATTCGCTCTCTAAGATGAAGTTGGTTTGCTGCAGAATTGCTGCACATTTCTCATTACATTTATGCCCCAGCGAGAACTCATTGACATTTTTCTCTTTGAAGACCTTCTTTTAACCCTTTGAGTGCCAGACGGGTATGGAACGCATTGCGTTCCGTACCCCTCTGGCACTCAAAAGGTTAATAATTTGCTTGCCGAGGGGATGAGAAACACATTAGAGAGCATTGCACTGGTTGCCCCTCTGGCACTCAATCGGTTAAGGCAAAGGAGCTACCTTATTGCTAATGTTAGCACACTGGCAACCTCTGGAGCTGGAATTAACTAATGCTTCCAAGAAAAAGGCTTGCAATAACTGTATTCTACTTCTGACATGTAAGAGGTACTCTGAACACTTAATACAATTTTACTTTTATAACCGGTGCTTGGAAAACAATGTATGCCTGATGTGTTGTATTTTATAACCTTACTTTCACCCAGAGCAGAGAATTATTTTTATTTGAAAGCACTTTATTATTTTTCATCCACTTCAATGAAAGTTATTGGCATTGTGAGACAGTAAATTTATATGCAGTAACTTATTTTACAAGAGATAGTGGGGGGTTATGCACTAAGACATGATAAAGAGGTGATAAATTGGTTTCTCCAGTGATATCACTTCTCCAGTTCTTGGGGGGAGATTCACTAAACAGTGATAATGAGTTGATAAAGTGGAAATGACTTCTCCAGTTTGTCACTTCTTCATTCCTATGTTACTCTATGGAGCCTATCCTGTATAATAATTGGCTAAAACGTGCGTAACGACAAAGTCATGCGCAGTAGAGAGCTGGACGGCTGATACAGAGCTGGACTCTGTATCAGCCGTGATGCTGGCAGTCTCTACTGCGCATGACTGCCCCGCGACCGGCTGGCAATGGCACTGTGGCCCTTGTAACGGGCTCTTCAACTAGTTCACTAATATTTCTTCAACTTTGAAGATCTTAGTGCATAGGCTCTATACAGGGCCGGTGCAAGGATTTTTGTCTACACAGGCGAACGTGCATTTTGATGCCCTCCCCCAAACCTCTGCCCCAGTCGATCTGCCCCATATGGCATCCCTTTTGAGAGTAAAGCCTCTAAAATACATTACAGCAAAGTCCAATTTTAAAAGCAGAACACACAATAGCCTATTCATTTCATGTGTTTTACACATAAACAAGCAGTTTTAAATGATTTTCAAATAGCTGTGCACCAGTCGTGATTATAAAGGGTGCAAATATCCCCTCCACGCATGCTCACTCTACACTCCCTCCCCTCTCCCCCACTTCCAAAAAGGGACTGTAAAAAGACAGAGCAGTATCTCTCTGTGTCTCTTATCTTAATGATCCCTGATGGGATTGCCATTGGGAGAGACAGGAGGAGGCTCCGGGGTCCTGAAAGTGCAGCCCCTAACCTTTATACGCATATACATCAGTCTGCAGATGTTAAAGGTATAGTAATACTTCGTTTTATCTTCATTTTATTTTGTAGGCATTAAAAAACATGAAGAACGATATAAGTCTTATCTCTCAAACCTTTATGGTTTAAGAGATATTCACAAGCAAAGTATCCCCCCCCCGTTCAACCAGATCAGAAGGGAGGTGCCCAGGTAGACTGCAGAGAGGGACAATCTTCAATTAAGATAAGGGAAAAACCTGAAAAGCTTGTCAAGGGGGGAAGGGCTTTCATTGTTTTCATACAAAGAAGATTGGCCCCTTCTGTTATCTGTCTGGTTTTACAACCAGATTCACATCTGAGAAGAGATGGCTTACACTAGGTAAAAGGGGCAGGAGGGGAAACTTTGCTTGTGAATATCTCTTAAACCATAAAGGTTTGAGAGATAAGACTTATATCGTTCTTCGTGTTTTTTTAATGCCTACAAAATAAAATAAAGTTAAAACGAAGTATTACTATCCCTTTAAAGGCAATGAGGATGCAGTGACGCTGTATTTCTGATTTCTATACACACTCCCTGTACCCAAACAGCACTTGATTCCTAGCCTAGCCCCATTTCTTCCTCCCTGTTACCCACCTACTATATATATCTGTCTGACTCACCTAAACTGTACGTTGGAAGGCTGTTATCAATGTATTCCTGCAGACTTTAAACATGGATCTACAACATAAAAGCAGGTAATACTCCACCACATTCTATATCCCGTCCCCTTATGTCCAGAGCTTTCATTAGCCAATTGGACGGTAGAGGCTAAAAGCATATCCAATGCAGTGTTTTGCAGTGTGTTGAAGATGCCTCTGGCAATTGGCACTGCACATCAAGAAGAGGATATAAACAAAACCACTGCCAGCAATAGGGGGATGGGTTGGAAATAAAGGATCACTAACCCCTGGTGCATCTGGGGGGGCTAATAAAACACTGCCAGGCATACACTGAATGCTAGAAAAACCAATCACAACAATATTACCAGCTGAGCATTGGTGGTGGGATCAATGCACTGCCAATAATTGTACCTAGGTAGCATGCACAGCCAGGGAGGGTGCACCAGGTAATCTCCTACCTGAGCCTCTCCAGTACCCTCCAGATTGGAGATGCAGTGCTGATGTCAAACATGTTTTGGTTGGACTAACTCCCACTGCTGCAAGGATTGCAAACTCAGAGGCTCTGAGGCTGCTCTCACTGGCTGGGCACATTTTCCTCTTCCATTTTCTCTATCTCCAGCCAGCCCCCTTTCTCCCCTCCCCCCAAAAAATAACAAATAAAAGCAGCCCCAGGCTCCCCACAGCCCACTCAATTACACTTTTTTTTTTTTTTCAAAAAAACCCTGCAGGCCACAGGCGGTCGCGCTGTTACAAGAAGCTACATGACAATCTCGCTCTGATATGCAGGGCGGGATTGTCATGTAGCCTTTTTCAACATGGCGACCAACTTAATGCGGCTCCAAGCAGAGCGCTCTTACAAATGTGCTATCATGGTGGATCGTGGATTCCTTAACCCTAACCCTTACCCCATCCGGCCGTCCCCAATCCCCATCATTTACAAGTTTGAAACAAAACAACTCATTTGTGATTTATACTTTGTACAGCAACCCAACCCATCCATTCCTGATTCCCGTGGCATGTCACTGACTCACTCACTCATTCACTGCTGTGCCTCATCTCGCGGCACTGACTCCATCTCTGCTCCCGCCTACATTGCTGAGTGCTCTCTCTCTGTCTACTCTATTTGATCTTCTGGGTCACGGTGCAGCTGGTGGCAGTTCGCAGATGCGGTGCGTGCATGCACCACCTGACTTTGTCACGTCTGCCAGTCCATCACTCACTGGCCACATACGCTGCTCCTGGCTCATTCAGACAGACAGCAAGTGATTGGACTCCTCCGTCTCCTGCTGCCTAGCCTGCCTGTGGCTCAAAGTGGCTTCCTCACCACATTATTGAGACCAGGAGATGCCACGAGGGATGGAGGGAGTGCTTGGTTGGTAGCGCTGCCGCCGCTTAAATCAACCTCGGAGTCGCTGAAGATATAAAAAATAAATCAGTGAAAAAAAAATCTCCTTGTTTCAGCGCCCCTCTGCTGCTGTGCCCTAAGGCGGCTGCCTAAGCCGACTTATTGCTAGCACCGGCTCTGGCTCCATAGAATAACACAGGGATTGGAGAAGTGATATCACTGGAGAAGTCACCTCCACTTTATCACCTCTTTATCACCGCTTAGTGAATCTCCCCCCTTATGTTATTCTAAGAAGCCTATGCACTAAGGCTATATAGAATAACATGGGAACTGTAGAAGTGATATCACTTGAGAAATCATCTCAACTTTCTCACCTCATTATCACGCCTTAGTGTTTAACCCCCTATGAGACTGATTTTCTAACAAGAACTAGTTTAAGGAGGAACTATCACATATGTATAAGTCCCCCCAATTAGTTTCTACTGTTGCGGTAAGCACATCAATCCTTTTATTATCCTTATTAAGTCTGGCATTATTTAGAAATCTAAGTTCTTAGGAGACTCACCGCCAGACGACAGCGACGACATCTTGCAGAAGAAACATCTGTGTGCCTGCACTGTCCATCCCTGTCTCCTCACTGATTGGCAAGTAATCTAAGGGGAAGCTGCATTGTACAGCATGGTACAGACAGGGACGAACAGCGCAGATGCATAGCTCACTCTTCAGGAAGATGTCGGTGCTGCCGTTTGATGGTGAGTCTCCTAAGAACTTAGATTTTTAAATAATGCCAGACTTAATAAGTATTATAAAAGGATTTATATGCTTAACGCCAGGGCTCAAAATTTCCACTCGCCACTAGCCAATGGCAAGTGATAATTTAGCCCTGGCAAGTAGAAATTCAGCCCTGGTGGGTATGGTGTGTCTTGCAGTGGCGAGTGACTTTTCAGGTCTGGCTACTAGCAAAGGACTTCAAATTTTAAGCCCTGCTTAACGCTATAGTAAAAACTAATTGGAGGGCACTTATTTATATGTAATAGTTCCACTTTAAATGGGGCTTTTAACCTGTTGAATACATTGGAGACCTCTCTGACATTCAAGGGGTTAGAAACCACATTTACGTATCAATTAGACTAATGTACTAAAAAGGGTGAGATGTTCAGAAAGTGGTGGTAATTTACATGTTTCCATCATTTTTTGCATCCAATTCTGCCATCTCTGTCAAAGGGAAAAAACCATCTTAAAAGTGGGCGCGGTTTAATCTACCGTCACATTGTAAGGTATTTTCAGAAAAAAATATTTGTTTCAACGTCACTTTTTTGTCTGATTAACGTTGTTTTTTCCCGACAAAATAAAAATGGTCTAAACTTGTAGAAGACAAATTAATGTACTGTTAGCAGGAGTGAGAAGCAATTTGTCGCTTCAAAGACAAAAAAAAGTATTTTTCTTTGAAAATTTTCATTTCAGAAATTTTCATTTCAAAGACAAAATCAAAGACATTCTTAACATCAGAATTTTTTAAAGGAAATGTTCATCAAGATCTTGTTACCGTCATTTTTAATTCTTTAGATGCATTTTCAAACGTGACGGATTTACTTCTGAAAGTATTGTCCTTCTTTTACCACAACTCATGATGCAACAATTTTTTCATTATGATGACTTTTTGAACATCTCACCCTTCGAGTATAGTGGAGCAAACCAACTGCACCATGAATATATAGTTCTTTGAACTGTTGAATGTTAGGAAGGTTTCCAACATATATGGTACAACTGGTTTGTTCCAGAACTACTGCAGTTATTTTTTGCATAACGATCTCATTGATAAATAAAATAAAATGCTAAAATACAGTCACAGAATTAAAAAAGCCTTTCCAGCTATTATAAATCTGAACATTCTTAAGAGAAATCCTCAGCTAGCATAATAGTGTTTACAATATGTGTAAGGGAAGTTAACCCCTTAAGAACCAGAAGGTTGTGTAACACAATGCATTGCACGTTCCCCTGGTCCTTAAGGGTTAAAGGAGCAGTAAACCTTTTTATGATAATCTATATCCTGCTGTGTAAGACAATGGTACTCTCACTGCTGACAGTTTTTTTTTTTTAAATCATATAACAGTTCAAATGATCAAAAAGTGTGTGTCAGCATGATTACTTTCTGAAAGTTTAAACTGATATCATGACTCGGCAGTTTCTCTCATAGTTTATGAAGAACTAGATAACCCATAGAGTGTGTAGGGAAAGGGCACACACTCACACCATTCCTCTATACCTTGTTTAGTGCATAGCCATAAACAATGCCTAGGTGAAAGGAATACCCTAAAACGCCCACAGACTATCCCATTGTCCTTTCCTTTACACAGTTGGAATTAAAGGGATGAATTCTGGCCACGTAGCTTAGTAAATTGACATTTTGTCAGACATAGGATCTGAGATAAGATGTGATTACTATTTAGAAATATATTAAAGACCAATACAATATACTCTTTGCGGAACGCTATTCAGAGAGCTAAGCAGAAAAAGGGTCAACCTTCAAGATAAGGGGAAAGGAGCTTTTGATATAAACAAAGGCAAAGATTTCTTACACAAAGGGCAGTAACAATGTGGATTTCTTTGCCTCTGGATGCTGTGCTATTAGACAGTGTAGATACTTTCAAGAAAATATTGGATACTCTTTATAGCTCAGAACAACATAGAGATTTATGACAGATGTTTTTGATGAAGATAGTATGCTGCCTTATGGAGTTGGGAAGGATTTTTTTTTTTACTCATTTAGGGAATAATGGCAAACACCTTGATTTTTTTTTTTGTCAGCCTCTGAATCAACAAAAACAAGGGTTATGCAGCAGATGGAAAACTTGAAGGATGCTTTTCTTTACCTTACCAATTATGTTACTGAATTAAAAACAAAAACAGGAGAGAAAATAAGTAATTAAAGCAGAACTACCATGTTACAAAATGTTTAACTTAACTAAGGCCCCTTCTGGCGACTAGCTGCTTAGTAGCGCTAGTCACCAGAATTACCTGATTTAATAGATATATGCTTTATTCCCCAGCTGTCAGTAGCACGGAGCGCGGACATCTTGCCAGAATGACGTCCGCGCGCCTGCACTGTCAGTCCCAGCCAGGTCTAGGAGGCATTGCTAGGAGCCATTCGGCCCCGGCTGGGACTGACAGTGCAGGCGCGCGGACGTCATTCTGGCAAGATGTCCGCGCTCCGTGCTACTGACAGCTAGGGAATAAAGCATATATCTATTAAATCAGGTAATAATTCTGGTGACTAGCGCTACTAAGCAGCTAGTCACCAGAAGGGGACTTAGTTAAGCAAAACATTTTGTGACATAGTAGTTCCGCTTTAACCCCTTCACATCCAGTGACGTGCCAGGACTGTCACGGCTGTCCAGCACTTATGGACCAGTGACGGTGTTGGTACGTCACATACTTTTTACTCGGCGCAGGAGCTCTGTGAGTAATAGCAGGGACTTAAATTGATCGCTCCAAGACTGGAGCGATCTCTTTCAATCCCCCATTTGACGTGCCGGCACACGTGATCATTCACATGGGATGGCACTTCAAACTGTCCTATCTGGTCCTTAAAGGACCACACACCCTAGAACTGCTGGTCCTTAAGGAGTTAAGCAATATTAAGTAAGGAAGTATTTACATATATCTATGAATTTTACAAAATACTTAGGGATATGTATCAAGAGATTTTCATAAATCTAGAACAAAGATCTAGAACTTTATATACCACTCTGAAATTGATTGATTTTTTTTCTTTGATACATATGGTTACATTTTTTGATTCATATTAACTAAACTTTTACCTACTGTTTAAAGAATTGTTTTAATTGGCCTTTAAATCTGTATATCATTTTATGTGACATAAAACAATAAAATATCTAAAATTCTAAAATAATAATTCTATTGTAAACCTTTCTTTTTTAACTTCCTTTAACCCTCCGAATGCCAGAGTACCCCTCTGGCACTCGAAGGGTTAAGCATAACCTAATGTTACTCACTGTATTATTTGTAGATGCCAGCATACGCTTTAGTTAATCATTTGCATGCCCTGAAGGACTTCCAGTTAGCCAGTTATTCCATGTGTAATGCAGAATGACAACACTGAGTGTCAGGAGAAATTATTGATGTAAGCTGTGGTAACCAGACAACAGATGGTCGGATGTTAAGTGACAAAATGTTTGACTTCCGTAATATAAGTGAAAAAAAAAAATGCAACTGAAATTAGTAGACATCTGATCAGAGTGGATGTACAAACCATTCTCAGGCTGATGTGTAAGAAGAACTGCAGCCATTCTGGAGAAAACCATCTGCTTTTTATTAGACTAACACACATTCACAAAATAGAATTAAAAGTGGCTTTTAACCCCTTGAATGCTAGAGAGGTATCCAATGCATTCTATACCCCAATATTATTTCTAAGTGTTAGTGGTCTTTCAGCCATGCAATGTTAAAGCGGAACTACCATGCTAGGTAAAGTTGCCCTGCAATATTTAGGCGGGTGGTGACTAGCTTAATAATAGTTAAAAGTAGCCGATAGTAACGTAATCCTTAATCTTCCGAGACTGATGGCCAGGTTAGTGCAGTCTGTTCGCCTGCGCCGTCAGTCCCTTCCGGTGCCTTTCAGGCCAGTGCAATGCTTTTTAATGGAGATCAGGACTGTCAGCGATGGCTCGCAGACAAGATGTCTGCGCTGATGCCTGGTTTCCGGTCTCGGTATATTAAGGATTACTTTACAAACGGCTACCTTTGAGAAGTAATATAACTATTATTAAGCTAGTTGCCACCTGCCTAATTATTGCAGGGTGTCTTTACCTAGCGTGGTAGTTCCGCTTTAAATCCTTTGATGCCAAAGATCTCTCCAATGCATTGCTTTGTAATGTAATATGAAATATATTGAATGTGCCATATGACTTTCGCTGAATTACTTGCATATAAAGTATTATTTACTGCTTCATTCCACATGTTCCCAGATATCTTATTTTTCATTTTTATAGTGTTTGGAATTTGCATAATAAAATATAAAATATAATGAAAAATATGAACAGCTTTGACTACCGATGCTATACTTTATTAACCAGATTTTAACACCTTGAGGACTAGTGGGGCATGCAATGTAATTGTGAGTCAATATGATGCATGTCCTTGTTTTATATTTAGTACCTTCTTATTATATGTCAGGCTTGTTTAAATGACCTTGCTTATGAATAACATGTATTGAGTGCTGCATTGTTTAATGTAGGAGATTCCACTGGGAAAAGACATGATTTTCAGCAGTTTAACACACAGAAAATGGCTAATACAACATAGAGGTTATTTTGAAAGCTCTTTGACAATCATCAGTTGTTTTAAAATTTTGTAAATGCTCATACTGTTTAGGTATTGTACGGTCTTTCAACTAAATTAGTTATGTTCTATACCATGAGAGTTTAAACCTGTCCTCAGACCCCTCAACAGTGCATATTTACAGGTTATCTTCAATAAACCGCAATCAAATGTCATTAACTCCGGCAGATCATTCAGAATGTATGAACCATGGATTGAGTCACCTGTATTCATACATGGGAACTCTCCAGATCTGCCTCAGAGACTTCAGTTTTTAAAATTAATTACTGGGTCTTTGGGGACAGAGTCTGATTCTCTGGCTGTGGTGAGCTTCTTCTCAAACTCTGCTCACTTCTCCTACTTCCCATCCTGTTCCTACCACTTCTAATCCTTCCCACCCTATTCGCTGCTCCTACCTGATTAGGCCCTGCCCTCTTTATGGTGTGAATCACGTAATTTACATCCACCGTTTGGTAGCCCTCTCTGGGTTCTCACTGGGAGGAACTTCTCAAGTATGTCTTTATTCATGTGAGGAGATCCTGAAAGCTTGCTCCACTGGTGGGCCTGAGCACAGGTTTTAGTACTCCTGGTATAGTCGCTGCTTGAACATGTCTCTTACTCACCCCTACATGGACAAATTTACTGTCCTTCTAAACTATGGATCCCATAATTATGAAACATACAAAGAGGACAACCCCCCAAAAAAAGTAGCAGTGATTTGTGCATCACGTTGGCATCAAACCTCTGTGGTCATTTTTTTAAAGGGCAACTAATGTGGATAGTGGCCTATTGGAAGATATGCTTCCCTGTGAGCAGACCTGTATGATGAATCCAGGCTGCATTGCGAGTCCTGACGGAAACACATGGGTCCATCACTGGTCCCAAGAGAAAACACTGTGTTGCAAGACTGAACTCTCACAGTCCGTTCTCATTTTCCTGCACAATCCAATCCAAACCATCTGTCCTGGCTAGGAAACCCAACACAGAAGGTTTACAGAGACTGGACACACAACGCAAGATGTTTGGGGCTGAGAGACAAATACTTCCAGGTTGTGTCCCAGCTCACTTCCAGCTGCGAAGGGCAGGAAGGCAATTTTCTGCGGAGAAGATTCAGTTAAAAATGATATTTGCCCTTCAAAGTTCCCAGTGTTTTATTATGTTTGTAATCATTTGTATACTAGTTACATCCTTTTACATAGTTTATACAGTTGAAAGACCACTATGGGAAGTTGTGAGGTGATGCGAGCCCTGTGAGCCTGAGTGTGTCTTTCCCAGGCCAGTCAACAGTGATCATCTGCCAGGGTGCTGTGGATACCAGCTTAGGGTGCTCTACTCTTTCTATGAAGACTTTGAGAGCAATGTTAAAGCTGAATGTCTACTGTATATTTATAGAAATGATTATGCACAATACATTTATGTATTGTACCCTTCATTAAGGCCTTGTGAAATTACTTATAATTGCAGATTGCATTTTATGGCTACTTTAAGCAAATAAAGACTGAAAACCACTTCCCAAGAGCTTAACCTCTTAAGGACTACATGAATTACTATGACTTTCATGGTCCTTTTATCCTTAAGGACCGATGACGGTCATAGTAAGTCACGTACTTTTTACTTACAGAGTTCCACCGGGAGCGCTTTAAGTAAAAATAGGGCCTAAAATTGACCGCTTCAAGTGGCGCGCCGCAACAGGTCAAATATACCGGCGCGTCGGCAAGGATCAAAGCTGTCCTTATGGGACGGAAACGTCCCAGGACTGCTGGTCCTTAAGGGGTTAAGTGCATTACTTTGCAGGGTGGCAGCTGCAGCATGCATCACTCTAGCACATCTATGTAGACTGGGCACACTCCCACATACATTTTTTTTCCTGTGCTCTAAAATATTTATTTGTCTTCCCTCTTTTTCACATCAATAGCCCACAAATCTGTGACTTCCCTTAATGGGGAATATACAACACAAAACAACTTACATTTACTTGTAAATTAGACTACTGTATTATTTTTTTCTAGCAAATCAAGCAATGTTAATAAATCCAAATCACTGTCACTCATATTCATTAGCTAATAGTCAGGAAGCCGTTTTGTTTACATGCGCAATGTATGACAGAAAAAATTAAATCTACTGAGATGCAAATCGCTGAGGTAAATATCCACTGAACAAGTAAGGACGTGCATTATGCTGCTAAAATGTGTCACCAGTTGCAAGATTATCATAGATTGGTTAGTTTGCAAAGGGGGTGTGGCTTAAATGTCATGACATCTGACATTTTAAGCAAATAGAGCTTTCCTTCATTCGCCAGAGTGTACTGATTTTAGATACACTCTGCAGGAAAAATAATTGTTTTGAATGGCATTTGTTTATTGTTTCTAAACTATTTTTTTTATTTTAAAAAGGAGTTAAAATTCTACTTTAAAAGATACACAGACATCTCCTTTCCACACACACCCACACACGCACACACCACACACACACACACACACACCCCTTCTACCTCAAATACAACACATCTGTCCTACCTTTATCATTCACATGTTGCTTTTTTCCCTCCCAATCAAATTTGCCCCTTTTACCCACACTCTTTTCCACACAGACACACTCTATTACACAATTGCCATTTAAATTCATTTTTTAAATTACAGTTTGTGAATCTATTTGTATGGGGGATGGCAGGGGGCCATATGCAATATTAGGCTTATGCTCTTTATTATGCTAGAGTTTTCTATGTTCTTTGATTATCCACAACTGGTTTATTAATTTCTTTATAGTAGTTCCCAACCTCCTCCCCAGGGTTGCCTAACAGGCCATATCTTTAGGATTTCCCTGCTTGTGCACAGGTGAGTTAATCCGAAGATAAATTGCTTAATTCAAGGGTACTTAAACCTGTCCTCAGGCCTCCAAAATGGTTCATGTTTTTAGGATCTAACGTGAACGCAGGTGAATCATTCAGTCGTTCAGTCACTCTAAAGGATCTGTCTGAGTTAATGATGTTCACTTCTGTTTAACTGAGGAAACCTTGAAAACAAGCACTGCTGGAGGGGCTTAAGAACAGTTTTTGAGAACCCCTGATTTATTTAACTCTCCTGTGCATAAGGTATGGCCTGTTAGATATAACTGAGCATAGAATTGCAAATGACTGTTTTACTAGAATGTTGCTAATCATATGCACAAATAAACACCTTGGATTCTAGAGATGTCTCCAGTGCATAGTTTCTTAATGTATTTCAGATGTCTCTTGTATCCAAGAGGTTCAGCAGTTTGAATCCTGAGCATTTTTTGATATGTCTGTGATAGAGCTGGGTAACTAGAGGGCCTCCAGCTGTTCAGAACTACAATTCTCATCATCCTCAGGCAACCATCAGTTGAACTTGTAGTCCAAAACATCTGGAGGGCTTCAGGTTTCACACCAATGGTCTATGCATTGATAGGCAAATCAACCTTTTGATCTCCAGTTGTTGTAGATTACATCTTCCATCCAAAAGTTCCACATGAGAACTGTTTCTACAAGCTTCTTTGGAATAACTCATTCACCATGCAGGGTCACTCAAGTTTTGCCTTTTTAACTTCTTTGGTGCTGAGTCTATCACTCCTGGGTAGAGATGCACTAAGGTGTGATAAAGAGGAGATAATGTCTCCAGAGATATCACTTCTCCAATCCCACTGTTAATCTACAGAGCAAGTGCACTAAGATATCTCAAGTGGGAGAGATCCTAGTGCATTGGCTCCATAAAATAAAATAGGAATTGGAAAAGTGATAGCACTGGTGGAGATATCACCTCTTTATCACCTATTTATCATACCATAGTGGGTAGGATAATCCCCCCCCACTCGCCTTAGGGGACACACTGTTCCCCTCATCTCCAACCAGACAACAGCTGTTTTGGGTATGATGGGAGTAGTAGGCCCCAACAGTTGAAGATAGAGGACTGGCTATCTCTACCTTATGGAATTACCATACTTTGCAAATAAATTGCTTTCGAGCATAGATTCTTGTGCTGAAGTACTTTTATTGTGGCTCTCATTCCCTCCAAAATCTATTTACTCCTGATAAAGATGTTATATTTACAGACAAAGAAGGGAAAACACTGCACATCAATCTTGCTTCTTAGTAAAAATAGCAGACAGAAATGCATCGGTTGGTGACAGTGCGCAATACATTTCTCTACACTATGGATGACAAGTCTGATGTAGTATGAAATAGGAGAGAGGTGGCAATACATAAATGTGCAGTGCTTTCTGACAAGGTTATATTGAAGGTGATCACATATTCCTTTAAATCAGAGTTAAAAAACAAAAGCTGCAGGGAAGGAATAAACAAATAATTAAAATTAAATAGGGCCATAGGAAACACTGCCAGAGGGGTGTGCATAAACCAAATGGGTTAAAGGTCTGCATTGGAGTGATATGCTATACTACTACTCCAACTAAATGTTCCCAGTTGACATAAGGAGCAATTCTTCCAACAGTGTCAGAGACACTGCCATGACTGGAAGGAGATGGTTAATATTTTTAAGCCAAATTCTCTGAAACTCTGTTTTAAAATGTGTTTAAATTCGCTCACTCTTAAAACAAAGGGGGCCTCTTTACCTAAATGGGAGTGGAACTATCTGAATGAGTTTAAGGGTTATAAATGACTCTGTTCCAGGCTATGTGGCTAAAGGAAGATATACTCCCATATGGGAAAGTGCGCTAGGGTGACAGATTTATATCAAATGTGATAGCCTTTTTGATATATCACAGCTGACACAAGACAGAACACATTCCTGTCTATTAATAAAATAACAGTTATCAGAGGAAATTTTTATATGGAGTAAGAACGCCATCTTCAGGGTGCATAGCGTTATTACTAGTGTTTTGAATTTTTCTCAAATTATTATATAATATATGCATGACATCATAGTAAAATTAAGAATTAGATTGTCCAATTAGATAATAATGATGATGTCACATTCTAATGAGACCCAATCAGAGGAGAAGGGGCTGGGCTTTTTGATAACAGGAATATTACATTATAAATATTTAGGTTTTGAAAGGGAGGGGGCTCTTGGCTCTTGGGTTTTCCTATCCTTGGACTTGGCTCCTGAGTTCCTGATCATCTTGCTTAGCTGTTCAATTCCTGCTGGATGCTAAATAAATCCTAGGAAACACTTATTGACTGGTAACTATATCTTTCCTTATTTTAATTCTGCAAAAATCCAGAATCAAATATATATTTCTTCCATATTTGAGGAAACATAATTTTCTTATAATTTTTCTTAGTGGACTGGCCACCCATTTTTAGAAATTATAATAAGCCATATTGGCTGTAATAATTCTGGAATTAAGCACAATTGATTAATTAATTTGTAATATTTTTCCAGATAATTATAAAATGGTTGATAGCAGGTAGATCTATGTAGCCTTGCTTCTATATTAGTTAATATAATTATTGATATTTCTAGAATAATATATTGTGTTTCTGGAAAGGTTATTTTAGCTAATATTTGATCTGGGGGAATTCTTGGAATTAGGTTTTTAACCCTTTAACTGCTATTTGTCTATTTTGAGGTGTTCTAGAGTTTTCTTTGTGCATGTGTTTTTCATCCTAACTTTTGCACAGTGGGAAGTTTATTTAAACCTTTCACTAGACAAAAGAAGCTGCCATCTTGGGTGGGGCATCCTATATTAATAAGTGGATTAACCCTTGGAGTACCCTATAGGTGTTACATAGGATTGCTATTGTCATGTATAGTATATGCTGCATGAAGTTTTATACTGTCTAGATTTGACTCTGAGTATATTCTTGGTACAATCTAGCCTTAACTATAATAAAGGCAATTCATATGTTTTATTCAGAAGGTACGCAGTGTTTGAAATCAGTACATTATTAAATTATATTTAACTACATTTGGGATTTTTTTCCAGTTAGTTTTTCTAAATTTCGCTATTGCATATGGTACAAGGAGATTGTCATAGGATCTGGTTTACCATTAAAGCCTACTCACCTGACAACATACCTTAAACATCAATTAGCATAGTTTATACAGTTTCTGGGGCAGAAATATTCATATATTCTGCTGCCAACTGTATTTTAATTAACTGTAAGGATCAATTATCCTTTTCTATGCTGCTGAGTTCAATTACTGTTATTTAATACCTCTGAATATGCCTATGTGCGGTTAACCCTTTAATTGCTGGTAATAATAATTGTGATATTGGTTTGAGTTACTGTATATCTATTTCAATTGCTGTTCACTCATTTATCATTGTTGTTTACACTTTATATATAGTATATTTTACTTAAATAAATGATATATATTTTTGCACAAATATGCGTAATTGATTATTTTAATCAATTCTTTACTGTGAAGTAGCGTGTCAATACCTAGTATGGTGTAATGTAAAGCTCTCAAAATTATTTTTTATCTATTTATGTGAAGATATACAACCTAATTGTGTCTCCTGTTAACCCTTTATTGTATTATCTTTGACACTATTATCTCCAAATCTAGTGAGAAAGTAAAGTGCAACAAAGTGCAACAAAATAGAATATAGAAGAGCACCTATGTACACATAAATCTGACAAGGTTACATTTAAGGTTACAGAAGTCTGAGATGCTCAGCTAGGCTCATGAGCTCACTGGGACTGTGTCCTCACACCCAGAGTGCAATCTCTTTTAACTTACAAATGCCATACAGAGAGAAGGAAAATTCTGAAGCATATCATACAGGTCCTGCCAAAATGACAGTCTAGCCACAAAATGCCAACCAACTCTTCTCTGATCAAGGGAAGCAGCTAACCCCACACATATGTTTCAGCCTTGTTGGGCCTCATCAGCAAGGTGCCGCTGATCCATCTAGGCACTTTTTGAGCAAGGAGTCCACGTCTGGAATCCCCCATTACCCTTAGGGTAACTAACCCTAAGAGCAATTTGCATAGAAATAGAAGAAGTCAGAGATGCTCAACTAGGCTCATGAGTGCCTAGAGGGAACAGCTGCACCTCACTGACTAGGCCCAAAAAGGCCGAAACATACGTCTGGGATTAGCTGCTTCCCTTGATCAGAGAGGAATTGTCTGGCTTTTCGTGGCTGGGCTGTCACTTTGGCAGGACCTGTATGATATGCTTCAGAATATTTCTTCTGTGTGAGGCATTTGTGAGCTAAAAGTGATTATACCCTGGGCGCAAGGAAACAGTCCCAGTGAGCTTTTACATACCCTTGCAAGCTCATGAGCCTTGCTGAGCATCTCTGACTTTTTTATCTTTGTTTAAGGTGACTACATATTCCTTTAAAACACTGGAGGGTTGCAGTGATTACTGTGCTGTCCTGCACAATGCCATTTTCATACCAGTCCCTACTTTAAATGCATATATTATCACCTTAGTTTGGGGCTGTTTTTCATTATTCTGATCTGAAAGGGTACAGATTTCCATCTAATTTAAAACAAAAATGAGTTTAGTGAATCCAGGATCTAGTGGTAGTGAAAGTGAGTTTGTGTGCAGGGCAGGGTTGGGTATAAGTGTAGGTAGGAAACAAGAGTTGTACAAAATAGTTTAGTGGCACATGGGTTGTGTGTTATCCCTTTAAGGACCAAAGGGCAGTGTTACCTCTAAAATGTGCACAGTTGAGTATCCCAGCAATGAAAGAATTCAAATACTAAATAAACTGGACAGGGGCATAGGCAACACTGTCAGAAGGGTGAGCATAAATGAAACAGTATAAAGGTCTACGCTCAAGTGATGTTCTATCCCAGTGTTCCAACTAACTATTCCCAGATGGCTCAAGGAGCAGTTCTTCCAAACATGTAGCATCTCCAAATCTAGCAACATAATTATCAGTATTAATAGTGCTCAGCAAATGCAAAGAATACTATACTGCATACCCTAATTCAATGGTCCTTAATATGTACATACTAACAAAATGTAAAAACAGAACATAAAAATATATATTCCTATTTTTTCATCGCTCTATAACCTAAACATACAGTTCTATAGTTTATTCTGTTGTTATAATAGAGCATATTAGTGCTCTAGTAGGTAACCTAATCTTATAGAGAATGGGACCCCTCTTTACTAGAGGCACTGCTAGTCACTGAAGACTTCATTTCCAAGAAACTCTACTATAAATGGAAACAGTGTATCAGAACTCATTAATATTACAAACATACACTTCACGCTGTATGGCATCTTAATGAGTCAGGTCAACTACAATAAATACTGAACTCAAACATTAGTTTTGGTTTATTGGGGACCAATGCACAATGAAATTGGAAAATCTAGGGGTAAGCCAACTACACCATAACCGACAAATAAAAATTCCTCAAATTCACATTAATTTAAATAGAGCTTTTAGCCCATGGAACACTTTAGAGGTCTCCATCGCACTGAGCAGCAATATGTTGGAAACCTTATCAGCATCCAAGGGATTAAAATCCTCATGCAATCAAAGAGAGTTTGTATTTATCCCCTATGGATCTGGCCCGGAAACTCTGGTATTTACAATGAATTGCCAGGTCTCCGGAGACAGAGGCTGATTCGGTGGTGGTGGGAAGTTTCTTATGAAACGTTGCCCATTTCTCCTAGGTCCCACGCTGTCCCTCCCACTATCCTACCCACTTTTCCTCATTCCCACCTATTCATCCCACTCCCCGCCTACTTTATGGCATAGGTTCTTAAGTCCCGCTCCACCTCAATTAAGCCACACCCCTTTTGTGACATGGATCACATAATTTGTATACCCCAAATGCATCACATGATCCCTCACCGGGGGCTCAAGAAGCAAAAGATTCCAGGTATGCCCCTATGGAAAACTGATTTGCTTTAGAATTCCTCTTCTTCCACTACTTGCATATGGCAAATATAGTTGTTAATATCTTTATTAGCTAACTAAGCAAATTTAGAATTCAGGCTTTCAAGAACTTTCAGGTCTCTTCCCCTAACATGCCTGAGGAAGAGACCTGAGAAGTCTTGAAAACTTGCATTCTAAATCTGCTTAGTTAGCCAATAAAGGTATCAACAACTTTATTTGCCTCTTGTATTTCTACAGCTAACACGGTACCAGCTCTCATCTGTTACTACCTGCATATGGCTCTTTCAATTCTATTTTAATTTTATGAGTAAAGTCTGTTACTACAACTTAACCCTTTGAGTGCCAGAGGGGTATGCAACACATTGCGAAGCAATGCATTGTGTATCCCTCTGGCACTCAAACGGTCAAAGGAGATGTAAACCTTTATTATAAAAAATATATATATCATCATATTGTATGGTTTACCGCAAAGTAAAATAAGGCTATACCTATAGCCAGGAGATGCACTGTTATAAAGTTCTCCACAGAATGAGAAAGTAACAGCTCCATCATTTTGTAACAGTTGGAACTGTAATAGCTTAAATCATCTCTCAGCTGTTTGCGTTTTGTTGGATTTTTGCTTACTGAACAGCAAAAACTTTAAGTGTATTTTTTTTTCTAATAACAAAATGTTATTCATACTTTGAACATCATGGGGAAGATTCACTAAGTGGTGAATCTCCCCTCTGGTTTGGTGTTATATTAGTAAGTACACAGACTGCCAGTCAAGAAATCATACTTTGTAAGTGAGACAATAGAAATGGTCACCAAAAGACATCTTTAAAAATTATGGAGGGAAGTGCTCCCCACATTAAAACCAACATATATCCAGATACAGAAGTAACTGCTGAATCCCCATAATATAATTCACTTGAATGCAAAACCTAAATGTACCATATTTTTCGAAGGTTATAATTTGAAGAATGAATGAATCAGTCTAACATGTTTCATATTTGAGTTCTAATTTAAAAGATAGATGGAAGTTATTTTACTACCTTCAATGGATTTGAAAGCATTTCTATTGAGAATTATAATATAGTAGCTCTTCCACAAAAGAAAATTGATGAATATTTTCCTTTTGAACTAGTAAGATAAATGGCATTTTAATATCTTGGAAGAATTTTTATAATGTAGCCTTATACTAAAGGAATTATATTTCTTTAGGTTTATGGAACATTATCGATTTAAATGCTATTTTTCCTGAGCTGTACAACTGGTGCTCAGTTCCTTATAATGTGTGTGTTACTGGAAGTATGTTCCATACTGTATAATGGCTAGTCGAATATTCCCTTACTGTAATATTTATCAGAGTCAGCTAAATCTTGTCTCACATTTCAGGATTAACCCTATGGATGGTCTAGACCAGTGACTCTCTCCTCTGGTCCTCGGGGCAAACCGACAGGTTGAGTTTTTGGAATATCCCTGAGTAACCCTCTGAATGCCAGAGGGGGATGTGTGATGCAATGTGCTGGATATCTCTCTGTCACTCAAAGGATTAAGCAAAGTTGACTTAATCACAATCACCAAGCTATTGATACCCACCAGTTAACAGGCAGGGATTAGCATAAAATCCTTCACTGTTGGTGTGCCCCGAGAGTGAGGACCAAGGCTGGGAAACACTACTCTAGTCATAGACACCAGATACAATGGAGGTATCTCTTGCATCAAGACTGTAAAGCAGAACTATACAATTTGGAATAAGTAGTTCTAAATGTGTTTAACAGAAGGTCTTACTTAAAGGATAGTAATACTTCATTTTATCTTTATTTTATTTTGTAGGCATAAAAAAAACATGAAGAACGATACAGGGGAGATGTTCATGGTTTGCACTCATTAAGCAGCAAGCTAAGACTCTGTACTTCTGTATTATGGTGTCTAGACTATGACTAAGCATGTGATCATGAGAAATGCTTAACGGGATAGTAATATCTTATCTTTATTTTATTTTGTAGGCATTAAAAAAACAGGAAGAACAATATAAGTTTTATCTCTCAAACCTTTATGGGTTGAGAGATATTCACAAGCAAAGTTTCCCCTCCCGCCCCTTTTACCTAGTGTAAGCCATCTCTTCTCAGATGTGGAATGCAGTCCATAGACCAGACAGATAACAGAAGGGGACAATCTTCTTCCTATGAGAACAATGAAAGCCCTGCTCCCCTTGACAAGTTTTTCAGGTTTTTCCTTTATCTTAATTGAAGATTGTCCCTCTCTGCAGTCTACCTGGGCACTTCCCTTCTGATCTGGCTGAACAGTGTTACATCAGTAAAGGGGGCGGGAGGGGGATACTTTGTCATTGAATTACTCTTGAACTACAACTCTGACAGAATTTAAATAACACTCTCCAAAGTCGAAATACTATGATGATTAATTAGAGCTTCCTATGGGGAAACTTTGCTTGTGAATATCGCTAAAACCATAAAGGTTTGAGAGATGAGACTTATTTTATTCTTAATTTTTTTTAATGCCTACAAAATAAAATTAAGATAAAACAAAGTATTACTATCCCTTTAAGGAGACACATTGTGAAGCAATACCCTTCTGGTCCTTAACAGGTTAAAGTTAAGGGGGAAGAATTTGCCAAAACAATAGATAAAGAAATAAAGAAAGCACACTGCCATTTAGAATCATGGGTGGGATTGGCTAGATCCATACAGATCTGTAAAGGGACATGAGTACTAAAATGTCTTATACTGTTATAGACAGTTTTAAATTGTTTAATATCCTATAACATAAAGTCCTAGAATGCGTCGCTCACTGAGTGTGTAACCTCACATGCGCAGTGGGGACTCGCAGAACGGGCTGATCCAGAGCGGAGAGCTCCGGAAGGCTGACAGCCTGTCTGTGCTCCCGGCTCCGGGGCAGCAGCGGAGACAGCTGGGTGACAAACTGTCACCCAGCGCCTCCTCTGCTGCCCAGGAGCCGGGAGCACAGACAGGCTGTGAGCCATCCGGAGCTCCCCGCTCCGGATCAGCCCCTGTATACGAGCTTTGTAACTAGTATTCTAATACAGATTCTCACAATAGAAATTAAAAATGCCACTCACATGTTAAAATGGTCAGGACTATGATATCAATGCCGACTGACTAATCATGCACATGAAGAATACAACCTGTCTCCGTTCAGTTAGCTCCCAGGGATCCTGAAACAAGATCTTGATCTTGTACCAAATACAGCAGGCGGAGGCAACGTGTCAATAATGTGTTAAAAAAAATAAAAACGCTAATGCGTTTCACTGAAAAAACACCACTTTTTCAGAGCAAATTAAAAGCCTAAATTACATACAAAATTGTGAGTGCAAGAGTAGTATATATCACAGAATATACTGACTTTTTCTCCAGTGGCATGCACCATACTTTCAGCAATTGTCCCTCTATAGTGGGTCCCATATTTAGAAAGTGAAAATATGTCAACCCATAATCCAAGGGGGTTAATACAGCTCATGGTTTGTGCTTCATGCAAATTCCCCTACAAACATGTTCTATGTTGTATGCTAGATAAAACAACAGCATCAGGTTAAATCACAAAGATAAATCTAACACTTTGACCATGGTGGTGCTTGAACAAAAATGATCATAGCAAAAGGACAAGTGGCAAAAAAGGATAAAAAAACCCATCGCCTGGTACAACACTCCATTCTGGTGCATCCCTCTGGTTCTTCCCCAACACCATCCTTCAATCTATGTTCATCTGATGAACAACTTAGTCCTCAGTCCTGTTACCTGCTATAATTTAAATACTTCTGATGTAGCAATGAGAAAGCAGCAACCTTGGTCTCCAGCAAAAAGACTATAGGTTTTCTGAACTGGACATAGGAAGGGACATTCTCTTCACCCTCCATGAGTTATATTTCAATGGATAATGAGGCTGATGTAAAAAGAAGAACTGGGGAGGCTATGCACTAAGGTGTGGTTAAGAGGTGATAAAGAGAAGATACCTTCTCCGTTGATATCAATTCTCTAATTCCTATGTTATTCTCTGGAGCATATGCACTAAGATCACTTCCACAGCTGAAGAAATCTTAGTACATAGACTCCATAGAATAACACTGGAACTGGAGAAGCGATATCAATGGAGAAGTCATCTTCACTTTAGCTCCTCTTTATCACACCTTAGTGCATCTCCCACCTGACGTAATTCTGGGTCAAACTCTTAAGCAACAAACAAAGACCCCAGAGATTTAAAGATGGATTTAATCCCTTGAATTCTAGAGAAGACTCTGATGCATTGTGAAGCAATGTGTTGGGCACTTTTAATTCAAGAGGTTAAAGTGACTGTAATGCCCCGTAAAAACGTTTTATAGTTTTATAGAGCCTTAGAAAATAAGCAGAATGTTGCAAACCCTATCTCTCAAACCGCTAAGGTTTGAGAGATATAGGCATTGAAAGTTCGCTCCTCTCTCTCCTTCTCCTGACGACAGCGTCTAGCTGACAGCAGGAGATTCCTGTCCGGGGACCAGCAGGCGGCTCTACATCAGAGCCGAGATCGCGTTTTCCATAAAGAATTCATTCATTGGAAATGTCTACAAACTGTGCTTGCAAACCAGGCACGCTTTGTAGACCTTTCCAATGAATTAATTATTTTTAAATAACGTGATTTCGGCTCTGCTGCAGAGCCACCTCGAGTCGTACGACTCTAATCTCCTGCTGTCAGCTTTACAGCTCACATCAATGGGGAGGGAGGGGGTAACTTTGAATCCCTATATCTCTCAAACCAAAGTGGTTTGAGAGAGAGGGTTTGCACCATTCTGCTTATTTTCTACACCTCTATAAAACTATAAAAAGTTTTTATGGGACGTTACTGTTCCTTTAAAGCACCATTTAAATCAGTTGGAATATGGATCATTTTTATGTGTCCCATGTAATGCAGTTGGTTTGTTCCAGAATTGTTCTGGTTCTTCTCTGTACAATAGTCTGACAGTGATGTCATCAGAAGATATTTATGATAATTCTGTTTTATTTTAGTTATGTGGTCATATCAGACACCTACCCCCAAAAATGGGTATAGGAGATGTGAAAATCATGTCTCTTTCTCCTTCAACATTAATGAAGGCAGCACATGATACATGATTATTCATAAGCAAGATCATTTAGACAGGCCTGAGAGCCAAGCAGAAGGTACTAACTATAATTCATGGCCAGGCATCATACTGACTCAGAATCTGGTTAGAAAAATACAGTATAGGTAGGCAAAACTGTTATTTACAATCATATTTTATGTAACGTTCACACTCTATAAAGATGAAAAATAGGATTCCTGGGAACATGTGGGAAAAAGCAGTAAATAATATGTGCAAGTAATGAATTGAAATTCATATGCAACTGTATTTTAACATCTTTGATGCTAAGGAGGTCTGCAACATAATGCTTTGAAATGAATTGCAGGCCTCTTTAGCATCCATGTGGTTAATATTTTTGAATAAAGGAACAGGAACACAAAATTAATTTGGATATATATTTCAATATAATCCACTTACAGCAAGCATCTGTAAAATGTTGTTCTTTTATGTTAGATCCATAAATCTAATCCTAAATGTACTTTATTTGAAGCCTGTGTAGTTTGCTCCAGGTAGACACAATCTGTTTGTGCTTTTTGTTGTGAAAGATGACTTAATTCAGTTAATGAATTGATATTAGTGCTCTTCTACTGAGATTGAGAAAGGTGTTGTTTTATTGCATTTACTGACAATATATCACTGTCATTTCTGAAACACATACCTTGATTGTTATAATAATTGAAACCAGGGACCTGTGGATAAGGCAGGTATGGCTGTACCCATAAGCAAGTGTAAATAAAGCACAAGTAAGATTTTAGGTCACAGGAAGCACATTTTACAGATGAGAGACTGAAGTCCATGGTATTTAACTGTATAAAACCCTGGTTCATTTTTAGGCAATAGTGCTCCTCTAACCATGAACAGATTCTTTCAAAATCACCCATACTGTTTGCTGGCCATTTATTTTTCATTAAAATAGCTTGAGAGATATTTACTTTTTGACACAATCTTCCCGAATTACCCTCATATAACTCTCACGTTCCAGCTGCCCCCCCACACACACACAAACACACCAGTGTGATAACTTCCCTGCCACCCTTCATTTGTACGTGAATACCGGTTCACTATCAAAATGTCACCCTCAATTTGGAGACCAACCCAGGGGTGCATTAAATATGTCAGCAGGTTGAAAATGGCAACATCAGAATCTAGCCCACATGACAAGATGACATACCTAAGAAAGCAGGAAAAAGCCGAATGAGCTTTACATGCAGTTTGCAGCTCAGCAAGCGTGGCTGTGATGGCACATTGGCGTGATTGCAGGGGCTGTGATGCAGCACTCAAAGGGTTAATGGATGGAATGGCACTGCTATGTTCTCCCTACACTAATGCCTAGTTGCAGGAAATGTGGGATCATCTCTATCGTGAATGTGAAATTCTTCTGCTACATTATACATCATGTAAAGAATATTGTCACCTTGAGCTGCTAAGAAGTTCACCTGTTTTCTGTGCAGCACTTTTTTTTATTGGGCAGTGTGGGATAGGAATGAAGAGTAGGAAAGAGCAGCTTTGGAGGCACATTAATACATAGTTAAAGGGACAGTAATACTTAAATTGTAAAAATAAATACGTTGTAGAGTTTATCCCCCTGAGTAAAACAAGGATACTCCCACTGCTGACGTGTTTCATTCAAATGTTATTACATTTCAAACTTAAATTCATTAGGTGCAGTATCACAATGGCCTGAAATTGTACAGTTGTGCTGTTGCTACAAAATCATATGGAGATTTATGGTAAACTGACCAAAGCTGTCCATATGATGAGGTAGCAACAGCGCCACTGTACAATTTCAGGCTACTGTGGTACTGCACTTAATAAGTTCAAGTGAGCCATAATAACTTTTGAACAAAACACTTTTTAACAGTGATAGTACCCTTGTTTTACTCAGGGTGATAAACCATACAAGACATTTTTTTAATCACTTTAAAAATTCATATAGTGGCTGAGAATATGTTTCATCAATTAAAAGTAGCTTTCGTTAAAGGACTGGAGACCGCATTTCTACATAGTGAGTACACACATATCCCAAAATCTTACAGCAGAAAACCATACACAGCTGGTTATGTTCCAGACGAGGGAGATAGAAGCTGATTTGGCGATACACAGAGAAGTCCCAGGCTAGATAATAAGTCTACTCCCATTGCAGTAGACTTAATAAAACATGATACTGCCCTTTAAGGTTAGAAGTCTGTATATGTATTACAGCAATTAACCCTTTAAGTGCCAGAGAGGTATCCAGTGCATTGAAACACAATGCACTCAATACCCTTCTGGCACTCTAAAGGTTAAAACATAAATTAGCTACAGTAGGTGACAGATCCACATAAATGCGCAAAATACGTCAACACATTTTTTTAGGTATTGTCCATCATTTTTGCAAAGTCTGCATATGATGCATTGATACATACGGTTAACCTTTTGAGTGCCAGAGAGGTATCCAATGCATTGCAAGGCACTCAAAAGGTTAAGTCTTTCCTGTTAGTACATTTAATATAATAAATATTTTACTTAAGCTATTTTAAGAGGTTTAAACAAGGTACAACGGGAATATTTCAGGCATATAATGGATGTAACTAAAAGCAACACTAGCAAATGTATTATTTATAGTTTACGTTAATATTTTATATTAATTTAGAAATAAAAATCCTAACAATGTACACATAAGAGAAAACTGTAGAAAGTGTGCCGTAAAAAAATAACAATTTATATCTCATGCCAGCCAGTATTAATGTCGACGTGGAAAATTTATTTATATCAACAGGAAATGTGCCCAAGTGACAGCATAAAATATAAAAGATATGACCAAAGTGAGAAGAATTTACTAGTTTAGTACAACACTGCCAGATTAACCTTGCATATTTATATATGTCTGAACCTCTATTTATGTAACTTGTCATAAAACTTAGCAATAAATTGCCATTTGGAATATAGTTAAAAAAAAATATACAGCCTTTCCAAAAGGCTTTTTTTGTTTGGAAAAAATGATATGTTTATAGGTAAGTAAAGAGGCTATAAAATACTACCTTGAAGCACGAGATAGAAAGGCTGATTTAGATTTGTGATGGGGTGCCATGAATTTTGAAACAATGCATTGCAATCCATTAGGATCTCAAGGGGTTAATAAACACTGGAGCCATTTGGGACAAACCAATTGCATAGGCTGACCATACATACTGTTTAAAATGGGACAGTACCGTTTTTTTCATATTTCCAGACCATCCCGTCTTTTTACTATAAATGTAATTTTTGTCCCGTTTTTAATATAACATATATAGTTTTTAATTTTATGTAAAAAACTGAACGCGGCTTGTTTATTTCTCATAAGATAAAGTAAATCTGAACTTCTTTTCATCACACTAGTAGTTTTAACGTGTTTTTACTGTACACATTGATTACCATACAGTCTTATAACTCGAGCGACTCATAACTGTGTAAGACTCTCAAGTCTATGGTAATTTACCATAGAGTCTCTTAGACAGCGATAACATGATGAGCCATAAGACTCTATGGTAATCAATGCATACAGTAAACACAGTAAAACTACTACTGTGAGTGACGAAGAGAGGAAGTTCTGATTTACTTCAGGGGCAGGATTTTTGTCCAGAGAGAAAGAACACCACTAGTAAGAAACGGAGAAAACGTATTCTCGCTGCTTGCAGCTTACTACGATCGGACTCGGAGTGACAGAGTCCCACTGTCCGTCTGTCCCACACCCCATTCCGTTTTTGTCTCAAGCAAATATGGTCAGCCTACAATTGCACCATAAGGGACAAATCCAAATTTCAAAATTCTCATTGATTAAAACAGGAGTTTACTTTTAACCCCTTGAAAACTAAAGAGATCTCCAATTAGAGTTGCCGTCTTTTTAGTCTTATCAAAACTGAACAGAGGAAAAAACGCTTTATGCTAAACATAGAGAGGTACTCCATATTTTGGCGGTTAATTTCTAACTATGTAATTTTTTGTAATGGGAATGGAAGGTTTTAGTTATGAAGAAAGGCTAGAAAAGTTAAACTTGTACACACTAAAGAAACGGCATCTTAGAGTGGATATGATAACATTATATAAATATGTTCAGGGCCCATACAAAGGGCTCTCCAAAGACCTGTTCATTAACAGAACAGTACACAGGACAAGAGGCCACCCGCTTAGACTTGAGGAAAGGAGATTTCATCTACAACAGCGGAAGGGTTTCTTTACAGTAAGGACAATAAAGGTATGGAATTCACTGCCTGAGGAGGTGGTGCTATCGAAAACATTAGATGCCTTTAAAAGGGGCCTGGATACTTATATAAAAGAGCAGAACATAGAGGGCTATGTACGTTAGTATTGGGATGAATATTTAGTTGGGGCTTGTTGATCCAGGGAGAAATCTGATTGCCATTTGGAATCAAGAATTAATTTTTTTCCCCCCATTCAAGGCAGAATTTTAAATTGCTAATTGAGGGTTTTTTTTTGCCTTCTTTTGGATCAACAATGGTAAACAGGAATAGGAAAAGGTTGAACTAGATGGACGCAAGTCTTTTTTCGACCTAAATTACTATGTTACTGTGTTCATTTATGCCCTGAAGGGCAGTTTAAGAAAGTAAAGCCCTATTTAAATCAGCAGAGAGCTGCATGACCAGCCAATTAGAATTAGTGCTCTGGTGATAGATGTGTGCTCTAACCAATGGGAGCAGGGGGAGAGTCTCTGAAATCTTAGTGAATAGCTTCCTCCACAGAATAACACAGGAATTGGAGAAGTGATAAACTGGAGAAGTATGGTCTACTTTATCACCTCTTTATCACCGCTTAGTGAATCTGCCACCACAAGAGCTTGAACCTGAATCTGTTTGGGGATCAGAACCTCTGAAATCCTGACATTGTTGACAAAACCGGATGGGGAGACCAAAACAGACTGTCCTGGTAAAAATCGGGCGCGTGGCCACCATATCTCCAATGCATTGAGTTGCAATGCACTACAGACCTCAAGGAGTTAAAATATGAATGTATTCAATGGGAAGTTTGCAAATGTGTTTTTGTCCCCTGTGGTGCAGCTGGTTTGCTTCAGAACTTCCCCAGTTCTTCATATTACGCTGGTCTGTATGCTGTGTATGCGGCAGCAAAATATACCAAAGAGGAGTTCAGTTTATATAAGTGTATAGGTAAATAAAAGGAATTCAGTACATTGCTATGACTCTAGAGATAACAGGCTGATTTAACCCGTTAACGTCTAGTGTCGTGCCAGGGCCGTCATGGCTGTCTGGCACTTAAAGACCAGTGACGGTCCTGGCACATCATGGAATTTGGGGCTCCGCGCGGGGGAGGCCTGAATTGGATATACAAAAAAAAAAAAATTCAGTGGTCCTTAAGAGGTTAAAGGGATAGTGATGTCTACAATAAAGTTTATCTCTGAGTCTTCTCTATTGTTTATATAACACTTTGTGCTATGTTTAATAACTTACAGTACTGTAGTTCAAAATATATTCAATGTAAAAGGATCCCAGACCCACCCTTTCTGGCCGCCTCCCCTTAGAGTTGGTCCTGGGACCAGCCAGATGCAATGAGTAAGTAAAAGGAAAACCCTGCCGCCCCCCCCCCCCCCCGGGCAGGATTTTCCTTTGCTTGCTGAAGTTTGTCCCTCACTGCATCTGTCCGGAACAGACTGAGAGGCATTGTGACATAGCCAGAAAGGGCAGGAGGGGGATCCTTTTACATTGAATATATTTTGTACTACAGAACAGTAAGTTATTAATCATAGTGCAAAGTGTTATAATCACAATAGAGAAGACTCAGAGATAAACTTTATTGTATACATTACTATCCCTTTAACCCTCTGAATGTCAGAAAGGTATGCAGTGCATTACTTTGCAATGTGGCAAATACAATTCTGGCACTCAAAGGGTTAGTTAGGACTTGATCTATTCTGGACCACACCAACTACACCGCTGCACGCATATACACATTCCCAGGTGTCCCACTGATTTCAATATGTCTTTTAACCCCTTGAGTGCTAGAGAGGTTGCCAGAACATTGTGAACCAGTTCACATACCTGGACATAATTCTTCTCATAATGGGGCTGGATCCAATCAGGGGGGTGGGATTGAAAGGTTGAGGGGCTGGAATTTCCCTGAAGCGGGTAAGGAAGTGGGCGAATGGAGCAGGAATCAGTGGAACTTGTAGGAATTGGATGAATCTCACACTGAACTCCTCCAACTGGAGAATCAGATTTTGTACTCAGAATGAATACTACAGTCTCCAGGGCAGATCGCCAGAGCTCCCAGGCATGACATTGCACTGGAGAAAGCTAACATTCAAAGTTTTAACTAGTGTGACCACACATCTTGGAATGCCTGGGACTGTCCCTTATTGGAGGTCTGTGTCCCACATCCTGGGTCACCCCCCCACCGGGACAACAAAGAGTCCTGGAATGGAGCAACAAAGCCGGCACCCACAGCCTACCTACATAGCACAGCATGCACCAGTCCAGCCAGCCAATTAAATGTATTTTTCTATATGGTCCTCATTGGCTGGTTAGCCAGCCAATGAGGACCATATAGTAAATACCTTTCATTGGCTGGCTGGACTGGGGCATGCGAGACAGCTGGGATGGCACCGATGTTCTGGTGCAGCAGCACTGTGAATAAGACTTAGGTCTGAGTCCCGTGGCTGAGGCTCCCGCTGGCGGCAGGGTTAAGGGGCCCATCACTTTATTCTTTGGCCAGGTCCACCAGGTGAGAGAATCAATACATGGAAGAACTCTCAATGTATTATAGACCCCCTGGATGCTCTGTGGTGCGGAGGAAAATATATGTGGTTCTTAGGGTGACCACATGTTCTGGAATGGCAGATTGGAAATGTGGTCACCCTAGGTTTAACCCTTTGAGTGCAAGAGGGGTACAGAATGCATTGAATGCGTTGTGTACCCCTCTGGCACGCAAAGGGTTAAAAGCCCCATTTAATCAAAGATAAGTGTATTTGTCTCCAATGTGACAGCAAGATTGCAGGAGTTTATCTAGTTCTTATTAAATCAGCCTCTAAGCGCATGAACAATATTTGGCTTTACTTCAAAATTAATTTAAAAAAATAAATAATTTTCCTAAAATCTTGATATCTATGGGTATGTTATGTTTAGGTGTTTTTTTCGTTTGTTTTGTTTTTTGTTTGACTGCCTATAAATCATTCACTGAATGTTATAGGTTGCTGATTGTCTGTGATTTATTGCTCCTTATAAGATCTATTGCAGCAGCAATGGACCAATATATATGAAGGCTGATGAAAAATATATAAGGTCTCAAGCTGAAGATTCATATTGGCTGTGCATTCCTGCTAAACCTTCTTTCTCAGCAACTCTGACTTGCAGACTAGGGATCAGACAGTTTAAGCTGTTGTAAGCATGCACTGTCACATCTCTGAAATTGCTGAGTGAGAGAAATGGACTCCACATAAAAATAGTCCCTTACATACTTTCTATATGAGAAACACAGCATTTTAGACAGTGCACCTGCTCCTTGTGTTACTACGTCTGAGAGCAATTCTATTCTCTCTTATCAGCAGCACAGCTAATTAATAGGAAGATTCCAAGGTTATGACTTCTGTTCCATGGCTCAGCTGTTTGGACAGAATGAAGTGAGCTTCTTTTGATCTGTAAAAACCCTTCAATGCTAGAGAGGGTTTCATAATATGCTGGAGACCTCTCTAGCTTCCAAGAGGATAAAGTATCTTAAAGGAGCGCAAACTTTTTAATGAAAACCTATATGTTATAAAGCTTTTCCGGACGAGTAAAACAAGGTAACTCCCACTGCTGTCAGTTGTTTTATTCAAATGATGTAACAGTTCAAATAACCAGGAAGTGAATTTACTCTGTGTGTGTTTACTTCTTGATTTCTCTGACAGGAAGTGACTCAGCAGTTTCTATCACTTCTGTAGAGAACTGTAAGTCACTTACTCTCCATTAGAATGTAACAGAATAACTAATTGGAATTTGACCACTAGAGGGCACTGCTAATATAACAAAACACAGGTTTAAATGGTAATGACTCTGGAAATATGCATCTCTCAGCAGTGGGTGAACCCATATTTTACTTAAAAGGAAAAGTCCTACAATATATATATTTTTTGTAAAAAAATGTACTGCTCCTTTAAAGTAGACTTGTCATGATCATAATTCATATATTATATATATATATATATATATATATATATATATATATATATATATATATATATATATATATATATCTGTGTAGGCTTCATTTAACCCCATGGCTGCTAGGGACATCTCCAATACATTGATTCACAGTGTGTTGGAGATGTCTTTAGTATCCAAGGGGTTAAACTAGTCCAGCTCAACTAAGACACTTGGAAACATCACCATAGTTATGTGGAGACCAGAGAGGGAGTGGGGAGACGAGACAAATAGCATCATCGTGACATGGGAAAAGATAGGCATCTTTTAGCCATCAGTTTAAAGACACTGATGTTTAGTTGATTAGATTTAGTTATAGTTCATCACTTACCCGACTCACCATTGGAGTCACAGCATGATCTTAAATAACTCAGCCCTTAGTCAAATATGATCATTAATTAGTTCCTACTCTCTATACCGCCATGATACACCTGGGTTCAAATCACGGAGAGCATAGTTTCCCATTCAGTAAGAGAAAGGTTCTTCCATTGTAGCACCAGATGGACTGCCATCGGACAAGTATGTAATTATACATCTGGACCGATTATATTGTCTCATGTTTTCGGCTGCCATTTCACATTTTCTGTCCATGCTTTTATGTTTTTAAAATTGAAAAAAAAAAAAAGTCCAGTTCAGAATGCCTGCTATTTATTACATAAAATATAAAGAAAACATTTACATTTTCATTTTTTCCTCATTTTGCAAGGTGGGAATTTTCATATTGCCAATTCACTATGGGTTTCAGCCTCATCTGCATTCATAACCATACCTTGGAACTTTTTCTTATTGAGTCCCCAGAGAGGGCTCATGAGGTTTGCCTGGGGGTTATAAATGACATGATTTGTGTCACAAAGAGGCGGGGCTTATCTCAGATGGGGACATGGCTTAAGGACTTTGACATAATGTGGCTGAGAAGGAGGAGAAGTGGGCGGAAAGTGGGAGGAAAAAGGTGGGAAGGAGGTGAGTGGGAAAAGTTTCATAAGAAACTCACCACCACCAGAGAAACAGCCTCTGTCCCCGAAGACCGGTTAATTGACTTCAAAAAACGGTGTCTTCAGGGCAGATCTGGAGAGTTCCCAAGTATGGTCATAACTGGCCATGTCCTGGGGAAGTCTTTTAGTTGCCCTATTCACTTCCTGATTGCTTGCGGCCCTGTGCATTATAGTGTTCCACCTCTGTGATGTTATCGGAGGCGGCTTATACAAAACAATTATTTTAAATCATGAAACATGCTATCAGATATCGCTAATTTTAGAAACTATTAGGGGTATGTACTATATGATTTCATGATAAAATAGGCACTAGAATTGAGTTACTCGAATCTGCATGGAAACTTCTCCAGTTTACACTGCTTGAACGACAGGGAGGGCAGTATGGAAGCATTTGAGTGTATTTGGGAAATTCATTCCTAAATCCCTTGCTTAACAACAAAGTAACATGAAGAAAATGGCATAAAAATTAATCAATTTAACTGTGCGTGTTAAAGGGGAGGCACTGGGAGTCTAAATGATGGTAGAGCGTGTGAACCAGTATGTTCTAAAGAGATGATATGCATACCTGGAAACCTTTTCATCCTTGGTCCCCAGAGAAACACACTAGTAGGGGTAAGAGTGACCAAATGAGGTGATTAGCAGCATCATGCGGGTAGAGAATAATTGCTGGGTGTTTGGGTCAATGTGTTATAAGTTGTGGTCTAACCTGAAATGGACTGGAAAGTGGGCAGTATGAGAGTAGGTGGGACTGGGAGGAAAGTGGACAGGGAACCTACCAAACTCAGCCAACCATACAATGAGCCTCTGTTCCTGGAGATCTGGAAATGCAGTCTAAAAATTGAAGTCTCCAGGGCAGATCCGGATGGTTCCCAAGTATGATCATATGATTCCATACATACAAAGAAGTGCATGATTTTTAAGCTAATGTGTAATCATAGGACAAATAAAACATGACTCATATTTTAAAATGGTTACAAAAATGAAAAAGAATTTCTTTACAGCCCTAAAACACATTACCATAAACAAATACATTTTTTTAAGAATGCTTCTCTTAACTCTTTGAGTGTCAGTGCTTTGCAATGCATTGGACACCCCCCTGGAACTCAAAGGATTAACTGTTATAGGACCAGAGGGATGAGCAATTCATTGCTCTTTAATGCGTTGCTCAAACCTTTGGCACTCAAGCATTTTTATATTATAGGCCAAAGGTATTCTCTGTCCCAGGAAACAGTGGATGGACTGGGGGTAGGGCCATGTGATGGTGGGGGTGTGGCCATGGTTGGAGCTAATGGTGCCTACAGTGCCTTGCCTAGGGGCACCTGGGATGTAAATCTGGCTCTGCATTTCAGAGATCTTTGAATCTGCACAACTCCATGTAGAAATAACTTCTTTATTGCATTTCAGCTTAGAAGGGGAATGGAATCTAGTCAGATTTTCCGAGTAAATGAAATGAGAAAATGTGGTATATATAAATATTACAGAATTAAAGATATTAGTCCTCCCCGGGCATTTGGTACCAATAAAGAAAAATTATGTCCTCTCTTCTTTAACGTGGAAACACAAATCAATTTAGCAGTGGGTCTTATTTAAGCAATTTCAGAAACAATTGTCATCTCATGAAGTGAAAATTAATATGAAATAAAAAGCGTAATTGGGCGAGCTAACAGAAATTGTGCAGTATTTATAGATTTCAGTGCAATGCAATTTGCAACACTAGAATGGTCATTTAATAAGAGCAGAATCAGGGAAAGATATTAACTCTTAACCAGAGTGTTGTGTAAAAAAGTGGTCCTTAAAGAACTAAAATGTTTGCACCATGCCTGAACTGCGCCCGATCGTCACAGCTATACACTAGAAAACCACATGCTCCATAGTATATGGGTACAGAGGACAATGTATGAACTTGGCAACGTGATTAAATCCATACAAAGAACCATTTATCTGCCTTTTGCAGAAACCAAAAAAAGTTCTGGAGCAAATAAACTTCAACCTAGGAGACAAATACTAAGTTTATGGTTGTGGCCTTGCACACCTAGGACAAATGAAAACTTGGTGTTGAAGGTGAAAGTAGCTACAAACCTCAGGATACACAGAAGCAGCATACCAACTCACACCAGACATATGCTGAATCAGTAAATGCTTTTAATCAACATTTTGGCAAACGTCATACATTCTTCAGCACTCATTTCTAACTTGCTAAGTTTTGAGATACATACTGATGATGGCCTGTCTATGGACTGAAAATGTTTAGTGATTTGAAAATGTGACTGAATTAAACCTTTTTCACTTTCATCATTACTTGCTCCCATGTGCTATCTCATTCTAGTGTCTGAGTCTGACTAAAAAAAAAAATATATATATATATATATATATACAATACAATAAAGGAGAATGCTAGTCCGTACTTTCCACAGATAAATATAGAGAGACACGCATATGTAAAAAGAGTATCAAATATTTATTAACTCTAGACCCCCATAAAACATAATATACACCAATATAACTATACTGGGTCCGAGCTCTAGAACCAGTATAAGTGTATATATAAATATAAAAATCCAAAAATAATATATCACATAAACAAAAAACAACAACAAATACCTAACTATCTAGCAGTATATGCTATCATAGCAGGTACTAATATAAATCCTGACTAATAAATGAGTGGGTATGCAGCTGGACACAGTTCAGACGCAACGCATAACAACCCTACTTCAGTGCTGAAATATGTAACGGTAGCCGCTATCTTTTGCTCTCCAGCGGGCAGTGTGTATAGAAATCAGCTGTTACCTCATTGGGCGTTAGCACAGCCCCTAGGTGTACTCACTCCCGACTACTCACGATACAATAACTGCAGTCTGTGTTCCTCCTGGGGGCAGTGCAACAGCGTCCGCTGTATCTTCTACGGCTGCCAACACAGCCCTCCGAATGCACTCACTCTTGACTGAAACGGAAACACTCTCTCCAATACAAAACTTTTTCACGGGCAGTGTAAGGCAACCAGCTGTAGACCTAATCCCTGAGGAAGTGTTACATATACACAAAACGCGTTGGAGATAGAGGGGGGCCCTCATTATTGGAAGAATTTTATATTGCTGTCTAGAATTGTTGCGGGAGGAGAGTGGACATTATACACCTTACTCAGTGCACTTTATTAACGAACATTGCAGAGAGGTAGCTATCTTTATTTGAGCCGGGAGTGAACAGATCAATTGGGCTGTGGAACAGCCGGAGAGCCTACAGCTGATTGCCTTACACTGCCCGTGAAAAAGTTTTATATTGGAGAGAGTGTTTATTCAATAAACGTTTCGGTTGCACTACAAGCAGCCTTCGTCGAAGGCTGCTTGGAGTGCAACCAAAATGCTGATTGAATAAACACCATTATTTGATACTGTCTCGTTTGAAGTCCTGTGAGTACTTGCTACTAACACTGGAACAGAATATTATGCTGAAGCAACAGGACCCAGGCGGATGACCAAAGGATAAAACGTGAGTGCTTCCCATCCTGGCTATATATATATATATATATATATATATATATATATATACACACACACACATATTTCTTATTTATTTTTTACTACTATTTATTACTACTTCTTTCATTTAAGGTGAATAACCCCTAGGATGCGGCAGACATTTTCAAAGCATTGCAAGTAGAGTTGTCTCTAGCATCCAAGGTGTTAATAGTGGCAACTAAATGAACCATTTTGCCCTGTTTATAACATGGTAGTATTCCTTTAAACAGGGAACATTCATATCTCCTGTAAAAATCAGCACAGAAAATAAACAAAAGAATAAAAAATATATATGCAAATGTGTTTTTAAAAGCTACAGAAACAATATGATGTTTATTGTGCAAAACCTTTTATTATGGGCTGAACTTGAACTGAACTCGATTCCAACTGCTCCACTGGCATCAGTTGTGAGAGAAACATTTAAGCCTTTTCTTTATTTTTCTATGATCCATCCTTTGTCTCTAAGGCAGTCAAAATTTAGACACCATTATCATCAAGCTGAGATAACGATTATGGTATTGTTATCAACCGCACTATAATGTAAGCACAAAATCTAATGAATTACAGACACAGACAGTATTAGCATTACTTCCCTGGTGTTTCTTCATTTTAAAAAAGGTGTATTATATTTCCATGGTTAAATAACATTTGTCTATAGTAAAAAGCTTATTCTACCATTGTAAGACTTGCACGTCCAAAGCGTTAGATAGCTCTCTGACACTCTAAGAGTTAAGCACTTCTGTGCTTGATATGCATCCAACGTGTTAAAGAGACAGTAATGTTTCACAAAAAAGCAGCTCCAATTAATCTTCACAGTATGTGTGCCATGGAGAGAGTTATTTAAATACTGTCAGAGTTGTAGTTCAGAGTAACTGAATGATAACTCTTCCCCCTCCCGCCCCTTTTACCAAGTGGATGCCACCTCCCCTTAGATGTGGAATCTGGTCTCTTGAACGAAGAGGTCGCAGCAAGGGACAATCTTCTTACTATGAACATAAGGAAAACACTGCCCCCCTTGACAGGTTTTTCAGGTTTTTCCCTTATGCTCACTGAAGATTGTCCCTCTCTCTGTGACCCATCCAGACAGTCTTGCTGCTCTGAGGTGAGCAGTGTTATACTAGGTAAAAGGGGCAGGAGGGGGATACTTTACCATTCAGTTACTCTTGAACTTCAACACTGACAGTATTGAAATAACACTCTCCATGGCCCAAATGCTATCAAGATTAATTGGATCTGCTTTTATTGTGAAACATTACTATCACTTTAAAGAAAAAAAAACAGTCTAATAACTAGTTGAACATGGAAAAGGCCTCTAGGTTAAATAACAAGTCTAGTCTAAAATAGAAAATTACATTTTTAAGGGCAATTCCTGCTGAGTATAACAAGGTTATTCCCACTGTATGGATATGCTTTATTCAAAAGTTAGTGCAGAACATACTTGCAATACAATAAACGTTGTCCATGGGGGCAGTAGTAACACCACCACCCTAAAATGGTAGGACTAGGAAGTACTGTACCCCATAAAAATGTAAGTCTGAGCTGTAGTAACTTTAAAGTTAAGCATCTTTACTCAGCAGGAAAGCCCTCTACAAATGTAAACCTTAAATAATACATGATACTCATGCTTTAAAGGTTTAAAACAGTGAAGACATGCTGGTTATATTATTTTACAGTCAGTGAGGGGGAAAGTGGAAGCTTCTGACCAAGAGGCCCTGCAACTATGTAAGCATGGAATAGTAGCAGACTGAATTACAGTATTAGTAGTAGGAGGATTTCTAGATTGTTATCATGTTTAGAACTAAGGGCCATATTTGGCAAGCTCAAGAACAGCAAACCAATCAGAACAATGTTGACAAATGAAAATTCCCTTTGATATAAAATGGGACTTATAGGCCCTTGAACACTACAAAGGTATCAGATGCATTGCTTTACAACGTGGCATTCAGGGGGTTAAAATGACTATTTAAATCAATGTGCATTTGTGCAATTTCCATGTATTATTTATTATACAGTTGGTTAACTCCAGAATATCACCTACTGAATGTGCCCCAAAGCATGATTATTTCTAATGATGCTTTTTTTTACTACTATATTTAAAATATATAGGGGTGTGTAGGGGCAAACACTATAGAATAGATACATTAACTGGCCTGATAAATAAAAGACAAGACACAGCCAGAAAAATGGTGGTAATGCTATCTTTCTTTCTTAAATAATATTAGAATAGACTTATGCATAAACTACTGTTAAATATTAATTTATTCATACAAGTATAAAGAGTGATAATAATAACAACAACAACAAGTTGTAACTGCATAACTACATTCCACAGCTATATATATATATATACCCATCAATGGACCAATTAGCCTGTATCTGATAAATTAACAAAATTGAACCTGTAGAAACCAACACCACCATTTTACAAATCTATGGGGTAGATTCACTAAGCTGTGATAAAGAGGTGATAAAGTGGAGATAACTTCTCCAGTGATATCACTTCTCCAATTTCTCTGTTATTCTATGCAACCTATTCAATAAGATCCCTAAAGCATAAGAAATCTTAGTGCATAGGCTCCATAGAATAACAGAGGAACTGGAGAAGTTATTTCCACTTTATCACCCCTTTATCAACCCTTAGTGAGTATTCCCCATGTGTCTATATGTAAAACTCCCTAGATAAGGCATTTTGATTATTTTATGTTATCTCCTGGATCCTCCATATAGTTTCTAGGTACAATTTTATACTAGACTAAAACGGTTGAAGGAAACATAAACTTAATCTGAGCCAAGTCCCTTTTCATCATATGCATTGACTCAACAGTTTTAAAGGGATAGTAATGTTTCATAATAAAAGCAGCTCTATTTAATCATCATAGTATTTGGACTTTGGAGAGTGTTATTTCAATTCTGTCAGAGTTGTAGTTCAAGAGTAATTCAATGACAAAGTATCCCCCTCCTGCCCCTTTTACTGATGTAACACTGTTCAGCCAGAGCAGCAGGGAAGTGCCCAGGTAGACTGCAGAGAGGGACAATCTTCAATTAAGATAAGGGAAAAACCTGAAAAACTTGTCAAGGGGGGCAGGGCTTTCATTGTTCTCATAGGAAGAAGATTGTCCCCTTCTGTTATCTGTCTGGTCTATGGACTGGATTCCACATCTGTGAAGAGATGGCTTACACTAGGTAAAAGGGGCAGGAGGGGAAACTTTGCTTGTGAATATCTCTCAAACCATAAAGGTTTGAGAGATAAGACTTATATCGTTCTTCATGTTTTATTAATGCATTCAAAATAAAATAAAGATAAAACAAAGTATTACTATCCCTTTAATTCTCCCATTACCACTCACAAGCAAACTCGCATTTCATATAACAAGTTTTACCATTTTAACTCTTTCATACCTTTCCAATAGTTTTCACATGTATCTTCACCTAGATTTAAACTGCTCTCTTGTGCACCCAAAAAAACAAAACAGAGTCCAATAATAAAAAAATATATATATCACCCCACCTGTACAGAAAAACATGTTATACCAGCACTAATGATGTTTAAGTTTAAAATAGTCTTACTCCCCTTACCCAATCTCTTAGTTATGGACTCGTCCAAACCCAACCAAGCTGCTTCAATGGCTGCCCTAATATCGAAAGAGTAAGTAGAATATTTTTCTTTAGATAATCCCTGCATTGATAAACATCTCTTAACCCTTTGAGTGCCAGAGGGGTACGCAACGCATTGCTTTGCAATGCGTTGCGTACCCCTCTGGCACTCAAAGGGTTAAAAAACCATGTCTTTAAACTGGAAAACAGATACTGGAACCTTAGCCATATGAATCAAGAACACACCCAATGAACTAGTCTCATCTTAAAAAAATATTTGCACCACCTTCACTGGGCAAATTTCATAATCACTATATCCATTCAATATTATCCAAGTACCCGTACTATTCTGGTCTGTTTTGGATTCCCACAACTGCAAATGAACTGGAAAATTGCTAACGCTCTCATAACAAAATTGAATACTACCCTCCTTGCTCTTAGATGTAGAAAACAACTCATTAACCCTTTGGATGCCAGAGGGTACATGACGTATTGTAAGGCAATGAGTTGCATACCCTTCTGGCATTCAAAGGGTTAACTCTAAAAGCATGAAAGAATGCTAAACAAAAAGCCATTTTCAGAAGTAACTTCATTTTCAGATTGACAAACCTGAGACAACTTCTATCAACTTATTTTAACCCTTTGAGTGCCAGAAAGGTAACCAATGCATTGTGTTAAATGAATGCCATTTTTCTTAGCATGTGCCAGTTATTCCTCATAACCATTCAATATATAATACAGATGGCTTAGAAATCAATCAATCAATCAATCAATCAATCAATAAAAAAAAGTCAGTTTGGTAATAAATAAAAATAAAAACAGTACATTTTACTACTATTTATGCATTAAATTAGTTTTATTTCAAGTACTGTATTTAAAAATCCAATTACAAGAATTCCACCACTATCATGATCATTTAGTATTTAGCAAACAAAACTACAAAAGTTGTTTTTTTTGTGTTCTCACTAATAGTTTTCATTCACCAGGCTGTTAACCCCTTAGATGTCCAGATCAATAAATATTTAAAGACCAGTGTTTGTGTTAAGGCCTAAATTCCTCAAACACTGAATGGCTAAATGCAATAGGAAATAATTTACTATCAAATCTGCTTTTCACAAATTCATTATTATCTGTATCATAGTAACATAGTTGATGAGGCTGAAAAAAGATATGCATACATCAAGTCCAGCCCATGCCAAATCATCACTGTTGATCCACAGGAAGGAAAAAAAAAAGAAGTAATTTCCTACTAAGGAAAAATTCCTTCCTGACTTCAAATGGCAGTCAGCTATTTCCCTGGATCAACATCATATCTGCTTTGAAGCCAACTGTCATAATTCTCAATACTGTTCTGTGCTAGATAGGTATCCATTACTTTTTTGAAAGCAGTTACAGTATACGCAAGCACAGCATCCTGGGCAAATAGCTCCGTACTGTCCTTACTGTAAAAAATTCCTGCCTTAGTTTTAGTTGAAAGAGCCTTTCTGCTAGTCGTAATTGATGACCTCTCATTCCTAGCTTAGCTCTTTCAGTAAATAATTAATTGGAGAGTTCTTTGTATTGACCTCAAATATATTTATAAATGGTAATTACATCACCCTTTAGATATCTCTTATCTAATATAAACAAACCCAGATTGGCTAGTCTGTCTTTATAACTAAGATTCTCCAATCCTTTTATCAGTTTTGCACATCTCTGCACTTTTTTCCAGTTCAATAATGCCTTTTTTTAGAACTGTGCCCAGAACTGTACTCCATATTCTAGATGAGGCCTTATCAAGGATTTATATAGAGAAAGAATTATATTAGCATCTGTGCCTCTATACCCTTTTTTAAACAGGATAGTACCCAATTTGTTCTTGCAGCAGCTGAGTGACTCTGCACACTGCTGTGAAGTCTATTGTCTATCGGTACCCCTAAATCTTACTCTAATAAGCATTTCCCAAGTTGTTTCCCATTTAGTGTATATGTAGCATATTTGTTTCTACAGCCCAAATGTATAACCTTACATTTATCTACATCTAAATATCATCTACCGCTTTCCTGCCCATTCACTCAGTTTATCTAAATCCTTCTGCAGAGAAAAAACATCCTGCCCTGTATGTATTTCCTTGCACAGCTTAGTGTCATCAGCAAAGACACTTTCAACAGCCAATTTCAGATCATTAATAAATAAAATAAAAAGCATTGAGTCTGAGATGAACCCTGTGGCACCCTACTTACAACTTCCCTCCTAAACCGAAGCCTTTTAAATTATGCAGTAACTTTTTGTGATACACTGTAGCTGGTACTAACTCATTCATCAGTAAGTGGGTACCACGTAAATCCTCCATTGCCATCTGCCAGACCCAAGCTGGCAGTTCCCACAGAAATCTACAGGGTAGACACCATACACTGTTTATGCGTATTTCTATGTATCATGGATGAGGCAGCATTTATGACATAATTTTCTCATTTTTTTTTAATTAACTTTCCATCCCCTTTCCCCGTATCAGCCTTTTCTCCTAGCTAGGGGACAAACTGATGGGATTGAGCAATTGCCATGGCAAGATGCTCAGCAGATCACTCACACAGAGACACTTGTCTCTGTGAAGTTTTAATGACTCCTGTGCACTTACTGAATTTCAGGCACTGCACATGAGAGATAAAAACTACTCATACAGAGCAAGTGTCTCTGTGTGAATGATCCATTGGGGTGGGTCTTCACAGCATCCAGTCATTTGATAGCCTGAAAGGATAGGGAAGGACATTTTAAAAACTAATTCTGAAAGTAGTAAGTATTAAAATGCTTGATTGACATCAGTCATTCTCTCTAATATTTACTTTGCAATGAGACACAAATTATTTTAAAGAATTACTGTGATTCTACTTGCAATGATTAGTAATTAACTGCATCCTGTTTTGAAAAACATACATTTCTTAATTGCTAAATGAAATATTCTTGGTAACTTATAATAAAATCTGTTTCTTCAACAATATATGATGACCAGGGGACACCCCTTGAGATTAGAGGAAAGGAGGTTTAGACTTCAGCAGAGGAAGGGTTTTTTTACAGTAAGGTCTGTTAAATTGTGGAATTCTTCACCCAAGGAGGTGGTTATGGCAGATATAATGGATACATTCAAGAGAAGATTAGATACATTTCTTTCCAAAGGGAACATACAGAGTTATACTGTTTATTAGTAGGCAGATCAGGAAGGTCTGATAAAGACTAACTTATGTGGTAGCAGGAAAGCTATAACATTACTGGGGTATGAGGAGAAGGTTGAACTTGATAGACTTGTGTCTTTATTCAACCTAATTTACTATGTTACTATTTCATCTAATTTCAGGTTGGCGTCCTTACTCCAACACACACCAACTATTATTTAATATGACTAGGCCATCTAATTATGTTTGGCAAGTCAGTTCTGATAGCAGCACACTTAAGGTATTTTACATCGATTGTGGATATTAAGTGAGACCATCTTGCTAATTAATGGGGGTTCTAG
Source organism: Rhinophrynus dorsalis (assembly GCA_037306005.1). Lineage (NCBI taxonomy): Eukaryota > Metazoa > Chordata > Amphibia > Anura > Rhinophrynidae > Rhinophrynus > Rhinophrynus dorsalis. The sequence goes on from CM074725.1 coordinate 197,323,638, forward strand.
ACAAAACCAATTTTAGATGTAGTAATTAGAATATGCAAGAAAAGAAAGATGTGTTTGAAAATTAGTAAGAAATTATATTAAATCACTTTTCATAGAGCCTCATTTTCTGCTAGAAGATATTAAATGCAGAGGTAGCTACAGCAATTGGCGCTAATATGGACAAAACTATAAATAAACTTTATGGCAGCATTTGCTTAGGAAAAAAGGAATTTCAGCTTTGTTTGGTATTCATCAAATGCTGCAGAAAATTAGAATTAAAGCCAGAAGTAAGTGATTCTGATGTACTAAAAAGAATTAGATACAGGATAAGTACAAATTCCCCATTGATTTAAAGGGATAGTAATACTTCGTTTTAACTTTATTTTATTTTGCAGGCATTAAAAAAACATGAAGAATGATATAAGTCTTATGTCTCAAACCTTTATGGTTTAAGAGATATTCACAAGCAAAGTTTCCCCCTCCCGCCCCTTTTTCCTAGTGTAAGCCATCTCTTCTCAGATGTGAGTCTGGTTGTACGACTGGACAGATAACAGAAGTGGACAATCTTCTTTGTATGAAAAGAATGAAAGCCCTTCCCCCTTTGACAAGTTTTTCAGCTTTTTCCCTTATCTTAATTGAAGATTGTCCCTCTCTGCAGTCTACCTGGGCACCTCCCTTCTGATCTGGCTGAACAGGGGGGGATACTTTGATTGTGAATATCTCTTAAACCATAAAGGTTTGAGACATAAGACTTATATCATTCTTCGTGTTTTTTTAATGCCTACAAAATAAAATAAAGTTAAAACGAAGTATTACTATCCCTTTAAGGAGATATTTAACCCCTTGAATACTAGAGTAGTCTCCAATGCATTGAGAAGCCAGATGTAAAGCATCTGCTAAAGCCAGCTGGGAAACAGAGGTGTATCATACGGAAGACATGCACTCACAAGTCTTCTTAATCACCATGTCTATTTATTCAGCAGTGTCAACGTTTCATTATGCAACAACACATTGTCCTCTGGACAAACAAAATACACCATCCCCAAATATATAAATTATTCAAAAACAGTGACAAAATGCAGGAACTTCAATGATGACTTACTCACACCCCTCACTGCATATTCATTAAAGGGAGACTATCACCTCTATATATGTTTGCCTCTATGTAATCTTCCTATAGCGTTAACACATAATCTGTGTTGTTGTTTTTTTATCTAATGCAGGCTATGACAAAATTTACCTTTGTAAAAGTGAGCCAGTTACATCACTTCAGGACAGGCTGCAGGTCAACTCTGCCCACAGCCTGTCGATCTTCGTCTGTTCATCTCCCCAAGTAGTGACTCGTTCCAACCTCCAGAGATGACGGAGGATTCCTCTGTATGAGCTGGAGCAGTCTCATTGGCAAGAAACCTCTCCAGCTCACTTGGAGAAATCCTCCAGTGGTGAGGTGAACAGGATGTAACCGGCTCGTTTTCAGAATGGTACATTTTGCCGTATACTGCATTAAATGAAAAAAACAAAAAAACAAAAACACACAGATTATGTGTTAGAAAGATTACACAGAGGCAAACTTATATAGAGGTGATTGTTCCCCTTTAAGTGGTAAAACCAAAGGAAATATATCACATTTGCTACGAGAATGAATGAGAAGGCTTACAGTGCATCTATATCCTAACTATAACAAGATTAAAACAGTGCCAGAATAAAAAGAGGATAAGTGTATTTAATATATATATATACAGAAGACTTAATCATCAGAGAAGGAATGTTGGGTAGTAGGTGTACATAATATATGAATCTAAATGTACATGAATAACCCAAATTTAAGCCAGTCATGAAGATTCCTATGTGACATGACCCCAACCTATAGTTTAGTGTAGGAATGTGGGTCAGCCACTTAAATACTCAGGGTGATGAGGCTAAGATTGCCATGGGAGCACAACATAACATTTTAGAGCATGGCTATTATGACTTGGTCCAAAAACAATTTGAGTATCTATGAATAATAATACTGATATACAGGGATGCTACCCACAATAAGAGTGGGAGAACAGACAATGACTAGAACATAAAAGAATGAATGGCAGGGACGCATGTCCTGCAAGTGAAAAATTGGCCAATGGGAGCAATACTCAAAAAATACATTGGATTCCCATGGTTAATGCAGCGCAGAGCTTCCTGGTCCATGCCTTAAAATCCAAGGTACATATGCCTGTATATCAGTGTGGGTACCATTGCCATGGAGGCCTGGAGGTTATCAAAGTCTTACCATGGAAAGGTACCCACACTAAGACCACACGGTGACATGCCATACTGTAGACAACAGTGAGGCACTTTGTACAGTCCACTACAAAGTGATACACAACCACTAATTCATAAAACTTGAACAACATCTACAAATCTTTTCTGTCCATAGACTGCCCAGTATAGTCCCTGTAGACCAGTAAAAAAAAACTGAAATGCATAGTAATGTCCAAAATGTGACCAAACCATAAGGAGGTTAACAGGTGTATATTCGTGCACAGACGCTGCGTAGTTCTTTCTTCACTACTCTAATACAATGGTACCAAAAAGAAAAAAAATGTGTAGTACACTGCAAGCCAATTGATTTATACAATGCAACAGAAAGAGAAAAATACCATTGCAGCACTGTGTGCCCGGTATAGTGATCCACACACAACCGTGTGCAATGAAGGTGGCTAGTTCGGTGTTAGAGGAGTGCTCTGTAATTTAGTAATAATTAAAGGAAACTTTATTCATTTTAGTTTAAAAATAAATTGTAGTATCATTTTAAACATTTTTAAATGATACTACAATTTGTTTTTAAACTAACATGAATAAAGGTTATATTTTACACCTTTAATTATTACTAAATTACAGGGCACTCATCTAACACCGAATTGTCAGAATTATTGTGAAACACTCAGAGGAACTGGGAGTAAGAGATGCCCCTAAACTGAGATGGAGGCTGTCCACTGTCCACGTAGCAGCATAAAAATGTGCACCCCTCATTGTAAAACTTTCCCTAAGCTTCTCCTTCCCAGTGCTTGTGCTGTATCCTCTGGAAAGGCATTTGTTGTTTCCTCATGACTGCTGTCACAAGCACCTGCCAACCAATAATAGTGGGGCTGCCGCTGGCTGCTTCAGCTCTTGCAGGAAGTGAGAAATAAAGTTTATGATGCACCTGAACAATTAATATGCCTTCTCCAAGATGTAGGAGTAGCAGTAAATAACTAGTAAAAATTGAGATGTAACATTTCTTTTTTTTTTTTTTAATGTTAGCTAAACTTTAAAAATACATTCATCAGAGTTTCAGTGTAGATGTACATTTAAGCAACTGTATCATGCATACAACTGATAAACAAATCTCTTAATATTTCAACATGTCATGTGAATTATTATGAAGGACAACTTTAAAACCTAAATGGCTCTGTTCAGAAAGTCAACACAATAACTACTCCACATATGTTTCTAGCACTTGATGAATGCCTCTCATTACCTCCTACCATTCAGCAATTATCTTGAGGACTTTATACCATATCCAGCTAAAACTATAGCATATTACTGTGTTAATTTCTTCATTGCATTATATGAATTAATAGAGCAATAAATCCCCTATATTGAACAGTATTAACTACATTGATTCTGTGGAGGTTTCTAATCTATTAATTTGCTAAAATATATTTAAGGTTTTAATGCAGAAAGCAAAATAAGAGCCATTTTGGAGCATACCAACTGCACTATAGTGGACAAATTAAAAGTTCCCCAAATTCACATTGCTTTAAATCATGTTCTAACACCTTAAAGGGAATGTAATATTTTGTTATTAAAGTACAATCGAGTCTTCTTCCTACTTTTTTATAATGATGTGTAGAAGTAAAACCTTATGAAACTTTGTCGTTTCACATTTATTCTCTAATAAAGGTTCCCCCACCCATCCCTTTTACTTACTTCAAGCTGCCTCACCTCAGATATGAAATCTGGTCATCTGACCGGACAGACTGCAGCGAGGGACAATATTCCCTCTTTCAGGATAAGGAAAAGTTTGCCCCCTTGAGGAAGGAGAGCAGGTTTTCCCTTATGCTGGAAGAAGATTGCCTCTCATCGAATTCTGTCCGGAACAGCTTGCTGAGGCTGCTGAGGTAAGTAAAAGGGGCGGAAGGGGGGGAACTTTATTAGAGAATAATTGTAAAACTGCAAAGTTTTATAAGGTTTCACTGCTACATATTGTTAAACAAAAGTAGGAAGGAGACTCAATTGTACTTTAATAACAAAACATTACCATCCCTTTAAATGCTAGAGAGGTCTTCAACACTGACTTCGTCTACATGCAAGGGGTTAGAAACTAATGTATATCAATAGGATTCTTATTACAGTTGGATTGTCCCATAATTTCTCCTATTTGGTGTCATGAATATGGCCCTTAATTTGTTTTGTAAAACAGATTCAAGCTAATCCATGTCTGTTAATCAGCATGCTGTAATATAAGAAGGAACAAGTATATCTTATTAATGATCAAAAGCTCCTTTAATCTCAGAAGCAATCTGAGCCATTCAATGTAATGATCTAGAGTATGACATATTGGATGGTTTTGACAAGGTTTAATGGACAAACAAAGCAATAAATCACAACCATCTAGTTCAAGTGTTTACTCACTTACATTTATATTTTCTTGAGATCTTGCTATGAATAACAACTATTGCCATCTGAAACCAGAAAATGTGTTATACTGGCTTGTTTTTGTCTAACCCATAAAGTACTTACCTATAGTATATACCAACAAGAAATAACCTAGACATAGTTATGGTATATTGTGCATTATAGATTTAAATACATAACTTTCAATAATTAAATTGGATCTATCACATATAGATATCTAATGCTCATTAGACAGAACATTTAGCTAAAAGGTTTAATACATTAGTCATTTAAAAAAAAAAAAGTTATCTGCGCAAAAATTCAAGTTTAAAACGTCCCCAACAGCCTATTTCCTGCTTGCAGCACTGCCTCTGTCTCCATCCCACTACCCAGCATCCTCCAATGACGGAGGCTTTCTTTCTCTAAGCTGGAGCAATCTCATTGGCAGAGATCGATATCTAGCCAATGAGATCGCTCCAGCTTAGAGACAGACATCCTCCGTCATTGGAGGATGCTGGGTAGTGGGATGAGGGCAGCCTCTGTGTGGCAAGCAGCTTGGCACAGCGGCAAGCAGAATTAGGCTACTGGGCACCTTTTAAACTTTAATTTTTGCGTACATAACAGTTTTTTTCAAAAATGACAAACATATCTATATGTGATAGATCCACTTTAAAATCTGTCAGATAACTGAGTAATTGTTTACATTTTAAAGGGGAATTTGAAAAACCAGACTGAATGGGTCTTAAATTTGTTTAACCATTTGAGTGCCAGAGGGGTACGCAACGCATTGCTTTGCAATGCGTTGCATACCCCTCTGGCACTCAAAGGGTTAACATGTAGGAGTCACGTTTGCATTTTTAAAAATGTCAATCAAAGCTATGTATCCTATGAGCCAAAATACTAGCATGCACCATACTAGCATGCACTGTTTAAATTATATTTACAGTGTTATTTTTATATGGCGAGCTTTCTGAGTGCAACTTCATATGCAGATTTATGCTAATGAAGGTTTCAATGTCACACAGAGCTTTATTAGCATATGAAGCTACTAAGAGATACTTTTACTTTCAATTTTCAGACATAACAGAAGCACTATCTATAAACCAGTGATTTTCAACCCTCTCCTCACACACTCCTAGGAGGCTATGTATTTGGGGATTCCTTGTTTCAGTACAGGTGAGATCAGGGCCGGATTTACATCTCAGGAGTCTGTAGGCACAGAAATCTGAAGCGCTCCCCCTCCTTGACCATCTCCACTGGACACCTCCACAATGCTCCTAATCTCCACATTGCCCCCGTCATCTCCATATTGCCCTCACATTGCCCCCCCATCAGCTCAACTTGCCCCCATCAGCTCTACATTGCCTCCACCATCTCCAACTTGCCCCCATGTCATCTCCCAGCGCTCTGCATTACTAAAGAGCTGACGAGGGAGCTCAGCAGCTACAGGACTGTGCCAAAAGAGACAGATCTGTCCTGCCAGGGAGGTAGGAAACAGACAACGGAGGGGGGGGGGGCACTGTGACGGGGGGGATTATTGCTATGCCACTGCGCAGCCAGGGAGGCTAATTAAAAAAAAGATATATCAAAAAAGCGATCCCAATGACAGGCGCCCCTCTGTGGGGTGCACCTGTAGGCAGATGCCTACTCTGCCTTATTGTAAATCCGGCCCTGGGTGAGATAATCAGCATCCCAATCATTTAATGATCCCACCTGTGCAGAAGACATGTCCTGTTGGGCTGTCCTGAGGTGAAAGTTGGGAACCACTGCCCTAAACCATATCTGCTGTATCCACAAGATCTGGTGGTTAACAGCTTGTAACGGAAGCTGGAAAGGGACCGCGTCGCCTTCCGCCGTCGTTCCCGGGTCTCTCCTTCTCGACGCAGATAAGCGCCGTCGGATGCACCAGTTGAAGTATGGACAGTCACTGGAAACAGCTGCAGGATCGCTGGAAGCAGGGAAGCATGGAAGAGTCCACGTCGCCGCCTGACAGTCCACGAAGTTAGGTCGCAGGAAACTGGCAGCAGGCGGTCCTTGTTCACTCCAAAACAGAACTCATTTTATTGACACAAACTACAGATATTTATATACAGTACAGTGCATTGGGTCACATGGGGAAACCTGATACAATAGGGAACATGATTAAATCAGACAAAAGCCAGCAACAGCTGGTCTTAACAGATACAATGACTCAGACAGGGTTACATTTCAGATACACAGGGGTTTGATTGAACAAAGACTTGAGGGCGTGAACTAATTACCACATGGCAGGGGGTCAACATAGTGAATGGCTGGAGTTGCTATAATCCACATCTTAGGGACAGTGGCCCAAGGTTGGAGCCTTTGATTGACTATTTTGACTGCCATGCCCCAACTTTGATCAATCACTGGTCTGCCTACCATTTCCCAGGTTAAGCTAAGGAAGATATTTGCATACCTGGTAGTTGGTGATTGCACAAACCTTCAAATTGGACAAGTACAATTAAACACATACAATACTTGAAAATACATAAAACCAAACTATCACGGTGCCCGTGATTGGCTGCAGTTACTTGTCTGTCACCAGTAGGGGGCTTCTATTGGCTGTCTGCAGATAGCCCGCCTCTTATTGACTATTTAAACCTGGATTGGGCACCCTTTGAGTGCCCTTTCGTGTTGTTTCTGACCTTCTTGCTATCACTATGCTAGTGATAGCTGGGCCTCTGTTCCAGTGTTCCTGAGTTCCTGATCTCATGTGTTCCTGAGTTCCTGATCTCTACTGTTCCAGTGTTTCCTGCATGCTGAAGTACTTCCAGTCCTGGTTCCGGCCTAGTCTCTGGTGTTGCAGTTCCTGCTGATCTTCTCTGCTGTTTTCTGACCTGACTGATCGTTGCTGGTTCCTGTCATCTCATCACCTGTCTTCAGTATCCTGGCGACCTTCTGCCTGGTCGCGTTGGTGACATTGCTACAATTCCGTGTTGGTCCCAGCGTGCGGACGCTGGTTTGCTCCCAAGCCTTGCGGCTATACAAACTCGCTTGTTACACCAGTGTGCGGTCACTGGTTTGCTCCAAAGCCTATCAGCTATACAAATCTGTGTTGGTCCCAGCGTGCGGACGCTGGTTTGCTCCTAAGCCTTGCGGCTATACAAACTCGCTTGTTACACCAGTGTGCGGTCACTGGTTTGCTCCAAAGCCTATCAGCTATACAAATCTGTGTTGGTCCCAGCGTGCGGACGCTGGTTTGCTCCTAAGCCTTGCGGCTATAGAAACTCACTTGTTACACCAGTGTGCGGTCACTGGTTTGCTCCAAAGCCTTTCAGCTATACAAATCTGTGTTGGTCCCAGCGTGCGGACGCTGGTTTGCTCCTAGCCTTGCGGCTATACAAACTCACTTGTTACACCAGTGTGCGGTCACTGGTTTGCTCCAAAGCCTTTCAGCTATACAAATCTGTGTTGGTCCCAGCGTGCGGACGCTGGTTTGCTCCTAAGCCTTGCGGCTATACAAACTCGCTTGTTACACCAGTGTGCGGTCACTGGTTTGCTCCAAAGCCTATCAGCTATACAAATCTGTGTTGGTCCCAGCGTGCGGACGCTGGTTTGCTCCTAAGCCTTGCGGCTATACTCTCGCTTGTTACTCCAGTGTGCGGTCACTGGTTTGCTCGCTAAGCCTAACGGCTATACTATTCAGTGTTGTTTCCAGCGTGCGGACGCTGGTTTGCTCCAAAGCCTTGCTGCTTAACGATTCTGCTAATTTGCCAGTTCCATCTGACTGCTGCTATTATCTCTGGGCTGCCCTGCCCGGTATTGGTAAGGCCGGTAGAACCTTTTGCCACATTCCATCTGAGGTTGCCTTACCCGGTATTGGCAGGGCCGGTAGAGCCTACATTGTGTATCTATTGAGGCTGCCTTGCCCGGTAATTTGGTAAGGCCGGTAAACCGTTATGCTATTCCATCTGCAGGTTGCCTTACCCGGTATTGGCAAGGCCGGTAGAGCCTAAAGACTGTCCTGTCCGGTATTTTGACAGGACCGGTAGAGTCTGCCTTCTGTCTGTGCTATATTCTGTATATATATATTATGTATGTTATTGCCATCCTAAGTTATCATTTATTATTTCAATAAAATTGATTTTTTTTACCTAAAACTTGTGTCTGAGAGTCATAATAAACCGTGACAGTACGAAAGGGCCATGACCTCAGACAGCAAGGGTGAAGGTAACGCACAGAATATCCATTGGAGGATGGATGTGCTCGAGCAACGTTTGGATCAGTTGGCAGTTGCAATTCAAACGATCCTTGAACGCACGGTACCTGCTGCCCAATCTAGCTCTAGCCCGGTGGTCTCGCCAAGTCAGACACCGGAAAGTGATACCAGACCCCTAGGGGGTACTGTTAAAGGGTTAACGGCTTCTGCACCCTTGCCGCTAAGATATGATGGTGACCCTAGTCTCTGCAGAGGGTTCATCAATCAACTCGAAATCTTTATGGAATTGACGGCACACGCATTTCCCAATGATCGTAGTAAAGTGGGGTTCACGATATCACTGCTCACTGGCAGAGCATTGGCTTGGGCTAACCCCTTGTGGGAGAATGCTAAACCTTGTACTAAGAACTTTAGTGAATTTGTGCGTTCCTTTCGAAGAGTGTTTGAGCCTCCTGGTAGAACCACCTCTGCTGCCAAACGCCTTATGGAGATACAACAGGGCAGGCGTACAGTGGGCGACTATGCCATCGAATTCCGCACATTGGCAGCAGAGGTAGGTTGGAATAACGAGGCATTATTGGCAGCCTTCTCTCAAGGCCTGAATGACCACATTAAAGACGAAATCGCTGCTAAAGATCTACCTATTGATCTAGATGATTACATTGAGTATGTTATGATAATTGACTCCAGAATACGTGAGAGATCAATTGCCAGAGATCGTAAGTTACGGTCAAAAAATAATGAGCCTAGTAGCATGTTTTGCCCACCCATCCCTCCCTTGGCATTGAAGTCTAGTGAACCAGTACGGGAAACAAGTGAACCTATGGAAATAGGCTTCACTAGACTATCCAAGGCAGAGAGACTATATCGCAAACAACAAGGGTTATGTTTATACTGCGGTAAAAAAGGGCACTTGCTAAATTCCTGTCCGGTACGTCCGGGAAACGCACACACCTAGGGTATCTTGGGGGACAGGCCCTAGGTGGTGTACAATCGTCCCCAGTGTCAGGCATAATGAAACCCACCATACAGGTGGTATTGTCTTGGGCACAACGCTCTGTGGAGGTTTTGGCCTTGGTTGACTCCGGTGCAGCAGGGTATTTTATGGATGATACCTTTGCTGAATTGCACGGAGTTCCACGCATTGAAAGAGAAAACCCCTTGACTATTGAAGCGATTGATGGTAGACCCTTAGAACCGCCTCAGGTTATATTTGAAACTATGCCATTGTCTATGACTATTGGGGCACTTCACAGAGAAGAGCAGCAGTTTCAACTGATTAATTCCCCGCACCATGCGGTGATATTGGGATTTCCGTGGTTACAGTTACATAACCCACAATTCGATTGGAAAAAGTGTGAAATTGCTGCTTGGTCCCAGTTTTGTATGGACAAGTGCGTCATCCAGCCTATTAAGGTCATGTGCACCTCCTCTGCTATGCCGGATGTGTACCAACAGTTTGGCGATGTTTTTAGCAAAGGAGAGGCTAGTTTGCTACCCCAGCATAGACCTTATGATTGTTGCATTGAATTGCAGCCTGGTGCAGTACCTCCGAAAGGACGCACTTATCCATTATCTTGTGATGAAAATAAGGCTATGGAGGATTACATTTCTGATGCCCTTGCTAGAGGGATCATACGTAAATCTACCTCTCCAGCTGGGGCTGGGTTCTTTTTTGTAAAAAAGAAAAATGGCGAATTAAGACCATGCATTGACTACCGGGGCTTGAATAAACTAATGGCAAAAAACGCATACCCAATACCACTCATCACCGAGCTTTTTGACAGGCTTAAGGGCGCTTCGATATTTACCAAGTTGGACCTACGGGCCGCTTACAATCTGGTTCGCATTCGAGCAGGTGATGAGTGGAAAACTGCCTTTAATACTCGAGCTGGGCACTACGAGTATCTAGTAATGCCTTTTGGGCTGTGTAATGCACCCGCAGTTTTCCAGGAACTGATAAATGATGTTCTGAGAGATATGTTACAGACATGTGTTGTGGTGTACCTCGACGATATACTGATTTACTCCCAAAACATGGCACAGCACATCAAAGATGTATCCGCAGTATTGCTACGACACTTCTCCTCTAGGGGAGGAGATCCTGGCCTCTCAGGGGTCCGCTCCCCATGAAACCCCAGTGGGCAAATGTTTTGTCGCTGAATCATTTCGTACTAGGCTGCTCGAAACCTACCATTCCTCTAAGGCTGCGGGACATATTGGTAGAGACCAATTGTTATGGTCCCTTTCTCAGTTATTTTGGTGGCCTTCCATGAGAAACGATTGTGCCGAATTTACGAATGCCTGTGCCACCTGCGCCCGCGCTAAGACCCCGAGACATCTCCCTGTGGGCTTGCTTCAACCGGTGCCTAATGGCGAACGCCCCTGGTCTCATGTTTCCATTGATTTTATGGGAGAGTTGCCTATGTCGAAGGGGTACTCCTTTATATTCATGGTGGTGGACAGGTTTTCTAAAATGGCTCATTTCGTGCCCCTCCGTGGTCTTCCTTCAGCGAAGGAATTGGCAATGGTGTTCGCCAGAGAAGTATTCCGGTTGCATGGAGTGCCTAGGGTACTGGTGTCTGACAGGGGGAGCCAGTTTGTGTCTAGATTTTGGAGGGCATTTTGCCAACAGATGGGCATACAGCTGTCCTTCTCCTCTGCCTACCATCCCCAGACCAATGGAGCCGCTGAACGAGCTAATCAGGGCTTGGAACAATTTCTCCGTTGTTTCGTTACTGACCATCATGATAATTGGTCCGACTTGTTGCCTTGGGCAGAGTTCGCCAGGAACTGTGCGGTCAATTCTTCATCTGGGAGCTCTCCGTTTCTGATTAATTATGGGTTCCAGCCCTGTTTGCTTCCAGACTCATTTCAGACGCAACAGATTCCAGCTCTGGATGAGCATATCGAGCAACTCCGTTCCACATGGGCACAAGTTCAGAGGGCACTTGGTCAGTCATTTCAGCGTCATCAGCGCCATGCTAATCGCAGAAGGCTTCCAGCGGTTTCCTTTCAGGTTGGGGATAGAGTATGGCTTTCCTCCAGAAATCTCAAGCTGCAGGTTCCGTCTAATAAGTTGGCTCCTCGGTTTATTGGTCCATACAGAGTTATTCGCAAAATTAACCCTGTCTCCTATGCACTAGACCTACCTGCATCCATGCGTATCCATAATGTGTTCCATGTGTCCCTTCTTAAGCCTCTGGTTTGCAATCGCTATACTACCACACCTGTGGTGCCAGGACCTGTTGAGGTCGAGGGCCAGGAGGAGTACGAGGTTCAGAGCATTATTGATTCCCGTAGGCTTAGAGGAAGGGTACAGTACCTGGTACATTGGAAAGGGTATGGTCCTGAGGATCGATCATGGGTGGATAGTACGGACCTTCATGCACCTAGGTTAACTAGGGCCTTTCATGCCAATTACCCGCAGAAACCTAAACCCTATTCTAGGAGAGGGGGTCTTTGAAAGGGGGGTACTATCACGGTGCCCGTGATTGGCTGCAGTTACTTGTCTGTCACCAGTAGGGGGCTTCTATTGGCTGTCTGCAGATAGCCCGCCTCTTATTGACTATTTAAACCTGGATTGGGCACCCTTTGAGTGCCCTTTCGTGTTGTTTCTGACCTTCTTGCTATCACTATGCTAGTGATAGCTGGGCCTCTGTTCCAGTGTTCCTGAGTTCCTGATCTCATGTGTTCCTGAGTTCCTGATCTCTACTGTTCCAGTGTTTCCTGCATGCTGAAGTACTTCCAGTCCTGGTTCCGGCCTAGTCTCTGGTGTTGCAGTTCCTGCTGATCTTCTCTGCTGTTTTCTGACCTGACTGATCGTTGCTGGTTCCTGTCATCTCATCACCTGTCTTCAGTATCCTGGCGACCTTCTGCCTGGTCGCGTTGGTGACATTGCTACAATTCCGTGTTGGTCCCAGCGTGCGGACGCTGGTTTGCTCCCAAGCCTTGCGGCTATACAAACTCGCTTGTTACACCAGTGTGCGGTCACTGGTTTGCTCCAAAGCCTATCAGCTATACAAATCTGTGTTGGTCCCAGCGTGCGGACGCTGGTTTGCTCCTAAGCCTTGCGGCTATACAAACTCGCTTGTTACACCAGTGTGCGGTCACTGGTTTGCTCCAAAGCCTATCAGCTATACAAATCTGTGTTGGTCCCAGCGTGCGGACGCTGGTTTGCTCCTAAGCCTTGCGGCTATAGAAACTCACTTGTTACACCAGTGTGCGGTCACTGGTTTGCTCCAAAGCCTTTCAGCTATACAAATCTGTGTTGGTCCCAGCGTGCGGACGCTGGTTTGCTCCTAGCCTTGCGGCTATACAAACTCACTTGTTACACCAGTGTGCGGTCACTGGTTTGCTCCAAAGCCTTTCAGCTATACAAATCTGTGTTGGTCCCAGCGTGCGGACGCTGGTTTGCTCCTAAGCCTTGCGGCTATACAAACTCGCTTGTTACACCAGTGTGCGGTCACTGGTTTGCTCCAAAGCCTATCAGCTATACAAATCTGTGTTGGTCCCAGCGTGCGGACGCTGGTTTGCTCCTAAGCCTTGCGGCTATACTCTCGCTTGTTACTCCAGTGTGCGGTCACTGGTTTGCTCGCTAAGCCTAACGGCTATACTATTCAGTGTTGTTTCCAGCGTGCGGACGCTGGTTTGCTCCAAAGCCTTGCTGCTTAACGATTCTGCTAATTTGCCAGTTCCATCTGACTGCTGCTATTATCTCTGGGCTGCCCTGCCCGGTATTGGTAAGGCCGGTAGAACCTTTTGCCACATTCCATCTGAGGTTGCCTTACCCGGTATTGGCAGGGCCGGTAGAGCCTACATTGTGTATCTATTGAGGCTGCCTTGCCCGGTAATTTGGTAAGGCCGGTAAACCGTTATGCTATTCCATCTGCAGGTTGCCTTACCCGGTATTGGCAAGGCCGGTAGAGCCTAAAGACTGTCCTGTCCGGTATTTTGACAGGACCGGTAGAGTCTGCCTTCTGTCTGTGCTATATTCTGTATATATATATTATGTATGTTATTGCCATCCTAAGTTATCATTTATTATTTCAATAAAATTGATTTTTTTTACCTAAAACTTGTGTCTGAGAGTCATAATAAACCGTGACACAAACTTAATACACAAACCAATGTTCATAACTATAAGTTTTTGTTCCTGGCAATAGCTGGCCAGTTCGTATGCTAGAGCCCACAGCTACATCCAAGTAGGGCAACAAGGTCCATAGTTTTTAAGTAAATAGTTTGTGGTCCAGACAAGGGCTCAGTAACGGGTAGGATCCGTTACATTTCTCCCCCTTTTTTGTACCAAGCCAGCGGTTGCGGTAGTAAATGCTGGCTTGGGACTCTAGGAGAGCCTTGCTGCTGTGAGCCGCTTGTCTGGACAGTTCGTTAGTCCAGCGGCCTTGGTCTTAGTCCAGTCACAAGTGTGGAGCCCCTTGTCCTGGGCCAGGGAAACAACAAGCAAGCCCCTTGTCCTGGGCCAGGAGAAAATGGGAGCCCCTTGTCCGGGCCAGGAAAGAATAGCTGCGCCCCTTGTCCTGGGCCAGGAGAAAACATGAGCCCCTTGTCTGAGCCTGGCAGTAGAGAACAAGGCCCTTGTCCTGGGCCATGGAAGAAAATGCAGGCCCCTTTGTCCTTAATGCTGGGCAAGGGGAACTGATGCCTGTTTGTCCTGGCAGTCAACAAATGGGGTGGCCTTCCCTGGGCCCAGCTCCATGCAGAACTGGGGTTTAATGTTCCTGGGTCTGGGGCCAGGGGCTCAGGGTCCAAAGCCAGTCTATAAGGGGGATCTTCCTGGGGCAATTGTGTCTCTGGCTTCTGTGCATCAGAGTGTGGGGAGAGAGGCATATCTCCCCCTTTTAGTTGGGCCACTGCCCCAGAGGAACAGGAGAGGATGTTTGTCCCACTCTCCTGGGCTGGGGCAACGTTCTGGGACACATTCCCACCCCCCAGGCAGAGCTCAGGAAATTCAGGGGCCCCAGCAACATCCCTAGTGAGGACTGTCTCCTCCCTCACCAGCTCAGGGTTCCCTTGACCACCGGGAAAGCTTGTAATCCCACTTCCCCTGCCAAGAACATTTGAGTCCCTGAGTCGTAAACACTCTTGTTCCAGGGCAATCTCCATGGGGATCACCTCCGTGGGGCTGCTGGTGAGCTTACTTCCCTTCATCAGAGTCAGGGCAAAACAAGGGGTGGTGTGCTCACTCCTACACACCACAACAGAGGGTTCACAGGACTCGGTGGATTCACTCCCCTCCACCAAGCCAGGGGTCACAGAGAGGTGGATATCCAAGGAATCAGCGCTGCAAAGGGGCAATCGGCTGATCTCCTTGGCATTCGGGGCCTCCTCCTCAGGGCCACTTCTTTTCTTCAGCAGGGAGGCACTCCCAAACCTCCCAGCAATTTTACTCAGGCACCTGGAGAACACCATCTTCCCTTTCTCCAGGGCACTAACAACAGGGGGCAGACGCTGCTGGTGGAGACCTGCGTCTCCTTCACCACAGCAGGGGTAATAACAGGCTCCATAATGAAGACCGTGGCCCCACTCACTAGGCCAGGTGTCTCAGGGAAACTGATGGGGCACTCTTCCCCACCCATCAGGTCATATGACACATCCGCAGGAGGTCCAGCAGCACTATTCTCTTCCAGTCCGCTGGGGTCCTCCTCCTGTAGGCCATTACACACAGGCCCTTCTTCTGCCTTGAGGGAGACCGCAGTCCCATCCCTCAAGGCGGCATCACTTATAATCCTGGGGAGCACGCACGGTTCCGCTCCCAGCACATCTTCCAACCCCACAGGGGGCAACATCTTGGGGCTTCTGGTGGGCTCTTTCACACCCACTACAGGAGGGGGCTCATGGGGACTGATGGGCTTGCTCCCACCCATCAGTTGGGGCACACAATTGCTGCTGGTGGGGACCTGCGTCTCGTCCACCGCAGCTGGGAAGGCAGGGTAAGGGGCAACATTCGTATCAGGGGAGACGTCTGTCCCATCCCCTGATGCCGAGGCATCTTCTTCACTGAGAAGGAACGCATTCCCACTCCTCAGCTCAGGGAAAATACAGTTCAGGGGCAAAGGGGTATCAGGAAGGACGATTTTCCCACTTCCTAATGCAGGGGCAACAACAGGGGCACTGGTGAGGAACGAATTCCCACTCACCAGTGTGGAGTGAACAGGGGTAACACAATCCTGGCCCTCAAAGTCGCTGAAGTCCTCCTCAGATGCGTTACCCCCCCATTCTTCTTCCTCTTTTTGGAATTCCCAGACCTCTCGAATGAACCCAGCATATAGTTGCTCCAGGTCCCATTCACATCCTGCCAGAATATCCAAATTTCCCTGGCAGTCCGCAGGAATGTATCCACCAAAACGGTCCTCTCTTTTGTCCCGGATCTCCCAGTATCTGCTGGAGTCAGGGCACCCAAAAGTAGAGTCCATGTGGTAGGCATTCCATACCAGCCCTTGGATGTCCCATCGCAAGCGGGCTGGGCACCAGTCAAAAAGGCCCTCGGATCCATATTCCTGGTCCAGGTATTTAACAAAGTCCCAGTACTCCTCCTGTACTCTGAGCTCCTCTGTAATGCACGCATCCAACTCTGGAACGAAGTCGTAGATAACATCGCCCAGCCGGGTCCACCACTGTATTCGGATGGCGCTGTAGCGATCCTTGTATGCTCCCAGAGTGTCTGCCAGCACTGCTTCATCTGCCATGCCTCAATTGCTGCACCCAATATGAAGGAGAAATCCCACCGCTATGCCACCAATGTAACGGAAGCTGGGAAGGGACCGCGTCGCCTTCCGCCGTCGTTCCCGGGTCTCTCCTTCTCGACGCAGATAAGCGCCGTTGGATGCACCAGTTGAAGTATGGACAGTCACTGGAAACAGCTGCAGGGTCGCTGGAAGCAGGGAAGCATGGAAGAGTCCACGTCGCCGCCTGACAGTCCACGAAGTTAGGTCGCAGGAAACTGGCAGCAGGCGGTCGGCGATTCAGGATACTTGGCGCAGGTGGGTATCAAAGTGGATACTTTAGACCATAAGCAATACAAGACTCCAGGACTCCTTGTTCACTCCAAAACAGAACTCATTTTATTGACACAAACTACAGATATTTATATATAGTACAGTGCATTGGGTCACATGGGGAAACCTGATACAATAGGGAACATGATTAAATCAGACAAAAGCCAGCAACAGCTGGTCTTAACAGATACAATGACTCAGACAGGGTTACATTTCAGATACACAGGGGTTTGATTGAACAAAGACTTGAGGACGTGAACTAATTACCACATGGCAGGGGGTCAACATAGTGAATGGCTGGAGTTGCTATAATCCACATCTTAGGGACAGTGGCCCAAGGTTGGAGCCTTTGATTGACTATTTTGAATGCCCTGCCCCAACTTTGATCAATCACTGGTCTGCCTACCATTTCCCAGGTTAAGCTAAGGAAGATATTTGCATACCTGGTAGTTGGTGATTGCACAAACCTTCAAATTGGACAAGTACAATTAAACACATACAATACTTGAAAATACATAAAACCAAACTTAATACACAAACCAATGTTCATAACTATAAGTCTTTGTTCCTGGCAATAGCTGGCCAGTTCGTATGCTAGAGCCCACAGCTACATCCAAGTAGGGCAACAAGGTCCATAGTTTTTAAGTAAATAGTTTGTGGTCCAGACAAGGGCTCAGTAACGGGTAGGATCCGTTACACAGCTGTGCTCAGAAAATAAGCTAAGCTGGGGAATTCGTACATATACCCAATTAGAAGCAATATACTGGAAAAGTCCCCAGCATCCACTGAAATAAAGCAGGCTACATATTTCTATAATTTGCAAATAATAATAATAGTTTGTGATTAACATATCATACGTGGCCAGAACATTAAAGTGGCAGTCAACCTCCTTTTTCACTTTTCATATTCTGCAAGTGCATACTATATAAAGCTAAATTGCCTATACTTAATTATTATTATTCATTTATAATATTTACAATATATATTTTTAACATTGTTTTTGTCCCTGACAGGGAGCTATTTAAATTTGTTTTCAGAAAGCCTTCTGTGTGAAACTGTGAAAGCAGAAAGAGTATATCAATGTAAAAAACATACAGTGTAAGAAAGACAGTGAACCAATGTAGAAAAAAAGACAAGACGACAGCTCACAGAAACCTCTGCCATGCAGAACGCTTTGATTTCATTCAGAATCTCTGTGGTAAACTAAAAATGAAACCCTTCAACCTTTTGAATACTAATGCGTTCTAAAATGTATATGAATGCTGGTTGATAATGGTAACTTAAGGGACAATTATTAGGATAATATTTATCACTAGTGTTGAGCGAGCACCCCGATGCTCGGGTGCTCGGGTGCTCTGACCGAGCACCCCCTGAGGCTCGAGTGCTCGGCCGAGCACCCGAGCCCCATTGGAATGAATGGGGCGACACCAGGAGAGGAGAGGAGAGGAGAGGAGGAGAGGAGATGAAGGGGGACATTGTGGAAGAGGGGCATAGCGGAGATGAAGGGGCACATTGTGGAAGAGGGGCATAGCGGAGATGAAGGGGCACATTGTGGAAGACGGGCATAGCGGAGATGAAGGGGGACATTGTGGAAGAGGGGCATAGAGTCTATGCCCCTCTTCCACAATGTCCCCCTTCATCTCCGCAATGCCCCCTTCATCTCCGCAATGCCCCCGTACCTCCAGTCCCTGGTGGTCCAGCGGAGCGTCTTGTGATCTGTGCCTCTTCCGGCACAGATCCCCGCCACCCGAACATGGCGGGAGAGCACATGGCGGTACTCGACGAGTACCGCCATGTGCCGAGCAGAGCGATGCTCGAGCCGATCCGAGCATCGGCCGAGCACGCTCGCTCATCACTATTTATCACATAAGAGTTACTAGGTAATTATATTAGTCCCCTGTTTACTATTATTGACATTTGTTCCCTAAAACTCTGTGTCCAAGGTTCCAAGGAACACAGAGTGAGAATCACTGCTTTAGTGCATAACTCATACTAAAGTCTCCTTGATTTGGAGGCCAATGTCTTAGTGCAGAAAATGTGCGGTGCTGGCAGATTCATACTAATGTGCTGGAAATGTCTTTAACATCTAAAGGGGTAGAAATCTTGTTCTTTTCTGTTACCGAGGAGAAGCCATCCAATATATGTTTTTGTATGCTATAATTTTGTAGCTCTAATGTTATTTATGAAGTTCGCTGGCCTGTCATCTGTCTTAAACTACACTACTGAGTGTCACCCTGAGGCTGCCGTCATTTAGTTCAAACACTCACTTGCAGAGTCCATGCATCTCCAGTGAGCAGTCAGTGTCACACTTTCTTCTAGAAATCTTCTGATGAGCCCCTGAAGTGAGCAAGTGATCGATTCCCATAGGTAATGAGACAACATTAATGTTTTAAATGTTTTTCTCATTTGACAACATTTTGCTTTTAATCTGTAATATAAATATTTTATAATTACCTATACTAAATTCTCTTAAGTCATTGTTAAACCTCTTAGATGGTAGAAACATCCTGAACAAATTGCTTCCTAATGTGCTGGAGACATCTGTAACCTACAAGGGGTTAACGAAGTGTGACTTAGTCCTTGATAATGTTTTAACATCATTAGTAATTTATTTTTTAAAAAATGATGATAATCACTCTTGAGTATTTTAGTATCTAAAATACAGAGGTGAAGAAAAGTCCAAACAGATTTTAAAGGGATAGTAATACTTTGTTTTAACTTTATTTTATTTTGTAAGCATTAAAAAACACGAAGAACGATATAAGTCTTATCTCTCAAACCTTTATAGTTTAAGAGCTATTCACAAGCAAAGTTTCCCCCTCCCGCCCCTTTTTCCTAGTGTAAGCCATCTCTTCTCAGATGTTAATCTGGTTGTAAGACCAGACAGATAACAGAAGGGGACATTCTTCTTTCTATTAGAACAATGAAAGCTCTGCCCCCCCCCCCCCCTTGACAAGTTTTTCAGCTTTTTCCCTTATCTTAATTGAAGATTGTCCCTTTCTGCAGTCTACCTGGGCACCTCCCTTCTGATCTGGCTGAACGGGGGGGACACTTTGTTTGTGAATATCTCTTAAACCATAAAGGTTTGAGAGATAAGACTTATATCGTTCTTCATGTTTTTTTAATGCCTACAAAATAAAATGAAGATAAAATGAAGTATTACTATCCCTTTAATCTCTTGAGGATGAAAAGGGTGTGCAATAAGGGGTTTAGGAAAAAATGACCTCTCGTTTGATCTGAGCTGTCAAACTGCAGTCCTTCAGGGTCACTGGGGGACATACAATTACTTTCTGCACTAAAATGGTCGCTAGATCGATATTTTAGCCCTATGCTTGCCTATTGCCAATTTATTAAGCGACTTAAGGTGAAAATTCTCTCCCAAATGTTGATTTAATCACGGGTAGAATAGTGGGAAAGTCTGTGGACATTTCTATATGCAGAGATGCACCGATACCAATTTTTTAAGACCGAGTACGAGTACCGATACTTTTTTCAAGTACTCACCGATACCAATTACCGATTACTTTTTTTTGCAGTCATTTGCCAGTTTCTAAGTACCTATATGCTTTAGAAAACTGGCAAATGACCGCAAAAAAAAAGTATTTGTATTGGTGAGTACTTGAAATATTATATATATATATTATATATATATATACACACACACACACCACCTCTTGATTCTCCCCTTTTGACTCTTTCTCCCCCTCTTGATTCCTACCTTTTGCTTCATTTTACCCCTCTTGAGCCCCCTTCTTTTGCCTTTGCTTTTTCTCTCCCTTTTGATCCCCCTCCTTCTCCTTGACTCACCCTTTTGCCTCTCTCACTCTCTCCTGATCCTTCCTCCTTTTGCTCCTTTCTTGGCCCCCCTCTCTGACTCTTTCACCACCAGCTGCCCCATCTTGCCTCCCTTACTGTCCTCTGCCAGGTGCTCACTGTTCTCTCGCGAGCCCCGGCAGAGGTCAGCGTCGGAGCGTTGCCATGGTAACCCGCGGCAACGCTCCGACGCTGCAGGAAGGAGAGAGGTGACCGGGGAGCATTGTGAGCAGCTCCCCGGGCTCCCTCTCTGCAGCACCGACCTTGACACAGGGTATCGGTGCTGGCATAGGCTGCATTTGCGCGAGTACAAGTACTCGCGCAAATGCTGGTATCGGCACCGATACCAGTATCGGTATCGGTGCAACCCTATCAATATGTTCTTTTTCTCCGTATTGTGTTTAATGCCATTTATTAAATAAGGCACAGAGGGAATGGCATGACTTAAGTCCATTTTTTTGAACATGCCGTAGAAGAGAGGAAAGGGATTTTGTGGCACTAAAGTATTAACCCTTTGAGTGCCAGGGGGTATGCAACACATTGCAAAGCAATGAGCTTTGCATCCCATGGCACTCAAAGGGTTAATAATGGCAGTGTGTGTGTGTGTGTGTGTGGCTGTATGCACTAAATTGATACTTTCAAGAACATTTTTTTTGACCATGATCCAAAAGTACTGCTAACAAAGCAGATTTAATGGATTTCCCTGGCTACGTACAGGTGAGATATTCCTGGATCTTTCGTTCTGATTGGTGCTCAGGCAGGGAAATTCACAGAAAACTGAACTGTAAGAGGTAATTGAAGGGTATGGTTGAGAAGCTTTGCTCTAATACATATTGTGAAGTGCAGTCGCTTGCATTGGACGCCACCGCCAATGGAGTGGAGTTGGTGTAGTCATACATTTTCCCTACATACTAAATTTGGCCAGGATTATACAGGAGAAAAATTTATATAAGTATATTGCTTAAAGGGATAGTAATGTCAGAAAAAAGTATTAACTATATGGTAGATACAATTAAAAGAGAGTACTTGCATGTATTCATATATCTCAAACCATTATGGTTTGAGAGATATAGGAAAATAAAGTTATCTGGTCCCTCCCCTTTCTGCTTGACGAGCTGTAAAGCTGTCAGAAGCAGATTTTGGTCACTTGACCTGATGCGGCTCTTCAGCAGTGCAGACATAGCGATATCTAAAGATAAATACTTCATTTAGAATGGTCTACAAAGTGTGCCTGGTTTGCAAGCACACTTTGTAGACCGTTCCAATGAAATATTTATTTCTATATAGCATGATTTCAGCTCTGCTGAAGAGCCTCTCTCTGGTCAAATGACGGGAATCTGCAGCTGTCAGCTAGATGGCAGACTTAAGTGAAACAGCCAGGAAAAGGTAACTTTAGCAAATTATATCTCTCATACCATAAAGGTTTGAGAGATAAGACTTACATCAGTGTTAACCTTTTTTAATGTCTACAATATTAAATCAACTTAAAATTAACCATTACTATCCCTATAAATGGATAGTAATAGTTATTTTTACGTTTATTTAATATTGTAGGCATTAAAAAATTCTGCAGCTGTCAGCTACAGCGCTGACTTCTCTCATGAGATAACTTTAGCAAGGTATATCTCTCAAACCATAAAGGTTTGCGATATAAGACTTACATCGTTGTTCTTAGTTTTATAATGCCTACAATATTAAATAAACGTAAAATGAACTATTACTATCCCTTTAAAGCAGTGGTTTCCAAACATTTTTCACATGATGCCCCATTTTTCATTTTCCCCAAACCCTGATGTCACCCTCCTTTTTATAGAAATAAATATAACCTTTTGCTTGAGTATTTATATTATTATTCATGTGTATTGTATTTTAGAGAAACCATTTTATTATACATTGTTAGGCCCTCTTCCAAATGGAAACCGACCATAAGTATAAATATGGCAGATGGTACTATTTACATCTATTCTTTGACCTGCACCATCCCAAACTTCTGACCTGAATTGCCTATTCATGTTGCATAGAGAAGCTGAAGTCTGATGTTGAAACAAAGTTCTAGATCAAACACCCAATTTGAGAACCACTGTTCTCAGGTTTGGAACCACCAGTTTATAGTAAGCTAATTGTTTAATTATTTATTAATTATTAACTGTTAAAATCCTAGTAGGTTAGTTATTGTTGGGGGTCAATTTGGTGAGCCGTGTTATATACCGGGACGTTCAGAGCAGAATGGAAATTAATTTAAAAATGAGCAAAGCTTAATCCTATGGGTCATAGTTTAAGTATTTCTCAAATTCGCAATTAATTACCTAATTAACTTTGCTCTCCGTATCACTAAGCAAAATGTTTAGATCTGTAATGCCCTGTAAATTTAACATGTCAGCAGTTCCTAAGGATACGAGTTGTGTGCCCATGGCACCTTCACTCTGAGAGAACACTGAAATAGTCAGGGAAAGCATTCCCAAACACTCTCTACTCCTGTACTTTGCTATTAACCCTTAGCGTGCTAGAGAGGTATCCAACACATTGCTCTGAAATGCGTTTGATACCTATCTGGCACTCAAAGGTTTAAGCAGTAGTTCTCAAATTGTTTTCTATGAAGCCCCTAGGTGTGTGTGATACTTTCCATTTTTAACAAAATCTATCTTCTTTGCAATCTAGAGTAAGCTGACAGGCTGGCTTTACACAGTTTAAGCATGGCATTTTCTAAATGCTAATACCATTGCACTGCTTGTAAAGAACTACAAACAAAGCATTATGGTGAGCGGAAGATTATTGCAGTGCAAACAGTTTCTTTGCAAAATGTCACATGGAACATAAAGCCCAAATTTATAAATATGAACCTCATTAAAGGTTGTATGGATACATACACAAGAAAATAACAGTTTTTCTTTGTGTAATTGCCAATCACATACTTAACAATGCCCAGATACATATCTGCATCTTGCTCCTTCACATAAAATAAGTTTCCATCTGACAGCTGTGAAGCGTAGATCTTATGTTATCCTAAAAGGAATGTATTTACACATACACAAATGCATTATGATATATCCATGTACTGTGGTTATGTCTGAATGTTCGCCAGTTTTTTTTTCTTTATTTCCCTGCCTTGTGTGTCTGTCAGTATTCAATACGCATCTCTTTACAGACTTTAATCGATTCCAGTCTAACTCTGCATGGAGAAAAATGACTTTGAGTTGTAATAACTTTAGAATCCAAAAATCTCCCAGCAGGAAAGCACTGTAATACAAATTTTTCATATAAAGAAACGTTAATGAATGCTCTATTAAAGCTAATCAGGGCTGAATTTCCCAATAGGTAGTGTAGGTAACTGTCTAGAGCTCCAAATTTTGAGGGAAAGACCTAAAATACGCTGGCCAAACCCACATTACGAATTTTGAGCGTGGACAGACCAATATCAATCACTCTGCGCCTGTTTTATACCCCTTTATAGGCTATAATTTAACTTCTTGGATGCTACAGATAAGTAATATGTTGGAGCAATGAAAGAGTTAAAGTTTTTTTTTCTCGCTTGTTGTAGGCCAAGGGTGTTTTCTGTGCCAGGAAATAGCAGATGGGCATGTGGATGGAGCCATGTGAGGAGTGGGGGTGTGGCCCTAGAGTGCCTTGCCCATATCTCCCAAGTGTCCCTCTTTAGGAGGACCAGTCCCTCTTTTTGAACCAAATCCCTCTGTCCCTCTTTCCCACCCTGGTGTCCCTCTTTTTAGGAGATTAGACTGTGTGGTGTCTATGTTAGTGTATTAAATTGCTCCACAGCAATAAAACTCATATGTATGTTTGTATATACTTCCGTATATGTGTATATAAATTAGTCTGTGTGATTAAAACACTTTGGTCTTGTTCTAAATCATTTATACAGTTACACAAGCAGGTGTCAATAGGTCACAAAATAACCTAAAAATACTCAGCAATGCCCCACCTACTAGCCACGCCCCCAGCTACACCCGCTAAAACACAAGTGTCCCTCTTTGGCCATCTGAAATGTTGGGAGGTA